>CM042188.1:40921187-40942297 GCA_023539305.1 Ilex asprella | reverse complement strand
TTGATTGAAGCCCATCTTTGTCCATTTCTACACAAATGTTAAATGAGTGACGTTATTGGGATCTAATTTGTTGACTTAATTTATTATAATTTTTAAATTTATTGTAGAGTTCATCAAACATTAGAATTTGATATTGATCCAATTGTTTTACTGAAACCACATCATTATGTCAGCAAATTAGATCAAATTTTTAAGTCAAAATAGCATTACTCGTGTTAAATAAAAGAAGAGTTCTAATGCTTGTCTGCCACGTTCTCTTATATTATATAATTTAGACAACTTGTGTTTGGAGATATGATAAAATGTGAATGATTTAAAAAAAAAATTATTTGAGATCGTAGGATAAATTTATTAAAATATGTCATATTTTTATATTATAAATAAAAAAAATATATGGTATTATAGATACACACTCGGATATGCATAAATAATTTTTAACAATACTAAACATACTATTTTTGTACACCACTTTAATATAAATTATTAGATTAATGAAGCCTGTTAAATTTATTGATATTTAAAAGTTAAGATTATGCTAGATCAGATAACGTAAATAAGGTGGTCCATATATTATTATTGAATAATTTTAAGAAGAATTACACTCAGACCCTTTAAGATTTGTCACTTAATCACTTAAATTTTTTGACATTTAAAATATTATATACAGACCCTCTCAAGTTTGTACCCGTGTAACACTTAGACATCTGTCATCAATAAGTATACTTGTTAGTAAATCATGTTCTATTATGAATGACTTATACCCATTGTTTGATGATTTAATTTTATTCTAATAAATAGTATAATTATATACTAATTACGATTTTTTAAGAAAAAAATTAAAATTTTGTTTTTGATTTAATTTCAATAAATGTCATAATATAACATGAATTTGAATTGTAAAATTTAAAATATTTGATATTATATCTTTGATTGAAATATTTTTGACTTAAGTATAACTTTTTAAACTTAAAAGGTCTAAGTATTATACGCCTACAAATTATAGGGGCCTAGATGTAAGTATTATGTATATACAAATTTTAGGGAATTTATATGTAATATTTTAAATATCAAGGAGTCAGAGTTATTAAATAATAAATCTAAGAGGTCTGAGGCGTAATTCTTTCATAATTTTATGTTAGGCTATAATAGAAACCTTAGGGCCCCACATTTATATTTTTCCTCATTCTTTGCCAATTTACCTAAAAAAAGTCAGCAATAACATGTCGATCCCCAGAGGACTGGGGTTGGATTAAAATGAATTATAAACACATACGTTAAAGATTTAATCCTCATTGACATATTTTGGACGTAATTACTATGTGTGATTTAAAAGTAATTACAAATATTTAGAGTTTACTCCCGTAAAAATTAATTCAAAGCGATCTTGTCTTGGAAAGATCGCTTTTTCCAAAAAAAAAAAAAGGTAAGCAATTGTCAGCTTGCCACGTCAAAGGCCTGGTGTTTCAATTTTTCTTAAATTACATAAAAATTTATTTAATTTTTTTATGTAGTTATAATATGGGGACAAATACTTCTGCCTACCAACCATGACAGAGCAACCCAATTAATAATGCATGTGACCTAAGCAACGCTGCGGCTCATGAGTTGGAAATTGGTGGCAAACAAAATGCCCCATCTCATAGTCATGGCCCCCATTGAACAGAACATACACATAATATACTGATCACATCCCTTAAGGTTGAGAACAATTATGGATGATACCCTCATAGTTTTTGAAGTTACACTGCATCCCCTTCTGATTCGGTTTCTATTTCATGCCACTGGTCTGATAAAGGACATCCTACAAATAGCTTTTGTACCATTATAATCTGATAAGCCTGAAATTAATTAGGTCAAATCTAATAAATTAATAAGGTTCAAAGACAGCACTAAGATGAGGCCAAGCTAGCACCAAGAAGGGTTCAGCCCAAAGAGGAGCCTAAGTGATCGAGGAGGAGGCAAGGTCACCTAAGTGGGCGCTGCCCGAGGAGGACACCAAGGGGCGCCGCCCAGTCATCTATGTCTCTTTTGTCCTCTTCTCTTTGCCACTTTGACTCAAGTTCAAGCTCAGAATTAAATCCAACTCAACTCAAAGTCCTCTTCCGATGGAATAGAGACACAAAAGAGAAAATATCAGGATACACATGAAAATCAAATCTTATCATAACTATACTTACCAAAGTGGTAGAAATCATCTCCCTCACGTCACCATCTCACCTCTTTACTAAGCCTATATAATGTAAGCTATCTCCATAAGGAGAGAGACCTTGATATATCTTTTTGAGACCTCTACACCTTAAAGCTCCTACACACATTACACCTCCCTATACACATTGTCTCTTTCTCCCAAAGCATTGTAATACCCCATTGAGCATATTCTCCAATGACCATTATTAATCAATAAAGATTTCTGGCCATCGATGTCGTTTCCGAGAGTGGAGTAGGTCACCCGGACCGAACTATTATAAATCTCTGTGTTAACTCTTTATTTATTGTTTTGTCATTGATCTACTATTGATTGTCTATCTATTGCTCATTAATTGTGTCTTTTAATATATTTGACTATTGATCTTGCACGAAGACTAATTTATACATCATCATAATCCACAACAAACACCCCAAAACTTCATCCAAACACAATCGAAGCTAGCCACCTACAGTGATCTCTATGTCATCAATATTGTTCCTCTCTCTCTATATATATACCTGTCTCTCTATGTACAAAGAGAGTAGGGGTAGAGAGATTGTGTAGTCTGAGTGTATGTGTGCATGGAAATAGGGGTGGCAATCGAGTCGTGTTGTGTCGGGTTCGTGTCGTATCGAATTTTAGTCGTGTCGAACATTAGTCAACCCTAACCCAACCCATTTAACTAATCGTGTCGTGTCGAGTTGACCTGTTTATTTTCGTGTCGTGTTCGTGTTTGTATTCGTGTTAACCCACATAAACTTTGAATAAAAAATTTAACTTTAAGATTTTATTTTCACTTAATTGAATCTCTCCTCATATTTTTTCTACAAACTAAAAATTAACCTAATAATAATAATAATAATAATGAGTAATAATATTTTTTTATACAATAATTGTGTCAGTGCTTGATAAACAGTTAGAAATAATTAATATTTTATTTCTATAATACTAATTAAATATGTTAATCATATATTGCGCAACCAAATTAAACATTAGAAGTAATGGAAAAAATAAGCTATCAAAACATGAAAACTCATACATGCAACGAAAAGGCCAGGATAATCTCTTTCGAGTTAAAAATTTCGTGTTGATGGGTTAAGCGGGTCGAATCCGAACACGACCCATTAACATTTCGTGTTGGCGGGTCGTGTCATACATGGGTTCGTGTCAAAAAATAGTCAACCCAAACCCATTTATTCGTGTCGTGTTCGTATCGAATTATCGTGTCGTATCAAAAATTATCACCCCTACATGGAAATGTAGCATGATTGTGGTGTGCATGTGTGGGTATAGGGGAAAAGAGGCTAGTTATTGATCTGACCAAATGGCTCAAAAGGAATGGAAGGGAATAAGAGGAAGAGCTAATCTATGTGATGGTCAGAAGGAGAAAGGAGTGAGGCGGATGTCGAAAGGAGGTAGTGGCTTTGTGGGGAATCTCTATGTGTCAGAGAAAGAGAAATGATAAGAAAAAGCATAAAAAAAAAGAGTATCTAGCGACATGATTAAAGTTATCAGTATGATTTTAGAAATTAAGAGGGGTATCTTAGACAATTTTTGTAAATTTAAGAAGCTCAAAGTGTGGGATTCTCACATCAAGAGTCTTTGGGTGTGTGTGTGAGTATATAGTGGTTCTTTCTGCTTCTCCTTTTAAGGAGTTGCGTGAAGCTTGCAGTTAAGTTTAAACATCTGTAAAAAAAAAAAAAAAAAAAAAAAAAAAGCCCAAAGTGTGTGTGGACTATAATCTGACTCAAGGGCGGATCACCCAAGAATCTGACAAAAGGGCGGCAAAGTTTAGAAGGATTCTCACTCAGGAAAAGAGGTGTCGTCTCAATTTTTTTGTCCAAGAATGGTTGTTGGTTGTTGAAATTTAACGTCAAACGGTTGCAAACTCAAGTGTTTGGCGACTTCACAGTCATTTACCCAAAAAAAACCTACTTCACATTCCTATTAGCCATTACAATGACAACTTTGCCCATTATATATAGTTTCAGATAAAGTTTGGAACACGAGTCTCATTTCCACATCCCAAATCACCAAATCAAGTGTTAAAATAGGTTAACATACTATATAATATTCGAATCACTAAAATAATCTCTATGCATGCATGGTATGGCTATGTAGATCTTAGCCTCCATACACCTTAAGCGGTGCGATTGTCGCATGCAATGAACTTTTACATTCATTTTTCCTTCTGTCGCATGACACATTTGAAAAGACAGAAAGTGTGTCGCAAATATCCACCCCTCCCCACCCGAAGTTGTGGCTAGGAATGCATGGGTACTTGCTTACGATTCTAGCCATGCTTTCGAGAATCTGAATCCATTTTTGAAAAATAGAAGCGTTGTTCTTCAAAATAATGTGTTTTTTATATAAAACGATATCATTTTATATATAAAAGGGTGTTGTTTTAAGAAACAATATTTCTAGTGTACAACGAAAGATCTATTTCTTACTTTCGAAGACATATAACCATTTTGCTTCCACCGGTCAACCAAGCTAATAGGCTAGTCTTTCCCACCTGTAGGTACAAATTAAACACAGATGGATGTTGCAAAGAGAACCTAGAATCAGCTAAATTGGGAGCCTTCTTAGAAGCAACAATCTTGAGTTCAAATTTTGGTAATTTTTTAAAATTAAGTTATAATGAATTTATTCCTCATGAATACTTTAATCTCGGCGTGGATGACGTGTCTTTTTATTGAACAGGTGAGAGAATTAATCGAAATACGTGTAAATTAACTCAAAACCTCTAACTGTTGAAAAAAAAAATCATCTTCTAACTACTCAAAAAAAAATTGTCTTCTTAAATTATCAAATAATTGTTAAGTTTATGACCGGTGGGCTGACAGACAGGTAGTGACTGGCACGATCGGTCCAACCCCCCGGATCAGAGAAAATTTAATCAAACAAATCACTTTTAAAATTTATTTTAAACTACGTTTTTCAATGGAACTACCACAAGCCATTTCAAATATATCCAAAGGGGTTTAGCAATTCTATATTTATAATTATGTTGTAATTATTAATCTCTGCGTAAAAAATAATTTACAGTCATATATAAGACAATTTTTCACTTAAGGATTGAGTCACAATTACCTAATGCCTTTCTACAAATCCTTGTTTTTTTATTTCTTGGTGTACATTATTATATTAGTTTTTTTTTTTTGATAATCATAACTTCAGATCAAACTAGAATTATTCCTTTTGATCAAAAACTAGAATTATTCCTAAAACTTAAAAGTGGGGTATAAATTAAGAATATGAATTTTATTATTATTATTATCTTTTTGTTAATATACCATCCTATGGTTAGAACATATTTTCAAAGCTCGTGACAGTTATATATATATATATATATATATTGAGTAACATTAGATAAAAAAATACAAATCAAATGGTGCTTTTAAGGTAGTGATGCTTGATGAGCCCGATTCAAACTAGACCCAAATTAGAGATACATATTATATTTAGCTAAACTATGTTGGTCAATTGTACCATTGGATCAATGAGGTTCAATTGGGTCAGTCTTCCATTTTGAGAGACTTAATCCATAACTGACACACAAGGAGATTTTCGTAGAAGGTAACCATCGAATTTTTATGTCGCCACCTCCATGCAAATGTTTTGTCTGTTACGAAAATGATGTCATCTCCACCAAATTTTCTCACATATTACGAGAATAATGCTTTAATCTATTAGAAAACATTTATAAATTGTAAGTCTCACCTACACAAATGGGGCATTGCTCACAACTGAGCAATCTACACTCATTGAGTAATAAAAAACTCAAGTCACAGTAGAGTAGATTACCCTGACCGAACTACATAAATTTTGTTTTCTTGTATTGAGTCTTCTTCTCAATTACTACATTAAATACTTGACAGATGGTGCATAAACACATTTTGTGCATCATCAGTGTTAGTTGCTAGGATCCCTTAGGGGTGGTTTAGTGGTTGAATACAATATTCAATAACTTAAAGTTTTCAAGTTCAATTCATTCTCACTCCCTAAAAGACAGACGCATTTATCCCTTTAGGAACATACTATAACTCAACTTAAGTCACAATGATTAGCTGCCAAACTCTAAAGAGTAGTCGACACAAGTCTGTATATCTTGTTGCTAAAAAAAAAGATAGTGATGCTAAGAGTGATATCCTCTAATATATTTTTCTTCCAATTTTTTTCTTCGTAGTTCACTCACTATAAAATATAAGTAAAATTCATTATATATAAGTTGGTCTATCACTTATTAAAATTCACATTTTGCTCAGTGTCATGTTATTTGATGGTTGTTTTTAGTCCCCATCTTTTGGCCAATTTAGCATTACCCAATTCGATTATATTCAAGGGTAAAATAGACTTTTACCAAAGACTAGTTAAATATAACCATTTTCTTGGCATCATTACTCACATCATCATATTATTTTATTTAAAGATGAAATATATAAAAGGTCAATGCTACTGAATCAAGCATGGCTGGCCGACTGACTTCATGAGGATCTCTGACGGTGTATCGGTATCAATAAAGAAAGTGAATCTGCATATCGCATGTGGACCATTGAAGCTAAGCCTGCCAAATTGACCCAAAAGCCTTGTTCTTGGCAGTTTCATTTGAATGAGGGTGGACCATAGAAAAAGAAAAGGGTTAATTACAAAACGTCTCTTTCAAATTTAGATCAAGCTGTAATTAATTCTTTATAGTTTAAATCTCAGTAAATTATCCCCTCAAAATTTATACATTTTTCAATTAACTCAAATCATTAGTTTCGACTGTCAAAAGTAATGGAAATTATGAAGGGAGATTATGTAATTTGAGAATTTTTTACTGTCAAAATTAACGACTTCACTTAATTTACAAAATATTCAAACTTCGAGGAGATAAATTGTTGAAATTAAAATCTGAGGGAGTTGATTGAATGTAACCTAAACTTGAAGGGGATATTTTGTAATTAATCCAAAAGATAACAATGGTGAAGAGTAATAATTTTTCCCATGGTTTGAAAGGATATTACTTTTTTAATAAAAATTCTAGCTTGAATGATTCAAACGATTGTGAAACTAAGTCAATACATCCACTTAATTAGTGAATCAGTAATAAGATAATTATATATGATATGAATCCAATTAAATATTTATATAATAAAATAATTTATAATTCAAATTTTAAAAAATAAATAAAATAATTTTTGTTATTTGTGGTTGAGATTGTTTTAAATTTTATTTTAAAGTTAATGTAACGGTTAATATTAACATCCTAAGTTTAATAAGAAAATAAGGCTCTAAGGGTGTGCTTGAAGTGATTTTTTAAAAGTACTTTTAGAAATTGTTTATCATAAGTATTTTAGAAAATAGTGTTTGAAACCGCCCCACCACTATCTTTACCACCACCATTGTTGCCATTATCACTACCGTCGTCGTCGTCACCACTATCACCGTCACCACCGCCGTCGTAGTCACCACACAACAAGAAGCTGATTATACATAATTAGAAATGAATTGTGGATGAATTTTCGTAAACTTTGATAACACTTTTTAAAATACTTTTTGATTTTTTTCTTCTCTTAAGTACCATTTCAAGTAGGTTTGTTTTTATTTTTTCTTGTCTGTGTTTGTTCTTTTCATCTGATTTGAATCACAACTATAGGAATTACTTTGTGTTTAATGGCACTTTAAAAAACCAAAGATTGAATGTTGATTATAAAATATTTATATTTTAAATAATAATTTATTTTTTCTTTTCTTTTCTTTCCTTTAAGAGAGAGATAGGGGAGTCAATAAATTAGTGGGATTGTATACACAAAATGATGTTTTTAAGTAGAAAAAAAAATTGAGACGAATTTTGTATTAATGGAATAAGTAAATAATAATTGAGCCAATTTCGGCCGTTATTTTGTTTTTATAAGTTAATAATTTAACTTCTTAATTATAATATTAGATCAATATATGTGCGAGTATCAATATATCATTTAAATATATAAATGTATTTGACTTTTGCTTTGTAAATTGAGATGCATATAGATCATTATTTTGAAATAATAACTAAATTTGCTTCTTTTTTTGGATAAAATTAATCCTATTTAAAAATTATTATTTTAAAAAACATTACTTGAAAACAGCTTGGGGGAATGATGTTAGTCAAAACCTAGTGAAAGGCCGCCACAGTTATTTGACTTTGTAAGCACATTATTGTGTTATTCCTTTAAAGGGCCTTTTGACCACAACTAACAATGTGAAATGTTTGAAACTTCTCTCTCCTTTCGTTATTTAACATATTTTTATGCTATCAATAAATCGCATTTGAATATACGGTGTGACATAAAAAATTTGAACACCATCTGCAACAATAGAACCAAGACCGAGCTTGGCATTAGTATTGATGTATGACATATTTTATGTAAAAAGACTAAAATTAATGCTTTTGCAATAAAAAAAAAAAGAGAAATATCACATATTTTAGGTACAATTAATATACCCCATTACCCCTCTCCTTATATTTCTTACATGTTAATTTATATCCACTCACTTTATGCCCCCATTGAACAAAGTTTACATTTTTTTTATTTTTATTCAAAAAAATGATATATAAATAGATCATTTCACGTATTTGTTAGAAAGTATTGTTTATCAACTTTACACTGCTATCTGTAGGGAATTTCTATTGCATTTACGTCGAGGCCGACGTTAAGGTTCCATCATATGTTATGGACGTTGAAAAATAGGTTAAGTCACAACGAACTACCATAGCTATAGAAATTCAAATTCAAGTATTGAACGAGACAATCCGAGTTTTTACCCAGTGGATCAAATGTATGTTGGTTCAAAGTTTATATTCAATACTCAATTCGCTACACTCTGTCGGACTATTAAGTTTCGGTGAAAAGAAAATGTGTGAAATATTTCCAAAATTCACACATCACACAAATATCTTTTTTTTGGTCAAAATTTCATTTTAGTATAAATATTTATTCAAAGCTCTAATAATAGTTCAAATAATAATAGAAACGAGTTGTAAACTCAGACATCATGAATTTGAATTTTGACAACTCTGTGAGACTAAGTAATGAGGTATTTATCCCTCTTGAATACATTAATTATGACGTGGATGACTTGTCTTTGACATGACTAAAAAGAGAATTAATCGAAATGCGTATAAACTGACCTAAATAAATCATTGAAAAAAATATCTCAAATAGAACTGATATTGGCTATGTGCTTTTTGCATCGGTCCATGTTGGCCCAATATTAAATTTAGTCACTATTACTACAATCCAATCAAAATTTTATACGACAAAACACATGACAATCTATATAATAAAATATAATATAATTCAAATATCATAAGATAAACAAAATGACTTTTATTTTTTGTGGTTGAGATCTCTTTAAATTTTACTTTAAAATTAATCTAACGGCTAATATTAACACTCCAAATTTAATAAGAAAAATAGACTCCTAAAAATGTGTTTGGGATAATATTTTAAAAGTATTTCTAGAACTTATTACTTTTCATAAATAATTTTAAAAAATATAGTATTTGAAACTGCCCAACCATCACCATTACGACTACCACCACCACCACTACCACTATCACCACCATCGTCAACCCCACCACCGCCCCACCACTACCACCACTATCAACATCACCTCTATCACAACTTTCACCACTACTGTCGTTGCCACTATACAACTACCTCTGTCACAATAACCACCACCAATGTTGCCACCTATTACGACCATCACCACTATCGCCCCCATCGCCCAACCACCACCACAGTCGTAACCCTACCATTGCCACACCCTTGCCATCTCCACCACCACCAACACCATTGTCACTCACGTCTGCCACCATCATAATCGGTTGTCGTCACTCTTCACAACCATCACTGTCTCCCATCACTACCACCACTGTCGTGCACTACCACTCGCCTCCACTACAACCGGTGTTTAAATTTTTTGTCTCGCCTCTATCTTTGTAATTTGATTTTTGATATGAATACAAATATTCTTATTATTGATCATTTTTTTATTACTCCGTGCCTTTAGACACGAAAAATAATTAGTAATACTATAAAGTGACAATATTTATATTAAAATTTAATCACTATTATTACAATCCAATTAATTTTATATCACAAGCAGATGAACAATCATACAACAAAGTGACAATATTTCTATACCATAAGCACATGAGAAAATATTAAAGACGGTGAAATTCTATAATATCGAAAAAAAATATTTTTTTGATAACATATCCTCAATTATCATTTTTTATGGGTAAAATTACAATGTTAAAAAGAGAATAGTTGGACCAAAATAATTTTTTAAGTATAAAAATTAAATTTTTAGTCGACTTTAAACTTAAATTAAAGTGGGACCTGTTCGTTGTTTCGAATAAATTTTTGTGGGTTTATATTCTATTCCATGAGGAGAATAATGTAGTATATTCACTTGCTCAAATCCAATAAGAAATGAATGAGAAAATATGTTCCAAAGTGATTTTCTTGAAATGTGAAAATAAATAAAGTGCAATATAAGATTTGACACTAATCTCACATTAGTTAAGGAAGAAATTCTACATGACCATATATGGGCCAAGTTTGTTCTTTAAGATTGGTCCTCAAGGGATACCGTAATTTTATGAGCGGAGCGAGCACTTACATGCCTTCGGTTCGATCACACGCGCGTCGCCCGGCCTGGCTGAGCTGGTTGTGGTTTAGATCAAACCCTATCTTTTCGGTTTTTGCTTCCCTCCAGTCCGAAATTCTAAATTGTGACTGTTTATAGAGAACAATTATAAATGGTGTCTTCTGGCTTGCATTTGTCTTCATAGATTGTGTCTTTCAGTATGGTAACTGTCCAAAAAATCATTAAAATGTCTATAAATACCCAGACATTCATTACAGTTTAGTCATTCATTAATCAATCCATATTCAAAGTTAAGCTAGGCATTAGAGCATTGCATTTCGGCATTAAGACAGTCTGCATTTGGAGAGTGCACAACACAATTATTGATTCGTTGGACGAGTAGATTGGAGTGTTACTTCTGCTCGTGTAAAAATTATTGTATCCGGGGAGACAAACGCTCAATATTCTATAAGCACTATGTGTGGGGGCAAAATATGTCTTAAGGATATAGTGTCAAATACTAGTCTTGATCTACATCAACTTTAATAACAGTTCATGTTTTAAACTGCGTTAATATTTCTTTTGTTTTGACAAACAGTTACATATAACTGTTTGCTGTTATTGTTTCATAAGATTGTTGTAACTCTTTTCTGTAACTCTTTCGTGTAAGTTTGTTTCTATGTAACTGTTTCATACTTGATTGTTATTGTTTGTTGTACATTACATGTTTCAAATTTAGAAATTTGAATAAGTGATTTTATAATATTTGGAATACCACAAATAACAGTAACAACTGTTCAAGGGAAAGTCATAAACCATGATCGATCATAAAAATCTCGGTATCAATTTCAACCTCACATGATTGATCATGTCTTTTAAAATTATAATTTATACATTAAAAAAAATTATAATTTAATCTAAAAAAATTATAATTTTCAGCACAATACCACTCACACTACCATGGTATTTCCCAAAAGATGAGAGTGAAAAGGGTACAAAATAGAGCACAAAAAAGGAACATACTGGGTCAATTCTTACTTAATAGTAATATTTTGAGAAAGTCAAGAAAGGCGGATTGGGCTAAACCTATTATTGGTCTGTTCTTACTTTTTATTCTAGTTTTTTTTTTTAATAATGCTTTTTTCTAACAATATGATAGTGTAAGAAACTTAGGTTTCCACCACATTTTTGACTTGGGATGCCCCCTATGACATTGGCACTGACTGAATTAGCCTATGTGTCATACATCACGACTCACAGCACTCCTGAGACTTATGGTTTGATTTGCGGACTTCCACAGAACATGATTGGTCTTGTAAGGCATGCTGCCATACTGATTTAGAGTTGTCGATGCTTCACGTGCAATTTGTGCCATGTTAAAATTTATTTAATTTTTATGCTCCACTCATTCATATTCGTGTTGAATAAGATTCTTGTTTTATTGGGTGATGTGGTATTTAAACTATGTATGAGTTGTGTTTAGTTAAATTTATCTCCACTCATTTATTTAGATTCCGTTTATTAACGTTTTTATTTTTCGTTTTTTATTTTTTATTTTTATTTTAATTTTTAGAGTAAACAAGAAAAAATAAATTTGTTTGATAACTGTTTTTTTTTCTGTCACCGTTTTATAAACGAATGAAGATTTTTAAAAACAAAAAAAAAAAGAAATTTTCGTTTTTTGTTTTTTAGAGTCAAACTCGTCCACCTGTTAATCACTCCAATCTAATAAGATTCAACCTAAATTCGTTAATCCGTGTTGTTGGATAGCAAGTTTGCTCTTGATATAATTCTCCTGGCTGAACATTCAAATTGTACCATCGTGGGATAAGCCTATCCGGTGGGGTTGATAAAATTTGAGGGAATATGCAAGTCGGTAGAAGTAAACTTCAAAAAAATAATTTACTTTTCGAAACACCAATTTGAGGGACTGGATTGGATAGTCCGAGTTCCTCATTTCTTACTCTTGAGCTAAGCAAAATAAACGAAAAGTTAATTTACAAAGTAAATTTAATTGATTGTGTTGTGTTGACTATACTTGTTTATTTTTGTGTTGATCCATGAATAAAAAATTAAAACTAAGATTGAAGTCTAAAATTTTCCTATTACTTAATTTAATAAATATAATAACAAAAATGAGTACTTTTTTAATGTAAGAACTATTTCAATATTTGATAAAAAAGCTGATATTTTATTCTTAGAATATTAGCTAAACGTGGTAGTTATGCTACGTTCATGTTATTCGTATTTCATATTAACCCGACTCATTTATTATCTGTGTTAATAAGTCGTGTCATTTACAAGTTTATATTGAGGAATTGTCAACTCTAATCCATTAATTTCATATCAATTTCAAATCGTATTTTTGTATCGTATAAAAAATTGTCATCTCTAATTCCCACTAAACTTGTCGAATCAAACTTTCAATAAGTGAGAGACTCATTTATATTTGTATACAAGTTCAAATTCCTTTCAATATTTGCTTTTAAATTTTTTTCTTGACAAATTATTTATTATTAATGAGTGAAAAATTCATTTGTATATAATGAGTCTCGCTTATATTCACGATATATTGTACCAAATGACATATTAGTGATAAAAAAAAATTGTCATTTAACTCGAGAAAGTTATAAGTTTCGGTAAAATTGATTCCGATACTATAAGCTTACCAAAAAATACAGACAAATGAAAGAATCATTTGACCGGACGATTCATAGCATTTAAGTAATGGCAGTTTCTCGGACGCTTCACCAAGCTATTGTAACCACATTCACTACAAAATTCAAATAAAATTTAAAAAATTATAATTTAAATGTATATTATTTCTTAAACAAGTGGGGGATTCAGATTTCCTACATTACTCATTCCCTTCAATTCTTCTAAATACAATGCTAGATAAGTGACAAGTATAAAATTTTTAAATTTCAATGGATAATTTTTTTTTATGAGAAATTATGATTAACACTCTACCAACAACAAAAATGAATGAATAAATATGTTATTCATTGAAATTCAAAACCTTATACATGTCACTCATCTAGCACTGTATTCAGAGAAATTGAACGAAAAGGGTAATAGAGGGGATCTAAATCCTGAGTGAGTTTCATTAATTTTTTCAATGGGATCCACTTATCTTATACTCATTTAAAAGATGATATACATTTGAGTTTTAATTTTTAAATTTTATTATGGTTATATAGTATTTTTGGTAACCAAATGGAAATCTTATTAGGAAATACACATAAAATATATACTTAAACTTGAACGGCCCACGATATTCCACATGTAGGAGTAGGACCATCTAAGGAGAATGTGCATAATCATTGGAGATTGGAAAATTATTATTCACACCTAAAGGTGAAATATATTAATAAACAAAAAAATAATCTATAAAATTAAAAAAAAATAAAAGTCAAGAATTTTTTTTTTCGATGAGACATTAATATTAAAAAAGAGAACGGCAAGCGATTTTAAAATTCAATAATAGAGGGGGTGCTGATATCTAATAATTAATTACTCAATGTTGTAGTAGTGTACCCCACAGGAGTCAAAGGAAGGAGGGCACTCAATGGCATTTTCTTAGATTATTCATTCTTGTTCAAGAAGAGAGCGCAAAAGGGCATTTTGGAGTAAAATAAAAGTGCTTCTGTTTTTTGTATTTTGGTTAAATGTTTTTGTTTTGGAGATCGTTAAAACTTAAAAGTCTCCTCAACCATGGTTAAGCTGTGGTAGGTGGGTTTGACTAGTCTGGTTTGGTAGGCTGGTAGTTGCCCATATAACTCCTCCTCTCTCTCCTCTCCCATTTCAGAGTCTCTCCAAACCTCACCTGCACAACTCTCTCTCTGTCTCGCGTACACATTCAACAACACGCCAAACCAAAGAGTAGACAGAAAGAGAGGCTCTCTCTCCTTGACAGTATCACTAGAATTGCATTTTCCGTCACTTTCTCTTGAGTATTCTTGCGGGCCAAACAGCCTTAAGTTCTATCAACTCCATTGCTGGGTTCTTCTGACCCAGATAGCAAATCAGGACGAGAAACCTGGGTCTCTCTTGTTTTTCTGAATAGAATTGGTTATATTTTATTTTATTCTATTCACTTTCTGTCAAATTTTCTCGCCGGGCAAACAGGTTTGACTCGGTCATCGAAACTTGTCCAACACAGTGATTAAAATGCAATCCAGCAACATCAAAGTATCTCCATTCGATTTGATGACTGCGATCTTGAAAGGAGGAAAGATTGACCAGACAAACATGTCGTCAGATGCCGGAGAGACCTTGTCGCCGGCGGTGGCGATGCTAGTGGAGAATAGGGAGCTGATTATGTTTTTAACCACATCGGTAGCTGTCTTGATTGGATGCGCCGTCGTATTGATTTGGAGAAGGTCGTTCGGACAAAAATCAGCTAAAACAGTGGACCCGTCTAAGTTCGTGGCTCCGAAAATTGAGCCGCAGATCGAGGTTGACGATGGGAAGAAGAAAGTTACTGTGTTTTATGGAACACAGACCGGTACAGCTGAAGGGTTCGCGAAGGTATATGGTGTTTTCATACTTTTGCATAATATTTCACGGCATTTTGTATTGTTTTGGCTTCAATTTGATTCATTTATTGTTCTTTGAAGCTTATGCTTAGGTTCTGTGTTTTTTTTCCGGAGTATTGACGATGTTATTCTGTTTTTTAGGCACTTGCTGAGGAAGCGAATGCTCGATATGAAAAGGCAACTTTCAAAGTGATTGATATGGTGAGTTTCGTGTGGGTTACTTTATGTGATCCACTTAGAACTGGCGGAAGAATAACTTGGATACTCTTCTTTAATTTTTCGTATCATTCATATTTTTTAGATCTTTTGGCTCCATTTCAAAACATGAATTTTACAAAAAAATTATTGAGGGGGTAAAAGAACAGTTATTCATAGAACTGGTATAAGTGGATCATTGCACTTCATATATGAATATTTCTGATCTGAAACTTTAATTGAATTGCTATGATTTTGATTGATGAAATGGTGATCTGGTGAGTAGGATGATTATGCGGCCGATGATGAAGAATATGAGGAGAAATTGAAGAAAGAGACTTTGGTGTTTTTCTTTTTAGCTACGTGAGTCTTGAATTTTGATTGTGCCTATGTCATTGAAATGTGCAAATGTTTGTTTGTATCTATTTATTGAGTTTGGTTGGTTGTTGGTGGCGTAGATATGGAGATGGTGAGCCGACTGACAACGCAGCGAGATTCTACAAATGGATTGCTGAGGTATAATTTAGTTAATTTGAGTGAATTATCATCATTGGTTTTTAGTGTTTCAAAATATGTGGGGGCAAATTTTGATTATATGTTTGGTGCAGGGAAAAGAGAGAGGGGATTGGCTCAATAATCTTCAGTATGGTGTGTTTGGCCTTGGTAACAGGCAATACGAGCATTTCAATAAGGTTAGAAATTAATTTCATTTTAGCTTTAATTGCCACAATACTGTATGGGCATGCTTTAATGCACGTATGTGTACATGCCCACTCTTTTTACGTACATATGCTGTGGTGGTTAACTGAAATATTATCTTCGCTTTATTGACAGATTGCAAAGGTGGTGGATGAGCTTGTTACTGAGCAGGGTATGGTTCCTCTCTCATTTTTCACCCATTTCCCACAGTATTCATGTCATTTTGGTGTTTTTGACATATTTCAAGATTGGATGTTGGACAACTGATTGCAAATAGTTGCAAAGACATGTGAACAAGATGTTCTAGCGAGCATTTGTCTGCTTATGTCTGTAACCTTTGAGAATTTTGATAAATTTGAGATGTGCTGTTCATGAACTATGTGCTTGTGAGTTGTCAAATGTTGCTACTCTTTGAAGTTTCCAATTGCAAAATGATTAACAGTAGTTCATATTGCCCCTTATATATTCGTAGGAGTCTAGTTCTAACTTACTCTATCCCCAGCAGCTAAGGCAGTTTCATGTGTTCAACCCTTATTATCTGTGTTTAGTGCATTAATTGTTATTCATCAGTTGGACAAGGTTTCTTATTAGTGAATATGAATTTTGATAGTGAAAGCATATAACTTATTGTCCTGCATGCCTAGACGTTGCCATCAGAAAGTTACCAGTATGAAGTGGAATATATTAGCCAGTTAATTGACTTGGGCTTCATTGGCTTTGTGAGTGATAAAAGGGCAATAATGCCTTGAAACATTAAGAGGGAAATTGTATTCCTGTCTATTATGTTATAGTGGGCTTATTGCATTGTGCTCTTGTTACCTTCAAGTTAGTTTTCCTTTCTAACATGATCTGTCCAATTGCAGGTGGTAAGCGGGTTGTTCCACTGGGTCTTGGAGATGATGATCAATGCATGGAAGATGACTTCAATGCATGGTATAAAGAAAATGGACTTTTATCTGGAAACCACTACTTCCAATTTCCTTAGTCCTTGTAGACATACATTGCAGGAAAGACTAAACGGTATTTTCTGTCTGTTGCTGATTTAGGCGAGAATTGGTGTGGCCCGAGTTGGATCAGTTGCTGAGGGATGAGGATGATACAACTGTTGCTACTCCTTACACTGCCACTGTTCCAGAATATCGAGTTGTGTTCAATGACCAACCAGATTCATCACTACTTGAGAATGGCTTTAGTAAAGCAAATGGTCATACTGTTTATGATGCTCAACATCCGTGCAGGTAGCCAAAAGATTGAATTTAGTGATATGCTCTTTCTCTACATATCGTAACGCAACCTGACTTATGTGCTGTTCTTTTCTTGAAGAGCTGATGTTGCTGTGAAGAAGGAGCTTCATACTCCTAAATCTGATCGCTCTTGCACTCATCTAGAATTTGACATTTCTGGCACTCGACTTTCGTAAGTCACTCGGCTGCATAACTTATTTTCGGTCAAAGTTGTGGTGGGATACTGATAATTTAACAATTTTTTGTTCACTCTGGTTTCCTGTGTGAAACTGCTTTTGGTTGAATGTCACAGAGAATGGGAAAAAAATAAAATTGTTGTGGGTTGTCAATCTTGTTCATAAAAGGTTTATTTGTTTTTATTTTGTTCAGATATGAAACTGGGGATCATGTTGGTGTCTACTGCGAGAATTTCATTGAAACAGTGGAGGCAGCTGAGAGGTTAATAGGTTTACCACCGAATACTTATTTCTCCATTCACACCGATAAAGAGGATGGCACCCCACTTGGAAGCTCCTTGCCACCTCCCTTCCCACCCTGCACTTTAAGAGCAGCACTGACTCGATATGCTGATCTTTTGAGCTCTCCCAAAAAGGTTCATCTTTTTTCCTTAGTTGACTCATTCTTGATCGAAGTTTGCAACCTAAATTTAACTCACAATTGTATGTTTCCAGTCTGCTTTAGTTGCTCTTGCTGCTCATGCATCTGATCCAAATGAAGCTGATCGATTAAGACATCTAGCATCTCCTGCTGGAAAGGTGTGGATTTCTTTCCTAACTTTCAAGTAGAGCTGTACCCTCTAATTTGCTTCTCATTGAAACGGTTCTTCAATGCATCAGGATGAATATGCACAGTGGATAGTTGCAAATCAAAGAAGCCTTCTTGAGGTCATGGAAGAATTCCCATCGGCCAAGCCCCCACTTGGAGTTTTCTTTGCAGCAGTTGCATCACGCTTGCTGCCCAGATACTATTCTATCTCCTCCTCGCCAAGGTGATTAGATTTCTAAGCTTTCTGTTTTCTTTATAGAGCTTGGAGTGGAGCCTCCTGTTGTGCAATGCACATTTAAACCATGTGCATCTTAGTCTTTCAATTCATCTCGAGACGGCCTAATAGTGTTCCTGATGGGGCACCTTTCGAACTTTTTGCTATTTACAACAAGAAAAATGAATTACATTTGCATCCATGCCCTCAGTCTCTTTTATTTTTTTCATTCTTCATGTTAATTAACTTTGATATTTTGGCGCAAGATTTTGTAACCTTCCTCATTGTTTGTGAAATTTATTTACTTATCATCGCTGATTGTATTCTACAGAATGGCACCATCAAGAATTCATGTCACTTGTGCATTAGTTTATGAGAAAACACCTACAGGACGAATTCACAGGGGAGTTTGTTCAACTTGGATGAAGGTAATGCTTTGTGTTTTATTTGAACTATTAGTGGTACAGCTAGGTCTTGTGGTCTATAAAATGCACAAGTATTCCTGGGTTACAAAAGATTAGAATCTGGAGTGGCTATTAATACATTGGTCATTTAGATTTTCTGAACCTATTCAGACTTCCTAGGCTAGATGAATAGAGATTCCTTTTCTACATTTATCGCAACGCATAATCTGACTAGACTCCATTATAGACTGGTCAATGTAGCTTCTGTGTTGTCTCTTATGCCTCCTTTCTTTGGTCCCTTTTCAGAATGCCGCGCCTTTGGAGGAAAGCCGTGATTGTAGCTGGGCTCCTGTTTTCGTCAGGCAATCAAACTTCAAACTCCCCACTGATACCAAAGTTCCTATTATCATGATTGGCCCTGGCACTGGATTGGCTCCTTTTAGGGGCTTCCTTCAGGTTTGTACCAACACCTCTGAAGTTGCTTATTTCCTTCGGATATGCGTAAGTGTTTCATCGACTAAAAACTGAAATGCCCATCACATTTCCAGGAAAGATTAGCTCTGAAGGAAGCTGGAGCAGAACTGGGGCCTGCCGTATTATTCTTTGGATGCAGGAACCGCAGAATGGTAAGTGAATCATTGATAATTTATACGAACATTCTGATTTATAGTATATTTCTGTTTAACAAGCTTGATAAAATTGGGCTCAATTTTTGCAGGACTACATCTATGAGGATGAGCTAAACACCTTTGTTGAAACTGGTGCTATTTCTGAACTTATTGTTGCTTTCTCGCGCGATGGACCCACTAAAGAATATGTGCAACATAAGATGGCAGAGAAGGTACGGATCCCAATACTCCAACCACCAATTGTCTAAATGAGATTTCAATGAATTCAGATGTTAATCGTGTATGCTCCTTCTGTCGTCACAGGCTTCGGATATCTGGAACATGATTTCCCAGGGAGCGTATATTTATGTATGTGGTGATGCCAAAGGCATGGCCAAGGACGTCCACCGAACACTTCACACCATTTTGCAAGAACAGGTATGTCAATGTGGATGGATTTGAGGCTATAGTCTGAGTAGATGCATTTGGTCGTCGGTGTCCATCTACCTTCTGTGGAGCATGGTGGTTGCATAGGTGCACCTAATCATCATACTCTTTTAATGGTCAGGAAGAAGAGAGAGAGAGAGAAAGAGAGTTGCTCTGTCCTACCAGTGTGGCTTGTTCTGTGCATGTCCACTACTTTTCTATGATTGCAATGTCATGGATGTTGACAATGCCATTAGATATTTAACTTTTTGCGAGGCATATAGGCTGTGATTACAAAATGTTTCCATTGTCTTCCTGGATTAATCAACAATTCTATTCATTTGGTGCATAAAGAGATCTCCCCAACCCCTTCAATTAAATATTTATTATAACGGTGTATCATGTCATCATTGTCACGTAGTATCATCATCCAATAGAAAATTACCAAATGGATAAAGTGAATCACTTGCTAACTTCTTGTTTTCTTATTGAATAGTGACAGCAGATAGTGTGATGTCATGGTGTTCCCGTTTCCCCGACTATGTTCACCTCCCCTTCCCCCTCTTACTTTTCTCATCCTCATTTGTTTTTTTTTCCTTTTTCTTTTGTGGCTTTGTTTATGGAGAAATAATTTACTGTTAATGTGGGTATTTTGTAGAATATTGCAAGGGGTAACTAATAAAGTTTGCTAATGTTTGATTTTCAGGGGTCTCTAGACAGCTCCAAGGCTGAGAGCATGGTGAAGAATCTGCAAATGACCGGGAGGTACCTGCGAGACGTGTGGTGATTATTCTTTCAATGCTTCCCTCCCTAAAGATAGGGAGAGATCGGAAAATTCATAAATTTACACTTGCTGAGGCCAACTTACTGGGATGAAAGAAATATGTAGAAAGTTGAAGTGTGAGAGACTACTGACCACCTGCTGCCAGACTTAAAGTGGAAATTGTGGGTGTTGTATCATTTATTTATTTCTTGTTTGAAGGATTTTTTGTTCTTGTAATTTATATGTGCAATATTTATGAATAATAGTAGTAATAATATTGAGCATAGTTTCTGGACTTTGTAATTTTCATCTAGTGAGCAGTCAAAGATGGTTCCTATATGTTCTGACCAAACTCATGTTGATTTTGGACTCTATATGTAGCCTTAATTCATTTGGAAATTGAAAGTTTGCTTACTGGAAGACTCTCTCGGCTGCTATGGC
>CM042188.1:40850877-40891187 GCA_023539305.1 Ilex asprella | reverse complement strand
TATATATATATATATATATCAAAAAATATATAGACAAATAAAATACATTTTAATACAAATAATTAACTTTTCATTTACTTTCCTTCTAATTTTAAAGAGATTAATTTTACTGAGTTGAAAGAAAATTTATTCATCTACTTTTTCATCTTTCCTATTTTCCTTCCTTACCAAACATAATGTTTTATCTATCCCTCCAACTTTATATCTTTCTAATTTTCTATCCTTTTATTTTTTTATCGTACCAAATAGAGCATAAATATCTAAGGAGGAAAAAACTACAAAATCTTCATACATGTATATCTCACTTTATTCTTGTTTGTTGCATTCCTCCTTGCTGCAATGCACATACTATCTATTCAAAACTTTGAACACCAACATTCTGCTATCACTTTCATATCGAAAGCCAAGAGTATCTCCAGCTTTCAATGGGTTATCAGGGGAGAGTTGCTTCCTTCTCACCACATCCTTTGCACTTCTTAGACGGAAAAGTCCCCCTGGCTCCAAGCACAAATTCACATGATGGTATATCATATAATCTAGGTCTAATACAGTGATGTCTATGCGTTTCCCCTCCATCAAATCACTGCGCTCTCTCCCTGTCAAGTGTGGATTGAAAACAGAGTTATAGAAATCGTAATGCTTGAAAGTAATACAATCTCCGTCACATATATCCTCCTCCGTGAGTTGAACACTGATTGGCCAATCGTTACTGTCAGCCATTTTTTCTGCATAAAATTCCTGCATGAAGTTACTGACCCTCTTCAAGCAGTAGTAAACAATGGAAGCGCTCCAAGAATACACCAAAAACTACCTTCTTATACTGAAATTAATTGTCGCAATCAGTTCTACACTGAAATGAAAGTGATTATCTCACTAATATCCCATTTGAATGCAAGCACATGCAAAAACTTGGCATGCTTGACGTTTATTATGATGAGACAAGATAACAAGGCTGTAAAGAAGAATCAAACTTCAATACTACGCAATTAGTTTTCAACAAAATGAAAATAATTATCTCATATATTGCTTCTAAACACAAGCGCATGCAAAAAAGTTTACATGCTTGATGGTTATTAACTGAGGCAGAGATAACTAGGCTGTAAAGAATGATAAAACTTCAATACGAGGTTATATTAATTGCTTAATATTTCATACAAGCTAATTGTTTTCCTCCAAATAACTATATACATGTCTTAAAGGGAAAATGAAATTCATGAGGTCTTCATAAGTTTCATTGTTTTCTCATTACAAAGGAAAATAGGCCAAGGAAAGATTGCGGTCACCATTTTCTGAACTCCTAGTATTCTCTGTTTGTCATGATCAACAATGAAAAAAATATATTTGCATAAATTTTCTACCCTTTCAAGGGTTCTTATCCAACTAAAACTCGGAAGTGATCATAATGTTTTAGTTGCCAATAGATTTTTGTAAGTACACGGAGATAAAAGGTCACAGCTTGCTATCCACAGCATTTTGTACAACAATGGAAGAGAAGGCACCATACTTGACCCAATCTTCAGCAATGCACTTCAACTTATCATCAATTAAAGTCCCAAATACTAACTCAGCTCAATTTAGGAGTGTAGGTGGTAGCAACTAGGCGCATTAAAGTTACAAATAGTTATGACAATAAGCAGCGCATCATGTTGGACGCAAATTCCAGAAACAACTTTCACATGACTGGTAAATTATAGCCACTGAAACTATCAATAATGGAACATTTTCCAGAAATATATAAACCTTAAAGGTTGGATTTATCTTTTAGTCAACCTATTGAACACAAACTTTCAATTGGGAAAGTTCTCTGTAGAAGCATATTTGTGGCGTATCTGGTTTCACTAATGTAGTTATCCTCAAACAAGCAAAACAATTTGTAAGAAAATTTCAGCATTAGGTTCCTATAAACACTGCAAACTCATACGTAAAAAATTTAAAAATCATTTATCAGTTCCTGCTTATACTCAAAAGTCATCATCCTAGTATGCATAACACTATGATTGCATTTTTGCTCACCCTCGGCCCACTTTTCAGTTCAATCTCAAAGCAAAGCAGGGGGAAAATGAGGATACTTATGTGAGGAAAACTATGTAATTAATTAAAATAAACAGGAATTCGATTGATCACACTCCTATGAGTCAAAAGACATTGGAAACAAAATTATATCTCAAAAAACTTACTGTACAATAGTGTATTAGGGTAAACTGAGAAGATCCACAAGTCCTCCCTTAAAAATTTCGCTTATGGAAATAATAATATAGCAAATCTCAATCATCTCATCCAATCTCCTCTGTACACTTATGCCTACCTCTCTACTCCAAAATCCCATTCTCACAAACACAAGCTCACAAGAGGGCTAGGCAAATGGGCGCAGAAACAACACGAGTGTCCCACTTTGTTTGTGTAGCAGAGCCTTCACATATATTCTCAATACGCAGACAACTTACTCAAGCTTAACAATTTGGAAGCAAATCAGCCTCGAACAGTATCCATGTACATGGAGAAAACCTTAAAATGTAAAAATTATCAAATGAAATACACCATAACATCTTTCTCACCCTTGTTCCAACCAATCAAAGAAGGAGAAGCAAAAAAGGGGCAAAATAATAAAGGAAGGAACAAATAATTTAATTGACAACAAGAAAGGAGGCGCATCAGTGTTGAGCTTTTACATTCGTACACTTCAGAACATAATGAGAACAAAATTATGTATGATATAATCTTCTTAAGAAATTACCTTAAACGAAACTCAAGCTAGAATTTGTCCATTTCTTGAGAAGATTATGAAGATGCGGAGATCAAATTGGGAGATTGACCTTGCTTTTTAAGCGTTGTCACTTAAATAAGAAGTCTCAAAAGAACGTGGCTTTTCTACATCATTTAATGGCTCTCTTTAGTAAATCTGCTGCTGTTCTCTCTAACCCGAAAACCCCTTCTCGCACAATTATGTACTCACAAGACGAGTTAGGCAAATGAGGAGCGAACACAACGTGAATATGTCTCTTTGTTTGTACAGCAACAAAATCTCCGTTACCCGTCTCGACCAAACCAGACTCGTCACCTAGTGTCTCCTCATTTCTCGACAAGAACAACCTCGAATTCACACAATTGGCCCATGATATCCCCAAGGCAGGACAAACCCGTCTCCCAGACGAATACAAAGAATCCAGATTCCCTACTCTCAGCCCATTCATCCCATCAGATGATCCCACAAAATCAACAACCTGGTTTGTCACCACAACCGCTAGACCAAAACTCTTAGCTTGTAACTTCAACTTGCTAGAAATCTTGAAAAACAAAACCGATCTCCGCTTAAGATCAGACGGGTTGTTCTCAAACTCCGATCTGAACAAGGCTGCAATAGAATCAATGATAATCAACTTAAGGGGGAAAAGGGTTGGCGGGTGTTCAAGAAAACGATCTATGCGACGCAATACATCGAGCAGGTGGTCTGCGGAATGCAAAGGGTGGACGAATATGCGGTCCAAGGGATCACTGGAGGCAAAAAGGGAAGGGTGAGAAGAGCGGAATGAGAGTGAGAGTTGGTGGAGGCGGCGAAATGGGAAGGGGAATTCGGAATGGAGGTAGAGAGAGGAGGAGGCGAGGCCGCCGAGGGTAGTGGGTAGTTGGGCGGTGAGGAGGAGTTGTAGGCAGAGTTGGGTTTTGCCACAGCTGCTTTCTGATACGAGCTCGGTAATGGAATTTGTTGGGACGCCGCCACGGAGAAAGCGGTCGATGACTGGGCAGCCGGTGGTGCACTTTGGGGCTGGGAGGGGATGTTGGAGGAGGTTTTCAGGGTTCATTGGAGAGAGAGAGAGAGAGAGAGTATTGGAGTAGGGAACTGAAATGAGCGAAGCAACTGATATGAATTCAAAGAATTTATGTATTTATTTATTGTTTGTCATTTTTGTATTGATAACGAGAACTACTCAACCATATTGTATTAGTAAGTAGTGTTATTTTTAATTTTGTGGTAAACATTAATTAAGCTTAATTTGATAATTTTCATTCCAAATTCTTGTCATATTGACATTTTGTGTTGATCTTTTGACTCAATTTTAAACTTAATTAAGTAAAAAAAATTGATTTAATATATAACACTAAAATTGACAAATTCAAGTATCTATTCAATTTTTTTTTAAAAAAAAAAATGTTATTGTCTTAAAGCTTATTTTTTTAAAAATTTTCACCAAAATATTTTATTCCATATTAAAAAAATTTTCTTACAAACTTTACTAATATTAACAAAAACAAAAATGTATGAATATCAATCTCTTTAAGTGGTAGATTTTTGAATTTTTTACTGAGTATAAGAGACGAGAGAGAGTAAAAAGTTATCATCAAAGAATAGAGGCAAGAATAAGAAATGTGGTCGATGGCAATGGCAATGGCTTTGAAGATAGAGGTAGGAGAAACAAAAACTTGTTTCGTCGAAAGAGTGTTTTGGGTTTGGATAGGATAAAAAGTTCCCACCGAAAATTTGATACATGATTTGAGTTTCCTTCAATTTAGATCCAAAGTAGGTTTTTCCTTAATATTGTTGACTAGAAGTTTGTGTTATCCTAGTAGTCTGATTTGTCCCAGTCTTTAGGATAATATGTTAGTTTGTTTCTGATTTACCTGGTCTATAGAAGTTTGTTTTGCACATTGAATAGTGTCTATTTTCATATTATTTGTTGTGTATTAGCCTATATAAAGGCTGTTTGTTTGATGAATAAAGTGGAGAGAAGTACACTCCCCTGTTAAAGTTTTAAGAAATATTATTTAACTTAAATTTGTAATTAAAATTTGTATCTTAGATGAAAGGAATTATTAGATGAGTAAATTTTATCAATTTTTTTAAATAGAACTCACTGATTCAATGATCTCTCTTCATTTGGGATGAAAATTTAAGTTACATAACATTGCTTTAAAGTTTTTCATCCGCTGTTAAAGTTTGATCTTATTTCTTTTAATTTTTTGACAGATTTGGTATAAAATTGAGTCTATAGTTGGAGAAGTTTTTAAGTTATTTTGTCTTGAATCTAAATTTTAATTAGGGTTATGTTCTAATAGTTATATTTTATTTTTTTTAAAATTTAAGTTTATCCTCATTTAAATTTAATTTTTTTTCTTTTTTAACTTTAAATTTCTTCATTTGAGTATTTTATATTAAATTAATTTTTTTACTTAAATATTAACTCAAATTTGAATAAAAAGTGTGTTAAAAGTGGGAGGTAATCTGACATATAAAACCTTTTTCTTTTGGGTAGTTTCACACCTTTCCCATACTATAGTGAACCAACCCATGAATCTTAAAAGTACAATTGGATAACACTCTCTTAGTAATATTTTCCAAACTTTAAGACTTTTTTTAAAGTTGTGTTTATTTTGGATTTTTCTTGTCCAAATTTACTATTTTTTTTGTCCAAATTCAATCAAATATACAATCTTAAACATATATTTTTATACTCTAAGACGTCTATAGATCAGTTTGCAAAATATTGATCAAATATGTTTGTGTACCGACATTGTTTTTTTAACATGAAAAATTATTTTTAAAAAGATTACCAAATGTTAGCTTAGTTTAAGATTGGTAGACCACAAGACCCATTTTCATATCATTTAAGATGGATTAACAGTGCCCTCTTTTAGATAAGGAGTCTCACTTTAGTACATAACACATGATGCATAATCCACCATTAAAATAAAAATAAAAAAGTGTACTGAAAAAGATCTCACACTATCTACCAATAGGTATATAGTGTTATAACATTCAATTCAAAATTATTTAGCAATGAGTAAAATGACCATTCAAGTATCGATATGAAATATAAGTACTCCGATATCATGTTTAGAGCATTCAATCCAAAATCAATTGAAAATAAGCAGAGTAGACCTCAAATATATAAACCAACTTTGATATCAGCATCAAAATAAGCTTCACACCATTCCTTCAAAAGGTGATCCTCACTTCAAACCCCCAGAAGGGAAAACACCCTCATATTGAACATCTGTAAGTTTGACAACTTCCTATTACTCAAAACAGTATTGTAGAATCAAGAGAGATCAACAGTTACCCTAAGAATGATGACAGACCATCAAGTAATTTACCGTATAAGTCCTTTGTTTTCCTTCGAAGAAAAAGAAAAGGATGAAGAACAGGAAGAGCAATAATACAGAATATTTAGTGCACAAATATACGAAGCAAGCCCGCGAACCCTTTTGCCATTACATGTTCGAAATATAGAGAGTAGATTTTGTGACAACTGACAACCACACATATGACCGTGAATTTGGCTTTCAAACACGCCATACCGAAACTCGCTCTATGACGATTAGTATCTTATGAAGCCTTTAATTTAGAGTTCATTAATACCATATATTTTTGGAACCTGTTCTTTAATCCTGGGGGGAAATGTGCGTCTAGAGTGAAAACAATGCAATCTTCCTGCGGCAAGTAGCATTCCTTGAGCTCAGAAAGGTTGTTTAGCCCACTTCGGGAAACAAACAACTCTAAATTAAGGACTTCTACAGTTGAAGAAGCTCCTCCTTCGCAGATTTCTGCAGTGTGAACACCACCCCTGCACCTGTAAACAGCACAAACCACCTTAAATTTCTCCAAGGGAACAATGAAACCAACTTTGAATTGTTAAAAGGAATTTGGTGCCAAAATCATGCCTCATTAAGAGAGCATGAAAGTTTGGCCAGCGTTGTGAGTACTTTCTTTGTTTGCAAGAATGAAGATCATTAGTTTCGATTTCAATAGCTGGACACTACTACCTAAATAATGGGTGCCTTGGTTTTTGAGAAGCATAAAAAGCCTTTTTTTTTCCTGAAATGTTGATTCAACTGAAAGTTGACGTTACGAAATACAACACTTGGGTGAGTATGAAACCCGAAAACCATTTTTGCTTTTGAGCTGTTGATTGAACTGAAAGCCGTGTTCTGCTACCAAAAAGCTGCAGAATTCATATAAGCTTCAACGAATCATGTGGTATTATACACAAATTTTGTTTGCTGACTAAAACTCATAACTGAGTAGCTGAGTCATTTACTAGGTTCCCCGATCAATTTTAGCAAAACGATGTGGTGAAGGTTGAACAAGAGTCAGTAAATATCCAAAAAATGTATAGAAAGCACAAATTGAGTTTTTGAAGTTCCTCTATCTACTGGAGACAAGCAATCTTAAAATTATGTACTGATGTTTACCATATTGATGATGATCTAGCTCATAACAAATCTTTCATTCCATTTGACATGTGTGATTTTAAGCATGTGCCCAAAACTTAATCTTACTAAGCATGTTTTACATGCCAAACATTAAACAGAGACCGGAAATCTCTTGGCATATCTGTTCTCAAAGTCCTCATCAACAGTATAGAAGGGGAAAGAAAAATCATGAAAAATAGGTCCAAGAACCCCAAGAACCTAGTAAATCAAGGGCGACATAAATGTACAGGAAAAGAAAAGGAGTTTAAAGCATGCGGAGACTTGTTCTATTTTTACATTGCAATTCCATGCCAAAAGCAGAAATCCTAACAGGACAATTTTATCCTTCAGGGCTGAGATTGATGACAAGAATGGGGCATAGATCCATGCTAATCACTGTATGTGATAAAGAACGAAAATGAACCAGCATAAAAGC
The DNA here is from genome assembly GCA_023539305.1 of Ilex asprella. Classification (NCBI taxonomy): domain Eukaryota; kingdom Viridiplantae; phylum Streptophyta; class Magnoliopsida; order Aquifoliales; family Aquifoliaceae; genus Ilex; species Ilex asprella. Next base: position 40,883,563 of record CM042188.1, on the reverse strand, counting down.
CCTCTTCCCTTGTTTTTCTTTCCTTTAATTTGTTATTACGTTTATGGAATCAGTAAGAGTTTTAAGGCTGTACCTCTCTTCTTGATCATGACACAGTAAAATACAACTTTCTCTCAAGTTGAATAAAGTACAAAAGGCACTGCAAACAAATAACAAAAGAAAAATATAAATCAGCATTATCAGCTAACAATCTGAATTAATTCAATATCTTATAAATACCATTTAAAGACTTGAGACTTCTCTCACATTATACTTGGACAAAGCCCCATGTTTTATTTCTTACCCATTCAGTCTGTTTATTCTTATTTATTTCATAGTTTTTGGTGAGGCACCAAAAATAGGGAGAGTAGAGGAGAAAAATAGAACTCATGATGAGCCCAAATTGATGGATAGTTTTCAACTCAACTCAACCCATTAATCCTAACTATACATGAATCATGTTTTTCCACTGCACTCTATTAAGGGACATAAGTTCCGTTGGACCATGAGCGATCATATTTTTTTTTACTATTTCATTCTTAGTTATTTTAGGTCTACTTCTACTTCTCATATTATCGTTGATACGTATTAAATCACCCTTCCTTATTAGCAGGTATTATATGAACATATCCAAATCACCTTAGTCAATTCTCTCTTAATTTATCTCCTATTGGTGTTAATTCTACCGTTTTACAAATATACTCATTTCTAATTCTATCCTTTCTCATTTTACTACACATCCATCTTAACATATAAAGGATATGATATATAAAGTTTATCCAAACATCTATGATATATCTGACATCAATTGAAAGCACGAATATGGCATGATATTAAAATAACTACCACAAAAATCAGGGACAGATTCTAATGATCTGCTAGAACTTAGTACATTCAAGTGGGGAATGAAAGCATCAAATTATAAATTTTCCTGTATTGTCACTGATGTTATACAAATTAGGACGGTCACTCCTAACATCACATGTACTTTGAATTTAATGATAAAGGTTCCAGAAGAAGAACAGAGACAAATTTTGATTTTGACCATATGGAATTTATTAGCAAATCTAGAAAATAATACATCATTGTTTTTGCAAACATTTGACCTTAACATCCAATGGGAATTTGTTTATATTTCCTCAATATTCAATCAAATCAAGAGCTTACCGATCAGAAAAACAGTTAGCGTCATAGCAAGCATAAGTTGAATAGAACGATTGAATTGAAAGTGTATCGGGATTTGTAGTTGTCTCTGACTTCCACCAGCCCTTCCAAAAAGCTGCAGAACCACAAAAAAGTTAGCCATTCTAGGATATTAGACAAACAAACCATCTTCAATATATAAGGTGGATTTTCTCTCGACCAAAACACAAAGAACAGTAGATTTATATTAACAATTACGCAAACAGAAAAATAAAAAAAAGTACACACACAAAAATGTATTGTCGAACACTATCTGCATCTAGAAATACAATTCTTTTTAGAAACAAATTATTATTAGTTAAACCGCCATAAATCTGACCTGATTGATCGAATTAATCCCTCTCAACTGGGTGTAACTCAATATTCCTCCCTTTGCTTGAGGTTGAGCTCCACTCCGTAGCTTCCAAAATATAGGTTTGGACCCCTTTTCTTTGGGCGTTGCTTCAATGTTTAATGTTAAAGCTTTCTGTTGTTCATCTTCATCATCAATGACAATCTCCAGAGCACCAATGCCTGGTGAGGTCCGCGTTCTTCTTGTTCCTATTGATCTATCAGCTTGACAACTAATATTAGCCACTATCCCATGACTTTCTTTTGCTTCTAGTTCTATGACATGGTTCGCTTCCATATTACTAGCAGCAGCGTCATTAAACCCCTTTACTCGATTATAAATATCTCGCTTGGAGGCAACCTTAGTACTAAGATCCGACTCATTTTTGGTGCATTGTTTTTCTTGAAGATGGCTTCTTGTCAATGCACCAAGCTTGGGACATTCAGTCTTCATACTTTGCGAGGAGCAGGGAGTTCCAGTGAGAAATGCAGCTAAGTCATCACACTCTTCTTCATCTAAAGTCACCCATCGAAGGGGTTGCTTATGTTCATCCTCGAAGGATTCCTTTAGTGCTGCACCAACACGGGAAATTTGGTTTTCGATGGCAACGACAAATTGCCTATGCCTGGTTGTTGTAATATCATCACCACGATTTCTGTAGCTCAGCATAACAGCCCTTTCAAACTCTTCTAGCTAATATAAAAATCAAATATTCATAACAAAAGATTACTTTTTACAACAGGAGAAATTATGATATTAAGGGTGATAGATGCAAAAGCAGAAAAAAAGGCCACTGTGTATCAGTTCAAAATGCTAAGGTTGAGATAGAGATTGTCAAATTTGAAGCTTGGAAATGGAAAATTGGCAAGAATTAGTTTAGATTCTAAAACTAACCTGCCATTTTGCAGTACCTAAAGCAGTTTGAAGCTCCCTGCTAAGTTCATACAAATCTTCAGGTGCTACCTCTTCTCTCCTCTCTCGAACCCATTTCCGGTAAACCGATTCCATTCTGACAAAGAAAACATATTTAAAAAAAACACACACACACACACACAAATACATAGACTAAACCGAAAACTATGTAAATGTAAACTTAGCAGTAAATTCCAATGAGAAAACGTATTCTATAATCCAATTCCATTTTGAAAAGACACCTCTCTTGATGAATGATTTGAAAAGGAAGCAAATGTAACACAAAGAACAGTGTAAAAAGTGCAAATTTTTAACTGACGTCTCATGATAAACAAACCAAAAGCAATTAAATTTATTTGAACCGCTCATTTCCAAGAAAAATAATAGAACTGAAAATTACGACTTCTATAGCTACCAATTGAATCAGATATGTTCGTAAAGTTCAATTTGTCTCTGGTATTTTCCTCCCCTCACCCAGTCACCAAACAAAGCATAAATAAATCCCAATTGCGACAATTCTTTCAACATCAATTGAAAAATTAAAAATTAGGCATACCCAGAAAATTAAATATAAAAAGAAGGAACAATTCAAGAAGAAAAATGCAAAACATAAAACAAAACCAGAAACAAGACAAAGTTCAGCATACCCACATTACCAAAAAAAAAAAAGTTAAGAATGAAATACTATAGCAACATACATATCTGCAGATTCTTGAACCTCTTCAGCTGCTGAGAAAAAGGTGTCCTTTTGCCATAGATCAAAACTGTTAGCAACCAACATCTTTCTCTTTCTTCTCCAAACAAACAATCCAACAACAACTATAATACAAACAAAAATATGATATTTATGTATCTACGCTAGAAAGAAAGTACAGAACCTTTCTCTCTTCTCTTCTTTGCTATGAAGCAAAGAAGGAAGAGAGCTAAAGAAAAGCGGAGAAGCAAGACAGAGAAAGATGGAGAGACAGCGAGGCAGATGTGATTCTTTCTCTTCCTTTTATTTCTTCAATATTTGGTGTCAATATTTTGGGTTTGTTTGCCTGATTTAAGCTTTTGTGGGGCTCAAAAAAGAGTTTTTATTTACTGTAAAAGGTGCAACTGCTTAGACATAGCAAACCACTCAACATTTGCCACTTGTATATTGCCACATATATAATTAAGGTTAGATAAAAGTAAAAAAATTAAGAATATAAAACAAATGTTAATGAAAATTTTACTTTAAAGTATAGAATGAAAACCTTTCATATTTTAAATTGAAGTCCAACAAACTTGCCTAAGTACTTTTGTTTTTAGTAATGTTATTGCCACAAAAAAATTTGACATTGATTTAATAATGTGATTTTATTCTAATCGTTAGAGTAATATTAAGTTTCAATATTTAATAGGATTCATGATCAATCTAATGACTATTGATGATGCACAAATCGATTTTGCACAAGATCGATAGTCGAGTATATGTATAATAGCAAACACACAGATTTATAGTTGTTCGGTTCAGGTGACTTACTCCATTCTCGAGAACGGCAGCTGTAGCGGGAGATCTTTATTGGTGAATAAAAGTCACCGAGAGAGTATTCTTTGAGGGAATTACAATGCTTTGAGAGAGAGAGTAATGTATGTAGAAGGGTGTATTGTGTGTAGAGATTTTAAAATTATGTTTTTTATGTGGAGAGGGCTTATATTATATAAGTTTAGTGAGGCAGTGACGTGAGGGAGCGAGCTTTTATTATTTTGGTAAGTACAATTGAGGTAAAATTAGATTTTCATGCGTATCTCGATATTTTCTCATTGTGTTCCTATTCCGTCATGAGGAGGATCTTGAGTTAGATTGAATTTGAGTTGAAGTGGCAAAGTGAGAAGGGCGAAAAGAGATAAGAGGGCCAGCCTCTTGGGCGGCGGCCCTTTGAGTGTCTCCGTTTGGGCTGTGGTGACTTGGACTCCTTCTTAATTTATTGGGTTTGACCTAGTTAATTTTGGATTCATCAACTATAATGAATTAGATCAACAAATTAAACCAATAAATTAAATTTTAATTTTTATCTTTTTTAAAACTCAAATTGAAATTTAAATAAAAACTCTTAAAAATATTCTTCAAACCTAAAACCATACGCACATCAAATTAAAGAAAACTCAAATCTATACCCAAAATTTAATGGTGAGGAAGATCTTGAGCTAGGTTGGATTTGAATTGGAGTGGCAAAGTGAGGAGGGCGAAAAAGAGATAGGAGGGCCAACCTCTTGGGCGGCGGCCCTTTGAGTGTCTCCGTTTGGGCTCTGGTGACTTGGACTCCTTCTTAATTTATTGGGTCTGACCTAGTTAATTTTGGATTCATCAACTATAATGAATTAGATTAACAAATTAAACCAATAAATTAAATTTTAATTTTTATCTTTTTTAAAACTCAAATTAAAATTTAAGTAAAAACTCTTAAAAATATTCTTCAAACCTAAAACCATACTCACATCAAATTAAAGAAAACTCAAATCTATACCCAAATTTTAATGGTGAAATTTCAAATTCAAAAGTTATATTTTACTATTTTTTAAATTTGAATTTATTTTTATTTAAATTTTAAATTTTAAAATTTCTTCCTCTAAATTTGAATTTATCTATTTAAAAAAGTAAATTAACTTTTTATTCTCTCTTTTTTTACTCAAATTTAATTAAGAAGGGTGTCACTTACAACCCAAAGTGTGGAGTGTTTTGATTGGTCCTCAGTCTAGAGGGGTGTGGGCGGTCGGAGAGAGAAGAGGACAAAGATAGGTTGAGTTGGGTTTTTTTTTTTGTGTTAGCTGACGTGCCCACCTAAGCACAGCAGTGGATGTTGTGTGGTCTTCATTGGCCAGCCAACCGCTATGACTATGCGCATTTGTGTCCCATTAGTCAACTAACCATGTACTATCACTACATGTGACTCAACACATCTACATTCAATGTTTCTGATTTCTTCATTGGTTGACTAAATTTTTATTCCACGGTTTTTTGTTTTTGAGGGACAGTAAAATCTCAACCATAATTGAGTCGGATAAACATCAAATTTGTCTGCTCGTGCCCCCAACAAGTGTGCACTATATAAACATGGAGAAATATTGGTACAACTTGCCATAATGAAGAAGGTTGGAACCAATGACCAACTCCAACCTTCAAATCAACAATTAACCCCATGGCCGTGATCTGATTGTGGGTTGAAACCGAGTCCACAGAGATGTCTCTGATATTGGTATGAATGAGAGTTTCAAACCGGTATAACTCAACGTCGCCATTTAAAGTGGTAGTGTCATAGGATTTTATACACACACAATTCTAAGATTATCCGTTGGTATATAAAGCCCTACGACACTACCACTTTAAGTGACGGTGTTGTAATAGTCATGTGTGTGTTATTATTTCTGTTTAAAAAAAAAAAAAGTTGATGGTTATGTATACATAACCACCAACTTGACTATACCACTTTCTGTGTTTTATTTTAAGTGGGTGGTCTTGGAATATATCTAATGTGCGTTTGATATTAAAATGTGGAAAAGTCTAAATATCAATTAAACTAGGGGAACCGTAAGTATAGAGCAAAAATTGAGTGGTCAACAATAAGCATAGTGCAAATATTCTGTAACCACATGATATGGAGTCCAAGTGTGCAACCACAATACACAAGCACAAATTATTCTTTGGCAATCCCAACTATATTGATAACAAAAGCTCAATACTAACCTCAAAGTTAGATCAAAGAGTATGAGAGTTAAATTATAAATTCAGACGTTCTAAACTTTAAAACTTGACAACTCCTTGAGGTCAAACCGTGAGAAAATTATCCTCATAAATACCCTAATCTCGGCATAAATAACCTGCTTTTGACTGAACCAAAATAAAAATTAGTCGAGCTGCGCATAAACTAGCCTAAACACCTTTTACAATTGAACAAAAAAAAAGTTCAATACCTTATCCCTGGATTAAAGAACTTCCCATAAAATAAAAGCTTTGTTCTCCAATCACCACATCCACACTTTAAAGAGCACCTAGTGACCACACAAGCAAAAATAATTCCCAAGTCCACTGCTTTATTCTCGTGATTTCCAGAGTCGTGACAATTAGGATCAGTTGGGGTGGATGATCAAAATAATAGTAAAAGAGTACGAAAGAATACGTCCTCATTGCTTTAGGACCACTTAATCATCACAACCAATCAATAAGATTATTCTATAATTTCCGCCGCTTAGGGAATAATCCGAGAGAATACAGAAGGCCACTATGTGGTTAGGGGATGACAGGCTATTTGATCTTGGAATCAAAAGAGAGATTGATAATGCTACCTGTTGTCCCATATACCCTTACCTGTGCTAAGCCATATATTTGCCCAATTCATATTCCACCAACTTGCGACCAGCATTACATGAAGTTACAATTGAGGACACAATCCTTCGCTGTAAATCTTTGAACTCCAATGCTAGCTTTACATCCCAATTGGTATGTTCCCTGCTAAGATTCTTTGTTAAACCAGAATATTCTATGGCATATGCCAATGGTAATATGTTACATATTGGCTGGCACATGTTTACCTGTCGTCAAGCTTTGTATCGCCAAGGGCTTCCATCATGTTTTCAAAGGTGGAGCAGAGGTCTTCAAGAATTTCCAATTCAATTTCCAAGTTTTCCAGCGTCTACATAAAATTTATATACAAGATATTTGAGTCAGGTTGTTATTGCAAGTATGGTGATTTGGGCCAAAAGGCAAGCATTTCTGGAGAAACAAACCAAATTTTACCCCAGTAGCCAAAATAAAAATAAGATTGGCCTAGGTTGGCGGCCTCTATTTCACTTTGGAGGGGCACCCACCTAGGGTCTACCCAAGTGGTGGAGTCTACGCCATAATATAATGGTGGGGGCTCATGCCCTATGTATAAAAAAGAAAAAAATAACAAAAAATAACAAAAAATAACAAAAAGCCACTAATTGCAAGAAAATAGTAAGACGAGCTTACAAGTGTATTAGTTTGCAACATAGGATTCCGAGCTCTACGGAGATGATCTAGTAGAGGAGACGGCAAACCATAATGGAAGATGTCATGGTTCTTTGAGAACCAAGTACCCCGAACCATGTGGGAGGCCCAGCTAGAGATGGAATGCCCATCCTCAGAACTGTCCATTAGGGTAACATCAAGATCTGCAATAGAATAGGAACAGAGAGAAAACTAAGTAGCAACAGCGAAGTCATTATTTCAACTGCATGTATACATACATGCAGCACAAATACATGCACACAGGTACTTCCGAAACACTTTCAAATAGAACAAGTGAATGTAAAACATCACCAAGATTACCAAGTGGAATGATATCGTAGGGGTTGTCTCCTTGAGGTAAGAAACCATAGAAGTTAACTAAATGAGAACTAGAGAAGTTCCCATAGCTCAGAAAGCATTGTTCACCCGCATTGCATGGTCTTGACAAAGGGAAATTCAGGGAATTTGTAGTAGAATCTACTTTGCCATAGTGCATTATGTGTGGGCATATCTGTGAAGGGAACAAAATGACAACATGAGCAAGCAAAACAAAAATTTCTATAGATAGACTGCAAAGTTACTTGGCCAGAAAATCTGAATAACTGTTGAATGACAACTGAAGTTGGATATGCATGCATGATCCACCACTCAGTAGGGTCCAACCTATTACATAAGACTAAACTCTGTCGTACCCATGATAGTAACAGTGAACTATAACTTTTTGAAGTAGCTGAATGATGTGGCAACTATCCAGAAAAGCATTTGAGAAAATGAATACAATTGACCGATGGCATTGTTTAGGGTAGAGTAATAGTGGAGCCAACCAAGTTCCAGTCTAGCAGTGGGAATGTCTGTAACTAGAGGTATGACAGACTATCCATCTAGTCCAACAGGCCAAATTTAGTCAGTGCTTTTGAGAACCTTAAGATATATCTCAACATCAGAACTTCAAAAGGGCCAAAGAAAATCAAAGGGAGTGACAGACCGAATGATTGAGAAAGCCAGCCACAGGAATCAAACATGTCCTTAGCTTTCCATCAGTGAACATAACTTTCATGCTATTTGAGTACCAGAGCTCACACGCCCATAAGAACTGCTCCCATGTGTATACCTCAGCTGGAAATACATCAGCATGATCATTGCATAGTGCAGGTAATAACTCATCATACTGACAACGCAAGTGCTGCAACAACAAAAAATTCTTCCAATTCAGAAAGTGAAATTTCATCAACCAATGTAGTGAAACACCAAAGAAACCTAACAGGTCAATTCTGCTTTTAACATGTGCCATGTGTGTGTGTCTGCGTGTGTGATTGAATTTTTTGTATAGGAAACCAATGGTGTCAGTTATACCCATAATACCCTAAATCACTATGAAACAATAACTACAATTCGTTAAGACAAATACCAACAGTGGAAAGCCACCACTCAGTCCTGGCATGTCCATATACAAACTATACTACATAATGCATGTAATCGACACAGAACCACTAGCACAAAGATAACGTTATCAATACAATCTTTCTGAATAATTCAATTGTTGGCCTAGAAGTACGAAGTCTGAAGACCAACAAGGTACAATCTTTATGAAAAATAGATTAGAAGGCTTGATTACCTCTTTTGCCTGCACTACTTCTTCCAACAATAAGGTTCCATCTAAAGCCATGATTGCATCAATTCCAAAGCTCAATCCTGTGGTGTTCAAAATAAGCAAAACCAGTAAGACAAGAAGAAAAAAAATGTTAAAGAGTATTAGAAATAAAATACGATTGCTACGTTCTAGTACCAACCTGTATATCTTTTAAATGTTGCTTTGCATTAGAAGTTCTTTGCAATATCCCTTTAACCATGTAGAACAGAACATACATGAAAGAGTTTCTTTTTGTTTGTTTATTTTTATTTGGGGAGGGAGGGGTGGCAGAATTTGGGTCATTTACAGTATCAAATGGTTTCTTCCTCTCCATTTTTTATTTGTGAAGACAAGGATAATTAGAGCTGCAACTAAGATGGGTCCAGCCCAGTCCAGTGCAAATTTCAGTCAGACTTGGGATAACAACTTCAGGCAGAAATATCTAAACCCGAACTAAATTTGGATTGGGCTTGGGCAAAAGTCTTTGCATACTCATGCCAATCCACCCGAACTTATACATGCAACCTTTTTCCCCCTTTTGCAGCAATACAATAGAGCCTAAGGAATTATGCTTATAGTATGGCTATCTCTTTCAAGATCAAGGAAAACCTCAGGAGACTATAAGAGCTTTTCATTCATATACTCCTCTAGTTGCAGCACAGTGAAATGCCAAACCCACTGTTACAATCAGTACTATTGGCTGACCACTTGTTGTGTTGCCTAGATGGAGTCGTAGCAAAATAGCCTAAACATTATTGCTCACAAAATTAAACAAGCTCTCCTCTCACATGCATGAGATTAAACACTCTCTCTCTCCCCAGACCCTCCAAAAAAAGAAAAGAAAATGGAGATGCTTATAGGACTGGCAATTTTGACCTTCATAAGTAGAAGTATGATGCATTAGGCTTTGAAGGCTTGGAAATTCAAAAATAGAGTTGTTTCTCAAATATGTGGGACACAAATTCAAATATTGAATGTCAAACACAAAAGTGGATCTCAAAGGAAAGTGTAGTTTAGATGTGGAGCTTCAAACACGGATGTGAACGATACCAAAATAGCAATTCAACTCCTAAATCAATATGAGCTCATAGAATTGCAATGGGCTTGACTTGAGTAGCTCAGGTTTGGTTGGGCTTGGGGCCTTGGGCAGATGCTGCTAGATCTTGGTTTAAGCCTCGGTTAAACCCATCAAGATCAGACCTGCCACAATCTAGAGACACCAGAACTAACTAACAACTACCACTGCAGCAATATAATACTTACAAGATAAGTTACTTAGAAACCCCGAGCTTACTCACCATCTCTTTATGCTACAGTTCTAGTGTAAAGCCCTGGTCCCACAGCACCAGATATTATTGTTCAAATATGTTTTCCTATTGTTCTGTTTTATAAGTCTTAGAAGGTGTTTGTCTTTATATTCGAGTTAACATAAATAATAGCATACGAGGGAGAGAACCCTACTTACTCCCTCTTTCCAACCATATATTCTGCCTTTTCTTTTATCCTTTGTCCATTCTCCTTTCTTTCATGATTATCAGGTTCTACTAGAATTCAATATACTCACTTTGCCTGCAACCTCACGAATTTAAAACAAGTTTTGGCTCATAAAGAAGGAAATCATTGACATAGCCCAGGTTTCAAGCAAATGTTTCTGATGTGGGATCTTGCACCCAAAAGTCCCCCCCCCTTTCCACTTTGCGGCAGCCACATTGAGTATCCCACACTAGCATGGGCTAGAGTAAGAAACATTCTACCCCAGTTAAACAGCCACTATAAACTCACTTGTTAAATTATGTGTTGGAAAATAATACTATATCCAACTTACTATTGGAAATCATACTTCGTTCTACTGATAATAATAACCTCATAATTAGGATCAGACCTTCAAAAAGTGCATCAACAAATTTTCGAAAAGAGAAGGGGGGAAAAGATAAAACAAAAAAGGAAAGGGGCAATTGTATTGGTGGAAAAGGACTTAAATGAAGTAGGGAATGTTTCCCTAAAAAACAATATATAAAACAGTGTATATGGCAAAGAAAGAAAGAAAGATAACTCATGAATCATGTTCAGAATGTTCAGAAGGAAGTGAGCTAGCATCAAGCATCACCCTAATTTTTGCTTGTCCATACCTGTAACGAAGAAAAAGAGAGCACAATTTCATACCAGTTATCTGACTTGCAATTCAACCCAAATGAGCCAAATCTGTTGATCAAATAGATGCAAGGCACACCTGTATTAAATGCTTCTGGCAATGTATCAAAGAAGGACTTAAATTTTGAGTTATGGTTGTGCTTCTCCTTCATGCTCCACAATAACAGCATAGTTTCAGAGGAAATGCCATCAATCTTTTCCAATATAGGAAACTACATTCAAGAATATAATAAATAACTCGGCTCAAGAATTAGATTCTTGGACTACAACATCAAAATTAAAATCAAGAATTTAGCAGGTCTATCAATGATGCAAGTCAATAATGTAAGTGACAGTAACATACATAGAGTGAATGTCAAGTAGGAAATTGATGTGCTCACATGGCAACATAATGCTTAGCCAAACATAAGATAAAATATTAAATAATTCTTATGCATCTCAAACTGGGGAATAAATACAGACCATCATTGTCTTTGTCAAAACAAATTCTCCAGGGATAAGTATTTTCAGAAGATCTGATGAAACTTGTATCGAGTGTAATTTTCTGTAACATCAGATTTTTACGAACATTAACATTTTAGGCGCCTTATAATATGTCTGAAATTGATGTCTGAGCCTGTATGCAAGGTGACTGCCAAACCTTGGTAAAGAGGTTGTATCATTGTTACCTTCCTTTGATGAGTAAGAACACAATAACCCGTATTGGTAATTTTACCATTATTTGTCCGATAAGAATATACTTTCAGACTCTTAGTAAATGCGCTGGTTCTGTAAAATTCACCAGATGCAACCATTGGCAGCTTTGGCCTGCTGGGGCTTGCCCTTCTAATGCAAAAAGTTTGAGAAAATCTAATTCCCAGTAAGATTCCTAAATTAACATGTTGAATTGTTGATCATTTAGCCATTGACTATTTTGTCTATTTGACAAGTTCCTTGAATTGCAGGGTTCATTCTCACTCCAGTTAAAATAATAGATTTCCCTATACTGTGCTTGGCCACAAGATTTTCCACCCAATTTATACCGTTTCCTAAAGAACAAAATTTAAGATGATGAATATAAGAAGTAGCTAAAATAAATAAGGAAGATCTGGAAGTAACCCAATGCTTTAGAGATGATAAAACACACCATCTCAGATTCATGCACGAGGTCCTCAGAAATTATGAGAGACACAGGGATCTCCAAAGCAATGTCTCCAACTTTCATATCTTCTCTAGCTATAGCTCCTCTTCCAGCCCCTTTGACATCTATATCATGCAACAAAAGACAACATATTGAATCTTAGCTTTCCTACTTCTTTGCACATAACTTAGCTAAGCACAAAGAGTACAATGAGCTAAGCACATTATGTAGTCAAGATGCTTAGTAAACAAAGGGACAATCATAACAAGTTATCGATTCTTACAGGCTATATCCAACTTTGTCCTTACACCATTGCTCTCACCCCACTGTAATAAACACTTCTCCTTCTCACAGCTGCAGCCAGTAACAATTTGTGTCTCCTCTCCATATTTGTCCCCGGCATCATGGATCATCACAATTGTTCCATTCCGTAAATGTTGTAGGACATTCCTATTTATGTTTTTACCACTGGAGAGCGTCTCATCAATGAGTGAAAGGATTGAATTAAGAGCCTCCAGCTCATTCCTGGGACTACAAAATCCCACCTGATGACTTACATAAACTCCAACAAAGTAAAGTTCTACCTGTGCCACAGAGAGCTCAATCAGTTATCTTTTTCTAATTAAAAGATGATAACAATTTGAAAAAGTCATGTGTATCTACGACCAATTAACAGGAGAAAACAAGGTTCTGCAGAATAAATATTTGTTTGGGAACGTTTCTTTTTTCAAAAAGTAAGGGGACATGATTTGCTTAGTTTTATTTTAGACACCAAGCGCAAAGAGGCATGAAGGTCTCATTGGGCCTAGGCACGATGTGAAAGGCAAGGCAAGGGATTCATCAAAGCGTGAGGCAGGGGGTAGATAACTAGCAAATATTTTGACATGGATAATTTTTTAACATAGGCAGAGTCACAAGAATTATGAGTAAACCATGACGAGCAAGCAATCTAGCAGCTAAACAACTTAAGAATCCAATTCCAACAAATACACAACTAAATAGATTAAGCAACTAAGTTCAAGGATCCAATTAAACATCATAATACAACATTAAAAACTAGCATCGTAACATATCAGAAAGTAACATGCTGCAAAGTTAAAAAATGGAAAAAGGACGGAATAGAAGAACACATACAAGTATACAACAAATTTAACAAATCATAGAAAAGACAAATATAAGGGGCAAAACAGAATGACAGATACAACGACAGTTATTGAATAAGATGAAGAATTTTGTGAACACATACTCAGTAAGTCCCTCTTTTAGCCAAAAGTCAACCCAAGACCAGAAAAAAGATAGACGGCTACAGATAGAAGAAGAACAACAAGAGACGGAGAAAACCAGCTGTAATATGATGTTATGCATATCAAGTACTCCAGTCAAATCAATTGATCAATAGCCCAAAATATAGCACTAAAGTAGAAGAAAAAAAAAACTTGCGCCTTGTGTGTCTTGGACATATACCCGAGGTATGCATCTTAGCAAAGGCGCATACCTTCAGGCCCATTGAGGGGCTTCAAGTGTGTCACATATTGATTTGCTAAATTTTCACAACACTAGATATGCTAAATTTTCACACACTAAATTTGCTAAATTTTTGTTTGTACTTTGTATTAGAGCTGATTTGGTTCAGAACAAATGAGATGTATCTCAAACACCAAGTCTAAACAGCTATTCAATGGGCAATTAGCCCAAGACACTAAACAGAAAGGAAAGGTAATTCTCAACCTCTTCTTTTAATGAAGTGCATTGATCTACTTCCAAACATGTCTGTACCGTTCAAATGTGTAGTTTAGAGAGTAGAAAGTTGGCTTACATCATCCAAGTGTGTGATCCTTGCTCTCTGAAGCATTGCTTCCATATCATATTTAAGAGCCTCGGGCTTAGTGGAGTTTTTGAAGCATACATGTCCCTTTGGATTAAAACCCAGTGCTTCCAGTAATTTCTGTCAAATGAGATATTTGCAAACAACAAATTGATGAAGCCAAGCAACTATAAAACTCAATATAGCTATTATCAATTAGTAATTACCATTAAGATTAAGTAATAAATTCTATGAAACAGCATACTTAGGATGAATAGAGATAGAGAAAAGAAAGTCACATTGTTTGTAAAACTTCTTACCTTCTTTTTCTCAAAGAGAGGGTCAGTCTCAGAGATCTCAAGAACTAATAAATAGTCATCATCACTCTCAGCAGATTTGTGAGTTAATTGCTGCTTCTGCAACAATAATTAAACACATTATTATCATGAAGTTCTTAAATCATTTGACCAATAATGAACAAGTCAAAATAGTTCATATACTAAACACCAATTCCAAAAGAATTTATCTGGTCACATGCTTAACTGAACTTTACGCACACATAAACACACAATTATTGGCGTTTTATGCAAACAAAAAGTGGTATAAGAACTTCATAACCAGTAGTTCAACAATTACAACTGTTATGTCTGATATACTGTAAAAAGAAATATTGTGGTTTCATTATCGTAGGACATAGGGAACACTGCCTTTAAGGTTTTATTTGCCCCTACCCAAGTTATAGTGTTTAATGGGTTCAAAGCAAAAACTCTCAGATCCCAACAAACCACTGGTTAGCAATATTGAAGATTTCCCACAGAACACTCTAAGAAATTTGAAAATTTTGAGTGAAGAAATTGACTAGAGGGGAAGAAGTAAAACTACAATTTAGAATCAGTGCTTCATACAGTTGGAAGGCTGAATTTAACAGTCTCAACTTTTCTAAGAGTTGTGTCTGTTGAATTTCAAAGAGTGTGATAGTTCAGTAGGCATTGTCAGTTATTGGCAGCTGATACAGGTTTTATACATATATTAATACAATGTCACTGCACAATCACAATCATACACACAAGTGCCCAAGTGTGTACTAAAGTGCCTACAATGGGCCACTATGGTGCCACTAGCACCTTAAAGCCCAAGCCATGGGCATGCGTGTGTGTATGTGTATTTTCTAATCCTATGCACTATAACACATAGTAAAGCCTCTATTATTCTTTTTCTAGACTCCTTACTTAGTTGTGCAGGTTTGTGCCATCACTTATAAACTCTAGCAAAGTCTTGAATACTTTCCATGTGGGATTACATTCCCAAAACTACTCATGTTTCCCAAGGAGATGAAACATAACATTATCACAATCTATCATTACAGAAACAAACAGTAGTATGGTCACAATCCTTTGTTTATCTAGATAAGAATTAGAAATTAAATCTACAATTGAAAATACAGTGACTAGCTCAAACACAAGTCAGAAACTGGTCTTTGGATAGGGGGCAAACAGAAAACAGAGTAAAGCTGCAAACTCTCAAATTTTAATTCTACTTCACCGAAATGACTTCAATTTTAGAAGTAAGAAGAAAATGATTACGAATAAAAACCCCATATTTTTAATTTCCTTCTTTCTATAGGACATCCAATTTTCATTTAATGTATGAAAGGTTTTTAAGCTGAAGATTGCAATGGTTTAACTTCTTCATTTACAACCAAGTAGAAAAAGGGATAAAATATCAGAAACAACTCCCCCAAAAGGGCAAATATCATAATTATTAACCATCAAAAACAAACAAACAGCCAAAAGCATGAAAAATGATTAGAACTAGAATTGGGTAATTACACAATCCATTCAAAACACAATAATCTTTTAAAACAAACGTGAGTTCGTGTTCCGAATCAATGGCGGTCACTTTTGTACAACTCATGGCAAATATTAGGTCTGCACAGTCCACCTCTCCACCGGTAATGACCCATAACCCTTAATAAGAAAAGTTTTGACCTTCCGAGAAAACGATAACAGAACTTTGATTTTTTGCACCATCAGAGAAGCTCAACCCACCAGAACCTCTTGCATAATTTTTTAAGTTTTATAACAATCGTTAAAAAAAATAATCATATAAACTTGTGTGTGTGTGTGTGTGTGAAAGCAAGAGAGGGATTATCAGGAAAAGAGGCGATGAAAGAGTATTAGAGATGAGTTCACCTTCCAATCATCGTCCATTGAATGAAAAAAAAAGACGCGGGAAGTGAGGGAAAGTAATTTTGGAGGCTGTGAGCGTAGGGAGAGGGAGGGAGAGAGTGAGTGAGTGAGTGCGTTTGTCTAACTGTCGAGTGGATGATTCAGAAAAAGAATTTTGCTGTAAAGGAGAAAAAAAAAAAGATGGGAACATTGGGGGAAGTGGAAGTATATATTATTTTCGTCTCTCTCAGTATTTTTGTGTGGAAATAATAGGATGATAAGAAATAAAACTGGTGAAAAATAAATTAAAATGGATAGAAATATATATATATATATTTTGCATGCATTTGGTCAAGATGAAATTTTTTTAAAAAAATTTAAAAATAATCATTTTATAGTTTGGTAAAGAATGAAAGTTACAAAGATATTTTTATACCTGCCTAAATGACCTTCACAATTTTTTTTAAAAAAATAATCTCAAAGATCAATAATAAATCTGGTTTTACCACTATTTTTGTTTTTTATAGGAAGAAAATTCGATATTACTCTTGGGGTAGGGTAATTCATAAGTTGAGTTAGTTTTTTTAGTATTTTAAAAAAGCAAGAAAATCATAAATAAATTCACTGTCCAAATTGTATTTATTTAGGGTAAATAAAAATAACTTCCATTGAGTTTGAGTGGCTCTCTTACATGTGCATCATTTTATTTTAGTTTAATCCGACACCAGCCCCTGGACTTTTAGTTTTATGAATATGAACCATCTACTAGTTTCAACCCACATGCAATTAGAATTAGGTACCACCTTTTTACATATCTAATCTATATTATTGCTGAAAGTCTTGTTCACTAGATAATTTTTTTATAGCTTACAAGATAAGATTTTGAAAATTTGACTTCCAATTAGTCCTTCAGTGATTATAGTAGACTTTATAAAGCTGGTTGATATTCCTTACATTTAATTGCAATTGTTGCAGGAGGGGTGATTTGAAAATATTAGAGTTTGTAGAACTGAGTCACAGAACTCACATGGACAGAGAGCTATAAACTCAGAGTTCGAATTTTGTCCGACCACGAGAGATTTATTCCTCTAAAATGTCAATTGTGAGTAAATTTATCTGGATCGAACGCCACTTTTTGAGTGTTCCAGTTTCAGTTCAAAAGTAGAGTCCGAAAACAACCCAATAACTTAACAGCAGAAAGCTCTATTCAAAAGGCCACTGAAAATGATGCACCGGTAAGTAAAATATGCCATGGCACCACTGCCTGCTAGGTTCTGCAACTGATCCCAGACAAAAGTATCGTTTAAGGCAAGACAGTGACACACGAAACCTCATACGGTCATACCACAGTACAGTTTCATCCCCTTTTAGACATTCTAGACAAACCCCACGAAAATTTGAAGACATCGAATCCTCTATTTAAGTATGAATCAAGCAGAAAATTTTCATTTGACAATTTCCAAGTGCAATGTAAGTAAAGGGCTCAAAATATTATCAGACTAGGTTACAAGAAAAGGAGGACAAGTTATAGGGTAAAAAAATCTTTACAACTAGTATAGAATATATTTCCAGACTGGAGTTTCAACCATATCAACTCAGCAGCAGAGCCAAAAAATAGTAAAGCTTCCTCATGCAATCACAATAACCACCACATTGCTTAGCCAACAAAAAATTTACCACAACGTGAATTTCTATATAACATGTAAGTCTGATCAGCTTATGTATATTCCTACAGCAGCCTCCATCGGTGCATTAATCGATGGCAATTATGAGAAAACCAACAGATACATACATGAGCAAAACAGGGTATAGTGCAAGAGCTTTTCTCTTAGGGTTGACAGCAGTACTCATGAACGGATACGCAGCCCAAGAGCTCCAAGACAATGTCACACACACCACAACCACCTTGATTATCACATTGTCCTTCAACATGCATATTAGGGCACCAATATCCAGAGGGAATAGACAGTAACCTAGAAGACTCAGACTCTGGAAGAAGATGATATGACCGCCCTGAGACCATCAACATGGAAAATGTCAGTCAACTCGAAATCAAAATTAGCCTTTCACTAGTTTCAAATTGTACAAAATTTTGACATAGATAAAGAAGATTCCAAAACCTCCA
This sequence comes from Ilex asprella, assembly GCA_023539305.1. NCBI lineage: Eukaryota > Viridiplantae > Streptophyta > Magnoliopsida > Aquifoliales > Aquifoliaceae > Ilex > Ilex asprella. Next base: position 40,865,147 of record CM042188.1, on the reverse strand, counting down.
AACTTGACTTATACATGAATATGAGAGAGAGAGAGAGAGGTTACCAGCAGCAACACATTCAACGTCAAAATCACAGCACCCGCCGCAAGTAGTGCAAATGCAACAGCAAAAACCTCAGACTGGAAGACATATATAAGCACCACACCAAAAGTGAAAAGGAAAAACAAAAAAAGAGAAAAAAGATCAGTCAGTCATGAACTCCTTCCACTGAATTCCATCTGTAAAATTTGCGAAGAATCAATGATAGCATTGGGTACAAGTATCAAAACTTTCATTAAAACCAACGAGAAGCACCATATGATCAATAAATGCTTAAAGGTAAAATTACAAGCCCCATATTCTATTAGTGAAAAGACAGTAGAACATAAGTGAAATAAAATTTCTTGGATATTAGATGTCATAAATTCCATCCAGTGACAAAACTAAAGGGCAATTGACAACCTGATATTTCAAGCCAACTAATGTCTCCAAAATCCATCTTCTCCTATTAATCGTCTTATTGTCCTAAAAGAGAACTACACCAAAAGCACTTTGCTTCAGTGATAGTCCAAATATGAATAGTGATGACCCAGTTTCAGATGTTGTAATCATCCATGGTACTGACGAGAAATTCAAGGGACTAAGTTGTTTGGAAGGGTAGAATAACATGCTGTAACCAAAATAAGTAATGTGCAAATCTTGAAATCAAAGATAGCCAGCCACAGGAAGACAATTTTGAACTTCAGACAGTGTTAATACATGTACTTTTTTTTTCGTGTGTGTGTGTTTTTTTTGGTTTTGGGGGGGGGGGGGGGATTAACAAGAAGAATAGAAAGAAAATATCCAGGAAAAAGTCTGACCACATTGCTGCCCTAAATTATATTACATCTATTACAAGGATATAGTATCACAACTATCAAATAAAAACTTCCTTTAGTCATCGGTCATCCAGAGGTTCATATTCCCACTCGACATGGATCCGGTAAATGATCATGGAAACTGCTGAAGATATCCAAGCATGGACAGAGGGATGGCCATACAACACAGGAAGTATAATCGCAAAAAGTATGACCTATAATAAATAGCATTAGAGCAACTGATTCTCATACACCATCAAATAATAACAAACATTAGTTATACTTCCATTACCAAGTTTCATTCAACAAGTATCAGGGTTCTCCAAGGCAGACAAGTGATTTGTCCTTGTGTTCTTTGTTTGGTATTTCTTATATTTATTTTCTCACAAGTGCAAGCATTTCCCTTAGGAAATTACATCTCAATTCACATACCAAGCACACCAATTTTAATAAAACATGGCAACAACATCATAGCAATCAATTTTAATTTGCTAACACATTGTAATTTTATATCTCATAACACCAAAAACTACTAATATTTATTCATTACTGGCATTCTGCACAAGATAGGTCAGGTGCACCGCCTCAATTACAGAACTTGTCCTCATGACATTTGGCTCCCTCTACTCTTTTATAATGACACTTTATCCCAACCAAAGTTACACTTCAAATCCTAATAAGGTCTTTTCATTGTTTTGTTCAGGGTATCACAAACATAAATGATAGAATTGCCACCTTTCCTTATTTTCTCCCAGCCTCCAGTAACAAACCCCACTTGATTCCAGCCAAAAAATCTCTTCCCCGTTCAAGTTGACTCTTTCTTGGGCATCTTATGGTTTGCATCCGCATGTCACAGCATTGAAGAGAGCAAATCAGGCACTACAACGATCCCAACGAAGATATCACTGGTATCATATGGCGTCATAGTCTCATAGACTAATGGCACCATAACTTTATGGAGAGAAAAAAAATAGCAATTGATTCAGCATTCTTTTACAATGTGTACACCCATCATTACAAGATGCCACATCCTCTCGCAAGCATACTATCAGGCCCTGACATTCCATCCTGATTTCTTTAAGAATGAAAATCTAAAATTCGTATACATCCATTTGTGACTTCTAACATTCATGTTATAATAAAATACAAGCAACATAAAAAACAATAATGCTAATAGACATTCCAAATACAAAGAAACCCACTTCATAAGCTGCTCATTATATTATGAACTCATAATGTTTTACAATTAGCAGTTATCTATAGAATAAACTGGGACCAGATTCTCCCAACAAAAAGGTTCACAGTTAATCCTCAACGAAGGCATTCATTGATCTCTCATTCTCCTTTTTTGGGGCTCTCTTCTGCATCTCTTTTGTATCTCAAATTTGACAGTTCTCAATATCAAACAAGACCTACCAAAGATACTCAGTTATCATGCACGGGTTGTTAAGCAAGGATTTCGAATTACAACCAAACACTAGAAATACCAGTAGTACTCCGATATTATAGAACAGAACAAATTATTATGGCAACAAATTTTCTCATGTCATTATCTATTAGTAAATATCGTAGAATGATATTATATTAACTACTTGACAAGTAAACAACAAATGCAAGCAAAAATCTGAATCAACAGGGGACACGGAGAGGGCAAGCATCTCCCCAAGGTTTAGATCCATCCATAAATTTGATATAGAATCTAAGATGCGATCCTTGCAATCTGTAGGAATTAGACCCAAACTTTTTTCTATTTTCCTAAATACCACCCCAGAACCCCAGCAGCAGTAAACAACAAATCCCAACCCAAATCCGGGATCCGTCCAAGTATACAAAAATGATTTTCTGGGGTCTCCTTCCCAACACATGCGCGCACACTTGCACAGAAACACAGGTTTTTGAGCCCACAAAGCCCAACAAACTTTGTTGTGATGACATTTGCAATTTCATCAAACATAAATCCAGAAAAGCACCAGCCAGTAAACAAGTAAAGCCATACGATAAACTCCAAACATTTTCAACTCAAATAACCACACATACAACCATAGACACACATAACATAGAGCAATCTGCTAAAAGTTTGTCCCTTCTTTACCTTTTTTACAGAAGCAGACCAAGATAAGGTGAGACCAAGAAACACAATGAAGAAAAATGGTCCCCAAAGATCCCAATCCCGCAACGCCTTTCCAGGATCTTCCCGGTAAGGGTTTGGGAACACCACCAGCTTCAGATTACTCACAATTCTCGACAAGTCCCTCTTCACCGTGTCCCACACCGGCTCCGTCAGAGTGTTCGGGGCCGGGCCGAAGCCTGTTGCGGCAATATTAGGAGGTCCACTACTGCCCGGAGGAGGCGGAGGCTGTGGGGCCGGGACTGAAGGTACAGGTGGCGGTTTTTGAGAGGGTGGGAGAGGAGAGAGATTGGAGGGGATGAAGGGGGAGGAGGAGATTGGGATCTGGGCTCGTGGTGGGCTTGGTTGGCGGGCAGGGAGGACTGTTGACGGGCCATAGTTGATGAGGTTTTCGATCTCGTCGATGTCCGACTGGGAGGATTGGTGGATGGGAATGGTATCACTGCGTGACATTATTGGGTGTGTTTTATGAGTGTTTTCTGTTTGTTTCTCGGGAAATCTTGTGGTTTCTTTTTCTGGGAAAATTGAGATCTGAGAAAAAATTTGGAGATCCTGACGGAAGATGTTGCGTGGCTCAAGAGGGAAGAGAGTTAGGTGTCGGTGGAGAAGGACAGAGAGAAAGAGATCGGAGAACAGGGGTTACGTCTTGGTCTGGTTTGTGTAAGTGAACACTAAAACGACACCGTTAAGGTTTTGACAACGTTAGGGCCGAAGCATATATTTGCGTTTTACCAAAAATAGCTTTAGATTTTTTTTGTCATCAAAATTGCTTTAGGTCATTTCCAATTTTCTCTTTTCCTATTCTCTAATTGATTTTTGGGAACTATGAATTTTCTAGATTTAATTTTATGGTTGATTATATAGATCTTGAGTGAATGCCAAAGAAAAAATAATTACTCAGGATAGTTACGATTTAATTTTTAAAAATTTTTAGTGAGAAATTGAGCTCAATTTTGCCTCGTGTTTTTACAAACTTCCATCAAGTCCATTTTGAACAAGATTTTAAAGTTTTTTTTTTTTGGTAAACTAGATTCTAAAGTTAATAATTGAGTTTGATTAAGTTCAGTTCGAACAATACCCCTACTCTAAAATTTGAGTCTGAAATAAACAATAAAACATAAAAAGTAGTAGAAAGTAAATGAAAATACAACAATTTTTTTTTCTTATTCACGTCTGATTATGAGAAAAAATAAAATAAAATTTATTGTACCGGAATCATTAAAGATGCAAGAAAATTCTTAAACTATTCTAAGAATTTAGAACTAGAATTTAGAAGTACCAATTAACACGAAATAACTTTTCAATAAGTTATATAAATGATTTCAAAAAAAAAAAGGCTATATAAATTACTTTCCCAATAAATATCATCTTCAGCTAATCAAACTCTTTCAAAAATTAAAAGCACTCCATTTACCCAACAAATAAAAAGAGAAACACTACAGTACCATTTTTCATTTTTCGGTATCAAAACAAAAAATGAAAAATAAATTCAAAACATTAATAATCTTAGTCCTTAAAAAGTGATCAATTCGATTCAGAAGGGTGATTAGTGAATCCAAAATTGAGTAAACTCCACCTAAAAAGGTGATATAAATACCAAAAAAAAAAAAAAGGTCAGTGACACAACCGATTTTTTTTTTTGGGTACTACAGCTAAACCCTGATAGAAGAAGATTTGGGTAGAAACAGAGTTTTTTCCTTTGGATCATGCAGAAATGTAGCTCCCGGATCTAATGTTTATATAGGTAAATAACTAATCGAAGTCCTCTAATGTAACCCCCACGAGCTATGAACTACGGAAACCCAACAACATTTTCTACTGTTAGTAAAGTGAAGAGATTGAAAAAAAAAAACAGCAATGAACCCCCGGGTCTACTGAGAGAGGTTTCCCGAATCACCCAGAGCAACCTAATCGGGAGTCAAACAGGTCATCCAAAAAAAATAAAAGTAACCCACATATTTCTGATATTCCATTATCAATGAGAAACCCGAATATAAGTCTAAAGAAATTAAGCCGAAAAACGCAAGGGAACTATTATTGGCCCATACAAGACGATAACATTTAGTATAGTTTGCAAGTTTCCCCGACAATTTCTTGTAACATTCTCATTATATAGGAATACAATCAAAACTGGGTCCAATTTTCCCAACTGAGTTCATTTCACCAAATGCATACGCAAAATCTCAATCTTTTCAAGAATATCTCGGCAAATGTAACCCACCTTGGGGTTTAAAAAATTGTAAGGAGTTCAAAATGTTGATTCAACTCATCGGACCATGGATAGCAAACCACTTTCAGGGCTTAAGCGCAAGAGCAAGACCAAATTTGGGGGTTGAATTGATGGATTTTGAGTCATACTCAGACGAAAAAGTTATCAGAGACTTGGGCCTCCATTCCCGTTGGCATAGCATTGCAATCTTCCCGTCGTCAGAGAATCGCGTTTTCACCACAGTTAAAGGATCAACGGCATGGGCACTTCCAAAGCTAAAACTGTTTTGATAAGATGAAAAGCTGTGTGTCATTTCGGCAGCAACTTCAGTTCCACTCACGGGACTGACAGTGTGAACATAAGATGCCTTCAGGGTCTCTCCTTTGTCCATTCTACATAGATGGAATTAGATTTAGACACCATGTATCCAGCAATGAAAAAATTACGATATTCAACCATGTGATGCAGACCAAAACTAGTTTAAGCATGAATGGTTTTGTTATGTGTTTAGAACTGCTCATGGAATAACCAAAAAAATCATCCACTCTTTAATTGCAGCATAATGACAAGCTGGAAACCTTTGTTCAACAAGATGCAGACAGCAGATTTGATAGCATCAGTTATACTATTATATATGGAGGTCTATGTAACATAAAAAGTTAAACCTGGTATGAAACAGAACCCAAGTTTGTATCAGGTAAAGGTGCTGCCATTTCAGCCATGTAATCAGATAGATTCTTAAAATCAGAGCCGGCATGGTGAGCTTCAAATGGCAATGTATCATGGCTGCTTCTAACATTCGAAAGAAAATAAAGCAAACATTCACCAAACTTTCATGTGAATATTGAACAGAGGTAACAGTGGTTCCCCTCGAAATTTCCCGGGCTAATTTTAAATGCAAAGATTGGCCCCCATTTGGCTTTAGTTTACCACCACTAATAATCTACTTGCAACAAACTAACAAACCTCAAAAGGTTGACTAACTCCTCTTTTTGATTCTGGAAGGAATAAAACTGCTTATTCTATTTGCTATTTATGCACGTTGATATATACTTTTTTCCACATTTCCTCCTAAATTGACTTATAAGTTGCATTAATATCTGAAAGAATGTGCATGCATGCAGAAGGTGACATTCCTAATTAAGTTATTATAGTTGTGCCGTTTGATCAAGCAATCTAACCAACACTTTATCCCCCACTTGTTAAGACAAACTTAACCATCAGATTGAATTATCACTAGCTATATGGCTTTGTACTCACACTAATTTCCCTCTCTTAGTGTTGCCGGTCGCCCATTTAGCAGCAAGAGATCTCAGAGTACCAAATTATCTACCACCCTAAAATTACATGTTTTAAGTTCCTTAACATTTTACCAAAAAAATTAAGTTTCTTGACATACTTGACCTAGAATACATCAATCGGATGGAAGATGCATTCAAAAGTAACAGAAGATTGTTTCACTTTCATAATCAAAGTAGACAAGTAGACAGTTTTTTTCCCTTGTAAAGTACAAGTAGAAAGCTAAATGAGCCGGATAGACACTTTTTCCCACATATTCATCATTCAGGTTGATAAACACTGAACAAGACACTTCTAAGGATTTGCCATGAAATGAATGCAATTATTGACAGACCAATACATCATTTTATAAGATTTTCATCTACTAGCTAAGGCCCTGTGTATGTGTAGAAGAGGTAATATCACCTATGCCTGGAGTATGTAAGTCTGAAATGGCTCAATGCAAGATAAGTACTCATGTCATACGCTATATGTATTATAATTTATTTCTATGGGAAATCACTAAGCTCTTAACGATGGGCCGGGGATTGTTTCCAGAAAACTCGTCCTTTGTTCGGAAGCTTAGAATAGTTGTTCAAACATTTCAAGTAAACCAATAGGAAATTTTTCATAAACAAACTTGTAAGAAACCTTCCGCAAATGCTTAGTGTGTGCTATAGCTTACAGCGAAAAGGCTCGCCATACTTTATTGTTCATAGTTTCTCTAATTTCTCACTAACTTGTTTTAGCTATTTCAACGAGTCTTTGCCTTTTTACCATATAGGTAGTCCAGTTTTTCACTTAGTTTTATCAATCATATCGGATAATTTTTCTTGTAATCCCCAACATTTTATCACAAATCACACACTGCAACTCATTTTGCACGGGTATCTTTCAGACATATTAAGCACCTTTTCATTTTTACAGATTTTCTAGATACAGTCCACACTACCATTTGGGTGTGGTGCAGTTCTGTAGACAAAAAAATAATGACACCACATGCTAGTTAGTAGAATTCTAGAATAGTTTGTGCATGGAAAAAATCCGACAATCATTGAGTCGAGAAGAAAAAATGTTGAAGTGAGCCCCTAATCCTCAGCTATCAACCCCAAAATGTTAGATGTTTAAGTTAATATTGCAATCAATATCTTATAAGCATGTGTATGAAGCAAGGAAAATAATCAATAGTGTACAGTTTAGAACATGTTACATATACCTAGGCCATCCCTACCTCTATAGAAGAGTTTGACATCACTTTACAATGTTCTTGTTTTCGATTGGCTGAATGTGTGACTTGAGTAGCAGCGAAAGTTAATTGCTTTGCTTGGCCAATTGCATAAAGGCTGCAATATTCAGCCTCATTATGAAAGACTGACTTGGTATGCCTATTTCTTGTCACGAAAAAGCCAAGTTCTCACTGAATTGTATGCCAAAATATGTAGCTGAGTGAGCAAACTATCGTTTTTTGCATTTGATATCGTAGAGCCCATGATGGTAACTTGCCTTCATTTTATCACCCAATTAGTCCCTTCATTTTTTTTCATATCGACTTGTCTTGAACCAACTTGCCTTTTCCTGTGAATGTAATTGGTGAGTCCCATTCTTGGTAAAAATATGTCACTCCAATTGTCCCCCAACTTTCATTTCCTTCGTAGTACACAGGAGTGGGTAAAAGCTACTACAGATATCCATGTTTTTTGTGATAAAATACAACTAGTGTTGCACCGAAAAAAAAATAAAAATCCAGCAATCGTTGAATCAACAACAAAAAATGTTGAAGTGAACCTCTTAGTCTTTGGATACCATCCTGTCCATCAACTGTAAAACTGATAAAATGTTGGCGGTCCCCTTGAGGTTGAACTGAGTAAAAGTACTCTAATACTTAAGTCAGTATGGTGGTCAATACATCATAAGCAATTATAAAATTCGAAGTGGGTTGAGTGTACAATATAGAGCAGGGTGCTCAACTTGATCCTCCCCTACAATGAGCTTTCAAACTCCCTACTTATAGAAAACATAGGCACATGTTACCCATGAAGCAATCATGCAATTCGTTGATGCGCCCCGGGGGTGAATCACTTGTCTATGAGGTTGTTGCCTTTACATAGTTAAGAGCCCGGCATTTAATTGAAAGTCACAGGCCTTACTTCTTGACTTGGGTTTCTCTTGGTTATTAGGATTCTAAGAATCCTATCGTTGTTACTCATTAACGGGGGGGTCTCTGGGGGTATTCTGCCTGGGGGAAAGCTAGTATATTCGGGCATTGTCCTCACTTGTTATACATTGCATCTGAGTGTTCACCTCCTCTCGAAGCTTTCTGCAATCATCTCACCTTAGTTGTATCTCACCGCAGAAGACAGGGATATTCTAGGTAGCTTGCATTTCACGAAGGATATAGCAGTTGGGGGCAACCGGAAGGACACATTTTTTACCAGAAATGCAAGCATCTCATGTTGGGCCCATCATTTATCATCATCATATCAAAATGGGACACCACTTTGCAGCAACCATCTGATTCACCAATTGGAAGCACACTCTCCAGTAATAAGCCAAAAATATTTCAAGAGAAATCAAAGTCAAAAACTAATGTCTACGACCTTCAATTAAATGTTGTGCATTTGACAACCCAAAGATAACAACTTTATTTACAAGTTATGATGCACCGTCAACAAATTACACATGACTACTTTACGTGTAAGATATGTCTATACTTCCGATAAATAAGGGATTAAGGGAAGGCTATTGTATTGATCACAATACTGGCTTAAGCATTGGAGAGCCTTCCCCAGGCCCAATGCTTGAGGGATCTCTAACCTTTTGTTGGTTTTGTAGTTCACGGACAAGTTGATATCCGAGGACCAGGGGCCTAACTTCAAAATTCTTTATTGTCAATTCAATGATTGTCAATTTTTTTCACCACACAATTTGTTTAAACAAGCTTACTATGTTTTCAATTTTAGTGTGGATTTGGGGGTCCAAGAGTTGGTATTTTGAGGGCTTTGTAGGGCATTAATATCAGTTTCGAAGTCATCCTGCAAGTTTAACATATTGATGGGTTTTTTGGAACTGCAATAAAGGAGCCTCAAAGCTGCCACACCACTTGAAAGTTGAAACCCTCGAGATCTTGGAATGTTTGAGTGAACCTTTGGCTCACTATCTCTCCTTCCTTTCATATATCCCTTGTGCCTTTTGTTATCTCCTTCTTTGTACTCTTTTCTCATCTCTTTGTAGTTGGAACTCCATTTCCTTAACCTTTTCTGGATTCGAGGCTCCTAGAGGATTCTAGATTTCTCCAATTTCTGTACTTCTCTCTACACTCTTATGTGGATTCAAGACCCCTAAAGGATTCTAGGCTTTTCCCCATTCTTCATTCTTTCAAGAGTTCCTTCACTTATACTTCTTCCCGCTTTGGTCTATCCTTTGTTCGTTCTCATATTCTACCAAAAAAGGTAGTAATTCCTTGGAAAATTCTGCTCTACAAGTGTTTGAAAAAAGCTCTTAGAAAAACAAGAGAGTTTGCCTAAACAGTGTTCGAAGTAAAGCTGTCCAGTAAATATTTGATGAAATTTCTTAGAGATCTCAGGTGTTGCATTTTCTTTTCGTATTCAATTTCAAGTTTGATCAACTGTTAAGACCCAGGTTACATTAGTTTCGTATTAGAGCATAAGACTCTCCAATGTCACAAGATACTTTGATGCTTCACTCTCTTGATAAACTCGAGGAACAGTTCTCTCCAACAAGAGGTTTGATGTGATGTGGCTTCACAGACGAAAAATAGTAACACCACAGGTTAGTCCTTACTTATTAGAGTTCCAGAATGGTTTGGATAAAAAGGCTTGTTGTATTTTTGGTTTTAGTGTAGATTTGAGTGTTCAAGACTGAATCTGAAGGTCTTATATGGTATTATATTGTGTGAAGGTAGGGTTTTGGAGATGCTATAAGGTGCCAAGAAGCTTCCATACAAGTTGAAGCCCTGGAGATGTGGGATTTCAGAATGTTTGAATAAGCGATTGCTTCTCTATCTCCCCTTCTTCCTTTCCTATATCCTTTGTGCCTTTTGTTATCCCATCTTTTCTATTGGAACTCCTTTTCCTTATCCCTTTCTTCTCCTTGGGGATGCAATGCTCCAAGAGCATTCTAAGGTTATCCCCTTTTTACTTCTCCCTAATCTCCTTGAATCCTGTATAGGGTTTTTCCCCCATTTCCTGATTGTTTCAAAGGGTCCTTCCTCCTCCTGTCTTCTTTCTATCTTTTTTTCCTTCCCATAGGCTGCCAAAAAAGGAATGAGTCGAAAATTCTTAATTGAGTTTGAGCAAAGTGTTTCAACTAAACCAGCATGTGTTAGATGAAAATTCTACGACAGATCGCAAGTTTCACATTTTCTTCTCATATGTGCTCATACAATACACGAATTAGTTGATGAAATCAGTAGTCGAACTGTTTGTATATTTACGGATTTCTGCCTTTTATTTTCATGCCAACTGTTCGACAACGGTGAAGAGCCAGGTTACATCAGATTTCCCTTGCAGTTTATTAGTGTTATATAAAGAAAATTTTGAAAAAAAAAATCATTAAATAAACCCCCCCCCAACACACACACACACACACACACACACCCCTCCTTAGTGAAAGATACGGATCACATAAATATTTGAAGATGTATTGTAAGGGACAGATTTTAATAATTGGTTTCTTAAAGGGGTTGCTGAAGACGTGTCCACTGGCATTCATGAATCGGAAATTTTCCGTTCAATTAGTCACCCAGTGCTTGTGTTTTTTTGTTTTCAATTTTTGCCAAAATAAAAAATTAAAGAAAAAATTTCAACCACACCTCTTTTAGTTTACCATATCTTCAAAGACATCCCCTCTATTATCCAAAACATTACTGACACCCCCTTCTAGTTTATATTTAAACATTAGTGACACCCCCAGCCGTTCAACCACCTGTCTAACAAAAAATCAATCATCTAAAATACCAAAATTACCCTTATATAAATCTTAAACAATCTTTTTACATAAAATTTTATTAAAATTCGAACCGATTAAAATTTTTATTTTTCTACATATTAAAATTTGAACCGATTAAAATTCGATTCGAATTGATTAAATTTTATTTTTTTTAAGTATTAAAATTCGAGTCTATTAAAAAAATTGCATATTAAAATTCGAACCAATTTGAACTCTACCTAAGCTCTTAGTGCCAAAAAAAACTTGTTTTGATTCGATTAAAATTTATATTTTTTATTTGAAGATATGCCTATCTAGAATGGGTGTGAATAAAGTTTTTCCTAAAATATATCATGGACAATTTAGAAAAATTACATTCTAGTTAACACTTTTAATATGATAAGGGTATTAGTGAATATTCAAAAAATAAAAATGGTGTCTATCAAGATATGGTAAACTAGAAAGGATGTTGCTGAAATTTTCCCAAAACAAAAATGTGTTTGTGATGTGTTTCAATTTTTTTTTAGCAACTGTTTTAAAAACAAGGCCAAATAATGAAAACATAAAAAGACATTTTCAAAAAAGGAAAAAATGGAAACACACGCAAGGAGACTGAGACTTTAATGAGGTCCAACCATCAAACCCCATTAACAATAAAAGTTCAATTTTTTTTGTTATTTAAACCCCATTAGCAACCGTCTGTCTTCTCTCTCTTCTCTATGTGTTGCAAACCAATGCTCATCTATCTCTCTCTGTCTTAGTTGGAAAACAATTGAAGAGGCTCGTCTCATCTTCCCATCTTTAGATCTACTTTCGATGGTGGTGGGTTTTGAGTGGTTTGTGGTGGGGTTGCAAGGGGTGGTGGGTGGTGCATCCCCAATTGTATTTTGAGAAACTTATTTTGGATAAAAAAATTAACCAAAACAACTATAATACTAAACATATTTTTTATTTTTGTTTTAACAATTTTTTAAATATAAATGACTACCAAACATGTTTATATTTTCAATTTTTATCATAGAAAAAAACATAAAAACGAAAAACATTACCATATTATACAATGTTTTTATCACTATTCGAAAGCATGTGAGCTATGGCTTTCCCTTCCCCTAAAAATAAAATCAACACCCTTACTCATTCATCCGATTAGTAGTCATTGTTGAACATGGCCAAGTAATCATTTTCATCAACTGATCTTGATGATGTAAATGAATCATGACAACATTGATTCCAAAAAAGTCTTCAATAAATAAACTTTCCTATCACTTTCATATAAACTAATATATAGAAATTAGATCAGATTAGATAAAATCAGCCAAATGCAATAAGGCTTTCCCAAAAAAAAAATCACCACATTTTCGAAATGATAGACGACTCCCATAGATCAGAATCCAAACATAAGAAACACTTTGTAGCCACTATATACAAAGACACATGAAGAACAACATGCATAGCACTCCAAGGTAACAAAAAAATGCATGTGCAGTGTCCTATATAAGTACCAAGTCATGTCTAAATCGCATTGTCTGTGATCTTTAATAGAACCTATTATTCTATGATTTTTCAACTTCAGGACTCTGCGGTTAGTGCATTGCATATATATACAAGGAAGACATTGATACTCATCAGTTGATTCACTTTTCAAGACAGCCATGTCACCCAGAGTTCAACACCAGCAAGGTACCCAAATGGGGCTCAAGCATACCATTGTCAGTGGTAAACACCTAATCGGACACATACATGAAGACACACATACAAACAGCAAATATGGCCAGGTTTGGAGATACATACAGAATGAGTGCAGCACAAAAATCTGGCTTGTTAAAGCTTATCCCAGCATTGCACTTTTTGAACGAAGAAGAGGCAGTATCAAATCCAATTTCACCACCGAGAGCTAGATCCCTGTTTCCAACCGCCGCGGCAAACTCCAAAAGAGGTGTTGGGTTCAAACCAATGCTGGAATTGATGGCTGCATGATGATGAAGGTACTGCACATCCAGCTGAAAAGAGACAAAAGATCAGGACTTTTTAGCATTTCTGTGTGCAATATTGGTTCCTGATCCTTATTTAAAATATTCGTAGCTTTCAAGTAATTTAAAGAACAAAATTAACTCCTCTTAAATGCCTATTTCTCAACAGTTATATTTTCCCAAGGCAACAAGAGGACCTGAGCATCTAGCATTTAAATTAAGAGCCCAACCAAATACCAGTTTCTTTACCATGTTGTAGCAGGCTGTTAGCAAACCCCTTTTACCGTCTTAAAACTATTTCTAACCAGCTTCCATCTGTTGATTATTCGCGCATCGGGCGCAAGTGAGGTCTTTCTGATATCTGACCAAGTTGGAAAATTGGCAAAAAATTCAAGTAGTTGCCACATGTGCCCCCCCACTTGGACCATAGTTTCAGACACTAAACAGGTCTCCTACAGCACTTTATAATTAGCAATCCAATTTGCAAGAGTTGCAAGTGCATAACTTCCCCAAGACAAATATTTGCAGGTATTACACAGACTTCAAGCATGTAGCCAGTTTTGAACTCGATTTTAGAGCTCAAACATTTTGTTTAAGACTCTTATTAGGGCTGAAAAAAACTGCTAAACTGGTTGAATAAATGATGTTTCATCCTTACAATTTAATATTTGAATCTGAAATTATATGTACCTTAGTTGTGTTTGTCTTTAACAACTTGGTTTATTTACATTGAGCAATAGTTGGCTACATTCATTATTAACAACCTGGATTAATTTTCATACATCTCAATATAACGTATGAATTCATGCATATGCATATCCATGCATGAGATAAAAAGCATGCATATTCTACTAGACCTCCTATCAATAGATTTAACCTAAAAGGCATTGCACTTGAGCACA
>CM042188.1:40806515-40818134 GCA_023539305.1 Ilex asprella | reverse complement strand
CATTTATTATGCACATGTATGGTTGGTTAAGGCCTTGGTGGCCGGTCCGCCGCCCACTCTATGTGATCCGGGGTGGGGGTGTGACAGTCCAACCCATCCGACTAGCCCAAATTACACTCCTAATTTTCAGCCACAATATTATCTAGAAACTTAATTTTATCACACATCTGCACCTAATTTTGAAAGCCTTCCTATCTCAAAGTCAAAATGACATACTATTTTCTAATTGTGGGACTAGTTTAGTATTTGGTCGCATAGCTTTTGTGCCCAATTAAATATCATATATTAGTTTGTAGATTGTTAAAATATGACACGATCTATTAACACAATACAAAATTAAAGAATTTGAGTCTTCCTTAAATTACCTGTTTCGTAAACAAGTGGACCGAACACGACATGATTGATAAAAAATTGGGTAGGACTGAAATCAATTAAAAAAATGCATGACACATCATATTATACTTTATGGCTCAACAAAGGATCCGACAATGATTGGTTTCAAATTATATGCGTATTTATATACATATTATATGAAATTGGGTGGTAATGTACCGATTGTGAATTTAAATTCATATGATTTTTTTTTAAAAAAAAATTGGTGTACTTGAGTTATTCAATTTAAACGAAAATTTTTAATCAATAATATGCTTCATAATATTTGAATTCGAGATTTTCAATTAAATTCAAGTTTGAATCAATCAAAATTAAATTTATTGATGGCTCATGTCGTACATCATAGGTAAAAGAAAGTGACACACTTATATCTAATGCATGCTGTCGTGTGCATGCCACCTAATTCTGTTTGTTTTTTAGAGTTTTTTAATATAATTATAATTTATAAACAAGAGTGTTTTTTTTATTTTTTGAGAGGGAGAGGGAGAGGGAGAGGGAGAGGGACAGAGTGCGATTTCAATTGATCATCATATAAATCATCCTGTATTTAAAGGAGGCAAATGCTTTTTGGTGGCAAACACATAGGCTATAAAAATATTGTGGAGGTGGGTGAGAATGCGACCCTCGGAGCCACCAGATAGACATTTATTGGGTGCGCAGTTCAACACGAAACCACTCAGCCACTTTCGCTTGCCCCTGCCTTCCTCTTACAGAAGACTAATTTGATACGCAAATACAAGTCACCTTCCGACCAAAAAATGATAATAAAAAAAAAAGTTAAAATATGGGTATGTATTACGTTCAAGTTTCTTTGATCTTATAAATCGAAGCACAGAATTAATGAGTGATGATTGACGTTCGAAGTTTGTGTTGCTTCAACAAATCCAAGAGGTGAAATTCGAACGATTTCTTGATTCACAAAAAAGTCAAACAAATGAAAATTGAGTTTAATTGTTACATATATGCACGGGTGAATTCTTGCAATGTGTTGTGATAATGATCCGTTGAATGATGAACCTGATCCTGAAACAATCAAAACATTAGAAAAGAGTCTGGATGAACACTCAGCTAATTTTCTCCAAAACTCAAGTCAATCAATATTGGAGACATTAATATAGTATTTTTTTTTTGGATTTAGGTTCTGTATATTTGTTCAGTTTCCTAAGAGATATTTATACTTGAGCTAGTGATGATTGAATGATTTATAAGTTTCATTTCCACATTTAATGACTTGCACTAATTTCTAAGCAGAATGAGTGTCATCCCATCAAATCTACTTAAGACCGATCCCTTCGGACAAGTGAACCTTACTCGAGCAACGCTGTGCATTTATGCCCCAATCTTCGACCATTAAATGCTTATATTCGGTGTTTGACACTTACGTTTGAACGTTCACTACTTGAGATTAAACACCCTCGAGGTACGCTGAGGATATCGAATCACCATAATAATAATTAATGTCTTGTAATAATGACTGTCTTCACATCTCTCGAGGACCTGGATGCTCTAAATGACTCTTACAACCACTCATGACTCTATTTTAGGAGCTGTCAAATCCTCTTTAATGTTAGGCTTTGGGGGAAGTATTCGGTCTTCCCAAGGCTATAACTCCTTGACGTCTCTTATAGGCACCTTTTCCGTTTCATTACGACTACAATGATCTACATGTCAATTTACAGAATTTGAGACGCCTAAAGTCCCGTCTATATAGTTAGTTAGTTCACATACATTTGTAATTTATGTTGTAACTATTGATTCAAAATATGTGTGGTTTGGTAAATTCTTATTTACAAAAAAAAATTAAATGAATATTGATTATATGAATAATGCAAGATTAGTGAAAACAAAACAAAATATCACGATATTAACGGGAGAAGACTATGATGCCAAATTTTACAAGTTATGTGGATTAAGATATAAGTTTTTAGGTTTCTTTGCCAAAAAAAAAATTGTAACTTTTGAAATCATATTACAATTTTTATGTTTTAAGTTATAATTTTTGTGGGTTATTTGGAATTGAACTTAAACAGATCAATTACAAGTAAATGATCCTCAAGTATTGTAAATAATTCTTAAAATTATAAATAATATTTTAAAAATTATATAAAAAAATCATTGTAGTGTGGCCTAGAATTATGAAAAAGATAATGCGAAAAAATGAAATGCGTCCTAAGCCAAGTCATACATTAGCCAAGCCGAAAAATAAAAGAATAGATGATGCCGATCATACGTCAACAACACGAAAGGTGGGTCCCAAATTGTTCGTGTAGTAGGTGAGTGGTGTCCGCTTCTCCCGCTGATGAAGTTCTTGGCGGTAGGTGAAATCCTACCAGGCGTCTTCCACCACCGCTCAGTCAAACGTTGACATCCACATACCACAAAACACAAGAGTAATAACTACACATTGATTGTTACCAAAAATCTTACCTTTTTTTTTTCTTTTTAAAAATGGTGAGAGTATTCGGAATAATTTAAGTATATTTTGACTAATTTTTTTTTAATTTGGTCAAAGACAAACTATTTATACTGAAATTAGGGTATTCGTAAACGATAAATTTCTCATAATTTAGGCCAAATAATTGTCAAGATTCAATCTCAGAACATTTAGATTTATAACTCATTTTTACTACCACTTGATTTACCTTAGAATTAAATCTTACCCTTTGCCAACCATCAAATTTTACATAAAAAATAACCTAATAATATTATTTAGACTTAATTTATTAATTTAATCTATCATAACCAGCAGATTGACTGTGGATCTCAATAAATACAAAGACTCAATGTCAACCCAATGATTATATCCAAGAATTAAGTTAATAAATTATGTCCAAATAACATTGCTCAAAATAACCTCTATATTAATAAATCAATATCGCATGATTAGACTGGAAGAGAATCGTAAACTCAAATCATTTGAATTCAATTCTTGATGATGACTTTCTAATTTAATAGATACTTATAATTAGTACTTAATTGTAAATATTTGAAATTTATTCTGGAGAAGTAGATGCATATTAACCCTACATTGGACGGTTATAAGAAAAAAAAAAAAAGAAGAAGAAGGTGCTACCCCAAACTTATCTTCACCAACTACCAATATCTATGTTAAAAAAAGAACCTGCAAGTAGACAAATATATATAATGTGCGTGGAAACATACACACATATGCATACCAAAAAGTGGGTGGAACTTGAGAAAAATCCAATCTAGAAGGAACCATACTTTGTGAGAGGAAATATTTTGAGTTTACACCGCGCTTTGAATGATTAAGATGTTTTTTATTAAAAAATATATTGATTAATAAATTTAAAAATTATTTTTTAGTATAATTTTACAAAAATATTTTTAATTTTGAGTTGTTTGTGAGGATTGATCACAAAAAATAAAAAATACGATAAAATTATAACATAAAAAGACTTATTTGTGTCATGCTCTTGTTGGACAAACAGAGAAGACACAATACTAAAGAATATCTTTTCGGTTGCACTTGCAGGCTTTATATGTCCTTTTCTATGATTAATTTTATACATGTCCTATATTTATTGGATTGAGCTATAAATTCATATGTATTGTGTTTAAATTTAGACAATTTATTGAAATTAGGTTGTGAGAGAGAAATATTCTAATCATAGTACAAATGATTTATTTTTGATCAGATTGAAAAAAAGAATAATCGAGATGTGCAAAAATTAACCCAAATGCCATGTTAAACTTTTAAAAAAAATCTTTTATAAGAATTGAAGTTCTTTACAAACTTTTGGTGTGTTTTCTGTGAGAATTTTGTATATGAGGCAACTTCTGACTGCAAATTTGTAATCCACGTTTGGATTCTCTCAATATCAATTTTTTTATTTAATTTTTTTTCAAACTCAATCACCCACCATCAAATAGGTGTACCTAACGATGGGTGATAGACTTTGTCAAAACGTTTTAAGAAAGTTATTTGTACCAAGCGCAATGAATCTTCCCCTTGTCCAAATGTTTAGGAGAAAATATTCAATACAATGCCCCGGTAGTATTACAAATTAATAATATATAAATAAATAGATTTTATATAAATTAAAATTATCTTTCTATAGAGTCAATAACTATCTAGGTCTATTTTACCCTTTTGATATTTTATTATTGATAAATAATATTACCCAATAATACTGATATGATATTATATCTATTTGGTGTGAGCCTTTTAATTATATAGTATTCAATTTACATTTCAATTCTACCCCTAAACAGTTTTAAAATCACAATCAACTCCACTTCACCAACTCCCTCTACCATTACCTACTTCTCTTTGTATATTACTGGCAACCAAACCTCAAACCCACCAGGGAAGGCCCCCCGAAACAACCATAACCAAACATTCACCTTTCCTTTGCCTTCCCTTTACCCCTCTCTCTCTCTCTCTCTCTCTCACACACACACACACACACAAGCCTAATGGAGAAGAAAGAAGATCAACAGGAATTCATTTTCCGATCAAAACTTCCAGATATCTACATCCCAAGTCATCTACCACTACACTCCTATTGCTTTGAAAACATATCCCAATTCAGCTCTCGTCCCTGCGTGATCAACGGATCCACCGGCGAAATATACAGCTACTCCGATGTTGAACTCACCGCTCGGAAAGTCGCCGCCGGCCTCAACAAAATCGGGATCCAACAAGGTGAGGTCATCATGCTTTTACTCCAGAACTCGCTGGAATTCGTATTCGCCTTCCTCGGCGCCTCCTACCGTGGAGCCATATCCACGACGGCGAACCCCTTTTACACTCCGGCGGAGATTGCAAAACAGGGGAAAGCATCCAAAACCAAGCTTATAATCACACAAGCTTTTTATTTCGATAAAGTGAAGGATTTCGCGGGAGAAAACGGTGTCAAAGTCATGTGCACGGACTCTCCACCTGAAGGTTGTCTACATTTCTCCGAGTTAACCCAATCCGACGAGAACGACATACCGGCAGTGAAGATCAACCCCGATGATGCCGTAGCATTGCCATACTCATCAGGGACGACAGGTCTTCCGAAAGGTGTGATGTTAACTCACAAGGGTTTGGTGACCAGTGTAGCTCAACAAGTTGACGGGGAAAACCCTAATCTGTATTTTCACAGTGAAGACGTGATCATGTGTGTTTTGCCATTGTTTCACATATACTCTCTCAACTCGGTGCTTCTCTGTGCCCTCCGAGTCGGTGCGTCGATTCTGATCATGCAGAAATTCGAGATCAATTCGTTATTGGAACTTGTCCAAAAATATAAAGTGACAATTGCACCTTTCGTCCCTCCGATCGTCTTGGCCATCGCAAAAAGTCCGGTCGTCGACAAATACGATCTTTCTTCAATCCGAACAGTCATGTCCGGTGCTGCTCCCATGGGGAAGGAGCTTGAAGATACAGTCAGAGCTAAGTTTCCTAATGCCAAACTTGGACAGGTATGTTTTTCTTTTCTTCATTAATTTTAGCAAGAATTTCATTATTAAATATATATATATATATATCATATATATGGTAATAATATTTTAGTAAGAAACTTATTTTTGCTGTCAATGATTATAATTTCGACGGAAAGGAAATTAGCGGGCCCCCATCACATCATATCATAGCACATAGGACAATAACAACTTCATGTCTCGTTGACGAAGCGTACATTATAAGAAAAAATGTATCCGGACAATATTTTATATAGGATTATAATTGGCATAATTTATAATTATTGATTGAAAAAATATAAAAAATAAATAAGCTTCACATGTAAGATATTTTTATTTAGTTAAAAATTGGGGTACAATTTCGAAAAGTGATTTGTCAGAGTTTGAATTCTGTGTAATTGTTCAAAATGACGTCATTTTATTTAGTAAAATGATATCATTTTGATGTAAAAAGACATAATTTGAAGGAACAACACCCTTATTATTAAAAAACTAACTGCAAAAAATCCGAATTTGATCTATATTATCTACTCCTACACTAAAAAGCTATTTTTTTTTATCAAAAAAAAAAAAAAACTGTTTTACTAAAAGTTACATTTTATTATCAAAGTCTTATCCTCGTAAAAAAAATAATAAAGTTGATTCAATGATGTAGTTTGTACGCCACTAAGAAAGTTTTGAATTTATAATTATAGTCATTAATTAAAAAAACTTGTGATTAGGATGATATTCAATCGGACTAACTAGAAATTAAATTCATGGCACTTCAGGGTTATGGAATGACAGAGGCAGGACCAGTGCTGTCAATGTGCTTGGCATTTGCAAAAGAACCCTTTGAGATAAAATCAGGATCATGTGGGACTGTCGTTAGAAATGCTGAGATGAAGATTGTCGATCCCGACACCGGCACTTCTCTTCCCCGGAATCAAGCCGGAGAAATTTGCATCAGAGGCAACCAGATCATGAAAGGTACACACTACACGCACCTCATTCTTTTACTTCATATCCTTTTTCTTAACAACTTTTCCTTTTACTTGTCTAAAGCAATGGCAAAATCTATTATAGTATATGTCAAAATCTATTATAGGAAGGGATATAAGACAATCAAAACTCACCGCTAATAATAATAATAATAAAAAAATTAACAATACGGGACATTTTTTGTTCTTCAAGTAAATTTTAGGTATGTATATTTCATTATATATTGTAGTTATGTTGGTCTAATGCTGGCTCCCTCGGTGTTTAGTAGGAATTTTTGTGAGTTATCTACAACGAAACGAAGTTGGGGTGACTATATATGTGAATTTCTCCACCAATACCTAGCGTCCTATCATTGAGAATTCTCAATCTAGAGGAATGGTTATTATATTTTAGGTTTATATGATTTGGGTGAGAAAAATTGCCTAAAAACTGATACTAGGGTATTACTTATATTATATGATAAAGTCAAACATCAACCTCTCTGATTGCTTGCACTTTCTATCAAAAATAAAGACCAAGTCCTGAAAATGAAACCAAAATAGACAAGTCATGAAGATGACCCTTAAATTGGGCTATTATATAACTTATTACTTAGAGGGTACACAAATTTCACTTCACCCCTTGAGAGATATAAAAATTTTCTTTTTTTCTCACGAATCATTAATTTTTTTATATAGTCCTTTCGAAAAATTAAAACGTTACAATATGATCCATCATTTTATTTTTGTTTGGCCATTTGTTTATTTTGTGTTAAATCAATCAATCAAAAATTACAAAACATATGAACGACCAAACGAAAATAAGACGATGAATTAAATTTTAACATTTTTTATTCTTTGAGATACAATATAAAAAAATTAATCATTCATAGACAAATTGAAAATTTTTGTATCTTTCAAGGAGCAAAATGTGATTTTTCCTGCCTCGATACATTCATGCATTTATATGTTTTTTTTGGGTAGCTAGCCCCACCTCAGCCAAAGCTGGCCCCCACATATTTGAAAAAACCTCCGCATCCCCCCCTCCCATTTCCCCTCCATTAAGAATTTTAGTCCTTGACCTGACCTAATCATTTCAAGCTAGAACCACAGACAAATAAATAAGTGATAAATACTTTCTGTTTATTTTAAAAGAGTTGATTTTTGAACTCAAATCGTGGACAGAGAGATATAAGTTGTAAATAGTCTTATTCTATTTTAAGGTTGATTCTCAAATGTGAACCATGGACATGGTAGTGCAAATGAGTAGTTACTTTGGTCTAAATTTTTGATTCTTAGTTTTAAAATTTGACTATCTCGTAGGAGAATGACCTCTTTCACATATTTGAAACAAAATATCGTAAAATTTTAGACTATGAACCTAATGGACTGACCCATTATTTTATGTCCAACCTTTATCAAAACAGGTTACCTTAATGACCCAGAGGCCACGGAAAGAACAATCGACAAAGAGGGCTGGTTGCACACAGGTGACATTGGGTACATTGATGATGATGATGAGCTCTTTATTGTTGATCGATTGAAGGAATTGATCAAGTACAAAGGCTTTCAAGTTGCCCCAGCTGAGCTAGAAGCCATGTTAATTGCTCATCCTAACATTTCTGACGCTGCTGTTGTACCGTAAGTTCTTGCACTAGTCACTTTTTTGTTAAAAAGCGGATGATTGCAGATACCCGGTAACTCCCAACTACCGAAAACATTAAAAAGAGTTTTATTTTATTTGCAGCATGAAGGATGAGGCTGCAGGAGAGGTACCAGTTGCTTTCGTGGTGAGGGCAAATGGCTCCAAAATCACCGAGGATGATATCAAGCAATACATCTCAAAACAGGTAATTTTTTAACTCAAAACCATAAAATTTTTAGGACTACGTATTATGCTAACATGCATTCACCTTTTAATATTACGTATTGAAGTTCGGGAATCAATCCTTCCAAAAATAGAAATAAATTTAATTACAGCGTATTTTTTTCCCTAGAGTTTTTGGTAGACCCTCATCCAAATTTCCCAATGGTGCCCAGTTAACCTAACATACATACCCAATTTGTTTTTTCTGGGTATGTATGTTTGGTTTGACTTAGTGCCTAAGAATGTTTGGTGAGATGGTAAATTTCATAAAAAGACAGCATAGTTAATAGGCCTACTACAATTGGTCCCACCCCTAGAGTCCAGGACCAATTTTGAACATGTTTTGTTCCAACTTGTGCTAATGGCAAAAAACATGATCCAAGAGAATAAACATTCAAAGTATAACTGACTAATAATAGTCAAGTCTCGTACCGTTGAAAAGTTGGTAAACTAGATGAAATTCGTTGAAAGACTTTAATACGGGAATAAATAATAATTTAGTTTACCAACCTTTGATGGCATGGTGATTATTAAAATTTGATTAACTAGTTTAGTGTCGATGAGTCGTGATTGTGATGGTGGTGGTGGTTGTTTGGCAGGTGGTTTTCTACAAGAGAATCAATCGAGTCTTCTTTATAGACTCAATTCCTAAAGCTCCATCAGGTAAAATCCTCAGAAAAGACCTAAGAGCAAACCTCGCGGCTGGCTTCCCCAATTAGTACTCTCGAGACAGGTGCACATACAAACTAGAGGGCACAAGGTGGTTATACCGTAAAGATGAGGGGGAGAAACTGTAATTTGATTTATTACTCTTTGGTGATTCTCCTCTCCATTGTATTGCATTTGTGTTGGTCGTTGGAAAGAAGAGAGTGTTGAGGTCTGTAATGAGATTTGCTATTGTTTATGTATATGATGTTGTATTATGGAGAATTCAATATGCTGTAAGGCTGCTTGGGGTTTGACCTCTCAGACAAACATCGTTTTCACTTTTGTGTTTGTAAGTTTAAAGTTGTAATATTATTTAACTTTAATTGATTGGAGCATACTCAACTTCAATATTGTTTTATTTTTCTTTGTGTTTTTTCATACCAAGTTTTGCATGCACCTTTGAGAGCGTCTTCAGAGTTTAGAATTCTGTAAAATTCGATCAAGTTGCATTGTTCATCTTTAACCTTACTTGATCTTTATTTTTTGGGTTCCTAAGAATTCCACCGACCTATAAACTTCCTATTGGTGATTGATTGATATTTTATTCTTCTGCTATTCTCTCTGCTTCTTCTATGCATAGGACATTTTTAAGGATTGAGTTGGAAAAAAAACCCTATTGGAGTTTCTCTTTAGATGCCTCGTGGTTCACTAGAGATGGCCTAAATTGATAAGTATTATTTTTCTTGTTTTTCTCATTTTTAGTTCTGGGCAAAAGGCATTCGGTCCAAGCCGATCACAATCGCAGCCTTGCATTATTAAATGGGTTGGGTTGACCCATATCTCAAAAACACTATGAGCCTTATTCTATTAGATAACTTATTTTAGGTCCACACTGACACAGCCCAAACTTTCATGCTGGAAATGGGTTGGCCCATATTTATACATGAGCAGTACTATATATCCAAAATTTGTATCCCAAATATGCATCCCAAATTAATGAGAATCATTGGATGAGTGGGTCCCAATTAGTGGAATCCACATTTGAGATATAAATTTGGGATATAAAACATTACTCTTTAAACACTGCCCCTTCGGACTCTCCTTGAAGACAGATAAAAATAATTTTCCAAGAAGACAGATAAAAACTATAAAAAAAAAGTGTGAATATATTGTAATATACAGTCAATAAATGTCCATGAAATATAGGAGCAAAAAACCAATCAAATTCTTTTTGGAAAGTCAATGCTACCAATCTATTTGCAAAGAAGTGTTATAAATCATAAATATAATACCCAAGGGCTGCACAAAAAAGATACATTGTAAAATCACTCTTTAAACAAGCTACACTTTCGAACTAACTATCACGTTAAGTCATTACAGAAGCCCGGTTTGATAATTGCTAAAAGAACTTACCATTTTTTGAGAACCTATAGAATAAAATTGGAAGTTCTTCGATCGTGTAAATCTTATGACTTATTGTTTAATCTTTTAACACGGTAAATATGTTTATTGATATGCCATCTTTTTTATCACATTAATGCCTACCCTTTAACCATATAAAACATTTTAACTACACCTTTTTTTTTTTTTGTAACCATAGTGAATATTTTAGTTATACTTATCTTTTAAGCAGAATACATATTTCTAATCACGATATAATAAAAGGTAACGCTGATCGTAGCTTCTTAATCAACAGCTACTCAATAATGTTGGGGCCGAAGCCGATCGACATTTGTCAATCAAATCGAATTGTGTCATGTTTGAATCATATGCATCCGGATGCATTCCATGTTTAGATTGTATTATTTCCATATAACTCATAAATCAAAACTAAAATGACTATATATTTTTTCTTCCTCAATGAAATCCACCATAGAGGTCTATTCTATCCTATCATCGAAAACTGAATAAATAATCACTTAACTCTGCAATAATTCATACATGACTAGATTGAGAAATGAAAAAGTATATAAAAAAACATAAATCTTTTTATATTGTACCAATACAATTGATTCATCGTGCCAAAATCAAAGTTTATAGTAATTTAACACTGTATTACTTTATCTGATCAATTATATCATTTTTGGACGGAAAAAAAATTTGCCACTACTAGTTGATGCCACACTCTTTTTTTTCTCTCGTGGAAACCAATTTAGGCCACACTCCACACACTCGATGAGATAAGGATATGCCACGTTCAAAATGGTTTGTATGGTGACATCCATATAAAAACCCTCTAAAGCGTAGAGGGATTGGAAAACGATACCTTTCATTGCACATGAACACGAGGGATAGAGAGAGGGCAACTCTCTCTCCCCCCCC
>CM042188.1:40784725-40801515 GCA_023539305.1 Ilex asprella | reverse complement strand
AAGTTTTTTATTTTTGTTTTTATAATTTTTTAAATATAAATGAATACCAAACATGTTCTATATTTTTAATTTTTATCACAAAAAAAAATATAAAAATAAAAACGTTACCAAACGCATCCTTAATAAACAGATGAAAAATCTAATAACAAACACGACTTGTTTAATAAACGGATAACACAACAAGACTCGTTTAACGCGTTTAATTTTAAAAAAATTATATCAACAAATTTTAATACTACATTTTTTATTGTCAACTATAATTACCTCAAAAAATAAGAATTTCTAGTCAAATTTCACATAAAAATCAGACTTGAAGGCAAAAAAAAAGGCAAGTGACCGCTGATTTTTATAGGCAAGTCATCCCTCTCCATCTCCCATCATTTAACGACGTGGGACAAAAAAAAAAGACATTAGTTTGCCTTTGTCTTTGAATCGTTTCCCATCTCTCCATCTCCCCTCTTTTGTCTTTGAACTACTGTTTTATTTATTTATTTTTTTGTATTGATTTCTGTACTTTTTTTTTTCTGTCTATTTTTTTAAAAATAATTATTAATTTATTATTATATTAATTTTATTTTAACCGGTAAACGTGTGATAAACGGTTTGACATGTCTCATTCGAATATAACCTGTTTATTAAACGTGTCTGGCGAGTCAACCTGTTTATCACCCAAACCTATTAAGATCTCACCCAAACTCGTTTAATTCGTGTCTATTAATTGTGTTGTGTTAGATTTTGACAGACCTAATCTTTTTAAGATCATGGTTTAGAAAAACTTAAGAACAATTCAAATTATTTAGATCTAGCAAACGATTTATCTTATTATTTCTATTTTAATCCTTTAACTACAATACTTTTTTCTGTTTATATTTAATCTTTTAATCATAAAAATATTTTTACTAATTAGATATATTTTAACCACAAAAAATATTTTAACCATTCACTTACGTTGTTACTAAATTAAAATAAAATAAAAAAACGTGCTTTGCATATGTCCACCCTAGTTTTTTTATATTCAAAAAAGTCCCAAAAATAAGTTATATAACTCACACACCCAAATTACCTCAAGCCAAGTATTGGATATTTTCCGTCCTTTTCTTTTATGTTTTGTTTGGTATGATAGAAAAATAGAATGATAAAACGTTGAAAGGATGTAAAATTAATTATTTGTGTTGAGATGTTTCTTATTTGTCTACTAGTCATAACCCGTGTCTGAAGACATGATAAAATATAAAATTTGAGAGTCCAAAAAATTGATCTCACTATTAATTTTTTAAAAATATATTAACTACAAATTAATTAAATATTAAATAATTAAACATATGATAGAAATAAATGATGCGACTTGACGTTTAAGTATAACAAAAGGATGATGAGTGAGGTAAATGATTGATGATAGTTTTGAGAGAAAAAATATGACAGTGATAAAATTCAAACACACTTCTGTTTTATTATATAGATATATCTTTTTATATATACATATATTATGTATACATTAATTTCATATAAAAATATAAAAATAAAATATGTATTTATACATATATATTTTTTAAAAAATTTAAAAATATAAATATAAATAAAAAATTTAAATTTAAAAAATATTTTTCTCATCTTAATTAGGGGTGAAATTTTTTGACTCGATACGATGACACGACTAGAATTTGACATAAATTTTATGACACGAACTTGATTAACTCGAACATGAAAATAAATAGGTCAATTCGTAACTCGACACAACACAATTAGTTAAATGAATTGAGTTCAGTGTGACTACTGTTCGACACACACCCATAATAACTCAACAAAAAATTGACATAATACGACTTAATTGCCTCCTCTTATTTTAGCCAATACAAAAATAATCATTTTTCATCCATCCAATCAAACACAAAAAAAAGATAGAAAGAATATTCCTCATACTTTAAATCTTTCCTATTTTCCATCATTCTTATAAAACGGAGCATTAGAGAGTCATCAGGTATTCTTTCAATGATTTGTAAGATCTAGCAACAGATGGTAAATTGGACTTGAGAAAAAAACAGTTACTGCTCTCTATAACATTCTATACAAACTAGGGTAAATTGTCAGATTTGTCAAGGACTTGAGGAGTAAAACAAACTGTCGGCATACCAGATAAAATTGCATACATTTGAAGCTTTCCAAATTCTACGGTGTCGAAAAACTCGTTTATTCGATCGAAGTACAATTAAGATGATATTATAATTGTGGAGAGCCATTTCACTTGTCTGATTAGAGGTACTTCTAAGACTAATGAGTCGCCAACAAGAAGAATTTGCCTGCCACCATTGTACTGAAAAGCTGATTGATGTAATTCAAATTCAAAGTATCAGTGCATTCCTGTTTTAGTGACGTCTACGGCCTCAAAATACAAGAATTATTTGAGTTTTGATGATGCCGCCAATAGTGTTTTATTGGCAACATAAAATTTGAGATTAATTGTACGTGGTTTGCGAACGATTGCGTGTACTCGTAATTTGTGTTGTAGTTATGAATTCAATTGTCCCGTAGTTTTGTCTAAGGCTTGTCAACGAGTCTGACTCATGTTAGGTTCTTATCATGTCAAAAATTATTCAACTCATATCTGACTTATTTATATTTGTTCGTATTTTATAGGATTTGTCTGTTTAGTCAGCTTTGTGTCGATCTATTGTGTCGATCTATTTATTTGATGAGTCTAATGGGTCTACCCATTTATCGCTAAAATTCATTAAAAATCAACCCAAATCCCTTAACCCTATATAAATTTTGTTTTAGATTCACAAATCTTCTATGAAGTTGACTGGCCTAGTTTAAGCAATTTTCCATTAACAAAAAAAAAAAAGTACATATATGTGGCTTTTCTCAATGATGAAGAGCAAGGCCCATTCCATAAAATTTTAGGAGCAAGAGAATATTTATCCCAGCAGTTGATAACATATACTTGGAGCCAAACAAACTAAATGGTCCAAAAATTTAAACAGAAAAAGTGCAGAATGTGGGTGACCAAAAGTGAGTTCATGGGGTCCCTACCCTTAAACTGATTACAGCAAAACAACACAAAAGAAGGAACATGAAAAGAGCATACGAACCATAGCTTCAACATCACAGAGCACACGTAGCCACTTCAAAGAGATTAGGTATGACATCCTTTTGAACTTACACACCTTACTACAACCATATATCCGTTCAGAAAATACAAACCTTTCACTGTGTGTGTGTGTGAGAGAGAGAGAGAGAGTGCATTTGGTAGAATGAAGCTGTGCACTCCAAATATGTACACCAAATATTAAAATATGAAAATAATGTGGCAAAATACTTCAGTCAATGTAATAAGGCTCATTAATCAACCACTTACATACATTGATTTGATATAAAATTTGATAAATACTTCAGTCAACGTAACAATATTTTGATAAATAAGTGTTTTATCAAGATGCTAATCATGAATGTAAATATTCTAAATGTGTGTATATCTATAGGGGCTACGACCTTAAATTTATCTCATTGTGTTGAGAGAGAGGCGACTTTTGAATAATTAGTATGGTGTGTGAATAGAAAAAAGTAGAGAGAGAGAGAGAGAGAGAGAGAGATGGATATGGATGAAGCAGCAGTAGCAGAAGGATGAATGGGCGATGAAATATGCTGATGAGTGGAGCACAGTAATAGTCATTATCCACGTGTAGGCAGAAAAAAGAACCTTCAGTCGTCACTCTGAGCCCTTCCCATGACCCCATAAATGTTTATAAAATCCGACAAAACACAAACATGTCCACTACCATTCCCACCTCTCAGTTTCTTCTTAGAAAATCACATCTATCCCTGTATGCCCAACCAGATATGCTCTCTCCACCCTTCTTCACTGTTCCTACCTAAACCCTGCCATCTTCCCATGTGAGTCTCTCTCTCTCTCTTCACCTTTCTCTCCGTTCCTTCAGTATAACAAATAGACTACCTTTATTTCCTTAAATTTGAAAAGGGTACTGGCATTCATAAACTGTATAAATGTTAGTGGTTTATATGATATCAGAACATTTGAATCTTTTAGTCATCTTGATAATCAAAAAATTGTACGTGCTTGACCTAAATCTAGTCTGCACATGAGACAACATGTTCAAGCATATAAATATTTATGTGACACATCTTTTATGAGACTTTAAAACATAAAGGTTTTTTATGCATATTGGGTTGTAGTTCATGTTCTGTGGATTTGTTAAACTACCAGGAGACAATTAAAAGAAAATAAGGAACCAATGTTCTTTCTTGGATCTTATGACTAAGTATATATATCATATTTTCGCTGCTTATGTTGTGTCTGTAAATAACAGACAGGACTCACCGCAATTATAGCCGACCTGCAAGATTAAGATTCATGTAATATTATTGCTATGCACAATGCAGGAAAACCCATTCTCTAGTATCTGTTATTATAGTTCTCTTGCAGATCATATACTGGATTTGATCTCTCTGGTTTTCTACAGTTGTCAAACATGCCCATGTGCTTGGCTTTGTCATCTTCATTACTAGGGCATTAACTAATGTAAAACAGTTTAAACACCCCCCACTCCCCAATAGAGAGAGAGAGAGAGAGAGAGAGAGAGAGAGAGAGAGAGAGAGAGAGAGAACTCAACCCTTGGGGCATGGCTAAGACTATTATAATTTCCTTTTTGTCCTATACTAAGAAAGGATTTTATATCATAGATGTTATTCTGAATTATTTATAGTTTTCAATTGTAAAATTAGTAACATAAAGTAAGAAAAAAAGAATAAAAAAGTTTAAATCACATATACATTCGATGAAAAAAAAAGAAAAAGAAATATGGTACTGGAAAAAAACTCTGGATACTGAAGTTGGTGGCATATAAATGTTTGGAGCTACCATGCAGGAGTACGGCAAACTCTATTTATATTATCTACACTACCCAAAAGTTTCTCAAGAATTTTTTTTATGATGGTGTGTCCACTGTACTATGCGGTATACGAGGACAGTTATGATGTCTACACAAGTGCTTTTAGTCTTCAAGAACCAGATTGATTTTATTCCAAAAAGGCCTATGCAGATGAGAAGGCGTACAATGTTCAACCTCACATAATATAAATAGATGTCCATAGCATTGTTCTTAGTTGTTAAGTATCAATTAGTTCTAATGTCTCTGTTGAATCTGAACATTCGGATATGACACTTAGGTGGAAGGAGCTATCCTAGGACCGTTGTGAAGATGAATGGTATGAAATCATTTTAGTGGACCCAACTATGATTTCAAAAAAATTATTTTTCAATATCAAATTTCTCTTACATTTGAAAGAATGTGATATAGGCGACATTTTATTTTATTTTATTATTTTTCAATCAACTGCTTTGCAAATTTTTGTTGATTTTATTAGTTTTTTAAACGTTTCCTGCTTTTGTGTATATATAAATTTACACCTTATCCCATTTTAAAGTGTCTGCACCACATAAAAATTAAGTTGCTAGTTCATTATTACATCAAGGTACAGCTCGAGGACAGATTGGAAAAAGATCCATTATTATATTGCATGTTTCGTCTAGTCAAGATGGTTTATCCCTATGACAATCTTGTGCTTTAATTAGAAGAATAAGGGCAATATCTCAACCCCTATAATAGCCCTACTTCTCCTATGTGATAAAGAAAGAATACTCCAAAGCAAAGTGTGATTGGACCTATGATTAGATGGCAAAACTATATAGATTCAAGACACAATATGGGGAGACAAGTGAGGAAAAAAGAAAGATAATGGTTGGGACTCATCCTAAAAATTAAGGAAATAACAAGAGATTTTTCATGGACAGACACTGGGCTCGAATTCTACCATTAATGTAGGCGACACACCTTTGATTCCCCACTGACTTTTGCAGGTATATGTCTCTCTCTCTCGCTCTCTCCTCCTAAGCCATTTTTTTTTTTCTCACTTCATTTTTATTTGTGGTAGCAGGGCCAGTATATTTTAGCAGTTAGCACCCCATCTATTGAAGCACAAACCACCCACTCTTCACACTTTATATGTAGTTCATCACTCTCTCTCTCACACACACTCACTATTTAACCCCTGTCCCCTACCTAGCTCTTCAAATAAGTCCATTTCTCAACTCATTTGCAATAAACCTTTATCCTCTCTCTCTCTCTCTGTCTCTCCCTCTCTCTCACCTCTAATTCTGTTATTAGAGCCTTTACACCCACAAAACTGCTGGGGCAACTCTTTGTTCTTCTTCCTTTAGCAATGAGTTTTGAGCCAAACACCTCTCTCAATCTGAATTATTTTCCAAACAATGAGCCCAATCTAAACCTTGTACTCGACCCCTCATCATCTTCTTCGTCATCATCTCCCCGTAGTCTTGCCGAACCACGAGTGTTCTCCTGTAACTATTGCCGGAGGAAGTTTTACAGTTCACAAGCACTTGGAGGACATCAAAACGCTCACAAGCTCGAAA
Organism: Ilex asprella; assembly: GCA_023539305.1. NCBI lineage: Eukaryota > Viridiplantae > Streptophyta > Magnoliopsida > Aquifoliales > Aquifoliaceae > Ilex > Ilex asprella. Next base: position 40,795,067 of record CM042188.1, on the reverse strand, counting down.
GAACCTTAGCAAAGAAGAGCAGAGAGCTGAGCTCAGCTGTGAGACCTCATGCAGGGTGGAACCAGCCCTCTGCGCCCGGTTCAAATGGCTCGAGCCATGTTCGGCGTGAGCAGCCACCGGGCATCGGACTTGAACATCGTGGGCATGCTGGAAGGTTTACGAGTGATCTGATTTATGGAAGGAGAGATTTGAATTATGGTTCCAGAGAAGAAGATGGTCATTGGGTTGATGGTTACAAGCCTGAGAGTGTTCAAGAGGAGTTCAGCCAGCTTGACTTGTCCCTTAGGCTTTGAGTCACATTACAGCTTGAAATGTAATTTCATTTTCCCTCTTTTTTTTGTTTGGGTTAACAATGAATGAGTTCTATGTGCTAAGAGTATTTGAATTAAAATTGAAGAGGCGCTTGACACATTATTACGTTAACAAATTAGATTAATTTTGTAAGTCCCAATAGAATTACTCATGTATTTGAGTAAAATAAGCTACACATCCTACTCTCTTATCTCGTGTGTGGGAAAAAAGGCTTCCGTGGATGAATTGATATCACGTTGGCACTTTGAATAGATTTGAAGCCTAAAAAACACATAAACAAATGGGGACCCCTATCAATATCAAATGAAAATTCTATAATTAGAGTTTTCACTCTTTTTTTTAATAGATTTATCTGATCTGATACGATACAATATAATACAAGACGATAGAATGAAAGGCGATAGATGGAAGAATATTGCCTGGGCCCAAAAGCGATGATTCACTTGTCCTTTGTCGAATAATTTCAGTTCAAAATGGAAAAAAGAAAATTTTGATGATAATTAATGGTTGCTGACTTGCATTCACTAAAGCATGTTTGGCATATAGTGTTCTCATGATAATGCCATGTAGTCAACTATAGTTGTCTGCTTTAGTTATACAGTGTTCTCCACACAGATTTAGAAGGAAACAAGAGCTTTTACCAAAACGTGTCCAAGTAAGTTCTAATTAGTTCATTATTTCCACAATACATGATAGATATAAAGATGGTTGGAATCTTATATAAAATCAAATACATATATTTTTCTTTTACTGATACAGGGTAGCTTGAATAAATAAATTAAATTAAACAACAGAAGTTGTAATCAATTGATTATCGCAATAATATCAAATTAGAATCTTCAAGAGTCTTGTTGATTCCACATAAAACCAACACAATTGGGAAGCATCATCTCTAAGTTTTTATTCAAATCAAAACCAAAACTCTTAAATCAGTTTTTAAGACCATATAAATACGAAACTCTAATTAATGATCTTAATAAAAAAACCAAATAAATAAGTAATATTATGAAAATAACCCAAATAACGGGATAAAAGAGAAAAATGCTTAAAAAGCGCTCTAAACACAGTTTTCTGACTTAAAAACGGCATGTTGAAAAAAAATTTCAATCTTACTCAGATTATCAGGAATTTTTCGGAAAGAGATTTTCTGAAATTTTTTGACACTATCATCTAAAATCAACTCTAATTGGCGCTATTTTTGATGGTCTTAATCTGCCATATAGTTTTCTGCTATACGTCCTTAAGTAAAGCCCTAATCATTTCGGATAAACTCTTGGTGAAATATTTGGTGAGCACTTGGTAAATAATTGGATCAAAACACTCCTTTAGCCATGATCGTAACAGAAGCTTGAAAGCCCGTAAGATTATCTAAAGGGCGGCCGGTGCGCAACATCATCAATCAAGGGGACATCAGAATAATGTAGTTGATGCTTTTGAGCTATAGCAACTATTTTAGAACCAAACAAAGAAACTTTCACAGACAACCGTGGTTGTGACAAAATGACGACAGAAGTTTTCATCGCTAAATGGTTTTTTGACTTTTTTTTTTTTGCAACGAAGCGTATACGCCTCTTCTAGTTATATACGCATTAACTAGAAGACAACTAAATAAGAGACAAACACCATTATGGTCCCCAGATATCAGTAGATACGTTCAAGACATTGTTTTTGTGTGGTCTTCAGAGGGAAAGCTTTGGCCTATCAACTACTTATCCCTTTGGGTCTTCATTAATTTCGCATGTGACAATATTTCTTTGACCCAAATCATGCCAAATGGTCGTTTAAAAAAAAAAGAAAAAGGAATGGATAATGTTTAAGAATGAACAAAACATTAAGAAAAATCAAATTCTAATACAAAAATTAACATGCCACTTGTGTGTATATATATATATATATATAAATGCACTTAGCTGATTCCTTCTTTGTAAAAATCTAGAATGGCACGCTCACTCTCACCTGAAAAAACACATACACACACAATATCTGCTAGACAAGAGCCCAATAGCTAGTCTTAATGGTTGTTTATTAGTTGTTTCGAAGTTCCTATGTTCTTGCAATGGTGTTTAAAAAATCCGCACCGATTGTTTAAGTGATCAAATAAAATGCAAAACATAAATTCGCACATATTAAGTTCAAATCTATTAGTTGTAGAAAAGAAGTGATGTATTCAAATCGATTTGATAATGCTAGCTAGATTCACATGGGAAGCACAAGAAAAAGAGAAATATTGTTTGCTTGAGCTAATTCACACAAGATAACTTAACCAAGCTTACGGAACAAACGTCGTCTTGTTTTCGGTGGCAAAATATGAAACATTTTTCATTTTAATGAAATTTTGAACTATTTTCAAGCTAATACAATCTAATTGTTGTATCAATCGAACAGCTTTGAACTTCCCATGGGTTAGGTACATACTTGCCTCGTTTGTAAGAAGATAGCCTTAGCGCCTCATTCAAAAGAATTAGTCTAGAAAATCAAAAAGAAAGCAATTGATATGAAAATGTGCTCTTTGTCTCAACTGTCTATCGAGATTAGAAATTCGTTTTTGACGTTACGTTTTCGGTATTCTACTCTTCAGGTCAAAGAACTTCAACAATTAGTATTGGGTTACGTTAAGTATTTTTCAACTTGATTCCAATCTGTCCGAGTCGCTGCCGTCTGGCACTTGGTCAACTTTACTTGCGTTGTCAAGTACTATTGCAGCGCATCTGGCCTATAAAGCTCCGTCGTCACTGTCGGTTTGGCATCAATGTCAGTTACTTATGGTTTAAGTTGCTTGTTGAGGGTGTTAGATTAATTTTATTATGTGATAACCATAACACTAACAAGAATATTCATATTAAATTATCAAGAATTAAACTATTGATTTTGCGGAAGCGTACTTGAATCCATAACACAATTAAAATATCTGAGTCTGAAACTTTATGATCTAATATCTAAGTCTGAGGCTTTATGATCTTCCAGATTAATTCTTGTTTTTTGTCTAATGTTTCTCTCTGACAATGAGAATCAGAAGAATAGAAAATCATCCTGTGATCTGGGGACCATGACCCCTATTTATAAACAATCGTGTCTGTTCATAAACAGTCACGCCTGTTCGTAATTTCTATTTTAACCCTTCATAAAAGTAGAAATTACGCTTGTCTCTACACATTAATGTCCACACTTTCTAATATATTAATTAAGGCTCCAAAACTTAAATTAATCACTTTAATTAGCCTAACTTTATTTGATACCCTATAATTCACATTTATTTAATATATCAGCTCATATATTTAATTTTACTCCAACAATCTCCCACTTGGGCTATATATATAACTTTATAAACGTGAATTATACTTTATGAGTTCATGAGTTTTGCTATCAAAACTTTATATATTTTAACAATCTTATCCATTAACCATACAAATACAGAACCAAAGCAATCGTCGTTATTTTTTTCGTAACTAAACTCATCAATGATCACATATATCAATGCAACTAATGACAAAGATCAAGTGTGGATGTGTAGCATGGAAATTTTATGCAATGTGATCTTAACGTGCATATTTCCAACTGATCCTCCTTAAACCTTAGTGAGATCAAACCATACAAAATTAGAGTGAATGAAAACCGAATACTTTACTGCAGTAAATAACTATAAAATCCATAATATTCATAACAAATGTATCTATAAATAAAAGCATCTAAAATACAAACTCCCACTAAAACGACATATCCTGAAGAGAAACCACTCCCATATGAGTAGTGTGCTCGTGAAAGACCTTGGGTGGTAATCCCTTAGTCAGTGGATTTGCAATCATGGAGTTTGTCCCAATGTGCTCTATAGATATAAGTCCACTCTGAACTCTTTCTTTGACAACTAGCAATTTAATGTCTATAAATTTTGATTTCGTCGAACTCCTGTTGTTGTTGGAATACAGTACTGCTGATTTATTGTCACAAAATAACTTAAGTGGTCTTTCAATGCCATCCAGAATACGCAGCCCCGTGACAAAATTTCGTAACCATATTTCATGATTGGACGCCTCATAACAAGCTACAAGCTCAGTTGCCATGGTGAAAGAACCTACAATAGATTGTTTAACACTCTTCCAAGATATAGCACATCCTGCAAGAAAGTAGATATAGCTTGAAGTAGATTTCATGCTATCTTGGCATCCAGCAAAATCGGAGTCAGAATATCCAATGATCTCTAACGGATCTGACTTTCGATAAGTGAGCATGTAGTCTTTTATTCTCTGTAAGTGCCTCATGACTCGCTTCTGTTCTAAAATATTTCCAAAAATATTAAACTTTCCCAAAAAATATTGGCGGCCCTAAAAGAAAAAATATTTTTCTAACTTATTCTCAACAATTCAAAATGAAATGGCTCTGATACCACATGTTAGATTAATTTCATTATGTGATAACCATCACACTAACAAGAACATTCATATTAAATCATCAAGAATTAAACTATTGATTTTGCGGAAGCATACATGAATTCATAACACAATTGAAATATATGAGTCTGAAGTTTTATGATCTAATGTCCAAGTCTGAGGCTTTATGATCTTCCAGATCTACACTTGTTTTCTGTCTAATGTTTCTCTCTGACAATGGGAATCAGAAGAATAGAAAATCATCCTGTGATCTGGGGACCATGACCCCCTATTTGTAAACAATCGTGTCTGTTCATAAACAGTCACGTCTGTTTGTAATTTCTATTTTAACCCATCATAAAAATAAAAATTACGCTTGTCTCTACACATTAATGCCAACACTTTCTAATATATTAATTAAGACCCCAAAACTTAAATTAATCACTTTAATTAGCCTAACTTTATTTGATACCCTATAATTCACATCTATTTAATATATCAGCCCATCTATTTAATTTTACTCCAACAGAGGGAGACAAAGAAAGAGAAAGGGCTCATTAATTCACACATGTTGCAATGGAGATTGTTATACAATCACATATCTTTTAGATTCATACATACAACACAAACTACGAGTAAACATTATCACCTTCTAATCATGTGCATTGGTTTATCCCGAATCGATTTGCAGCCAACATTTGGTAGGAAAGTGCAAGATTCCTCCTCAACCAAAGGCTTTGTCACTAATTACATTAAATACAAATGGATATTTGGTCCAATAATACTCTTTACTTTGTGAAAGTTGTCTTCTTGAGGAGTAAATATTCATTACAACGGTGACACCACGTCATCACTATTACGTGGTGTCACTATCCAATTAAAAACCTAAAAATAGGGAATGTGCATCCCACTAATCCTATGTGTTACTGATTAGATGTGGTGGTTACTGGTAGTAATGAAAATAGTTGGATTCACTTTCCTTATTTCTAATTAGATGGTGACATCACGTGGCAGTGATGAGGTGATGTCACCGTTGTATTTAATATCTACTCCTTCTTGAGATCATGGGATCAAACTCACCTTCCCCCACCCCCCAAAAAAAAACTAATTACTTTAAAAGACTTTTAATGAATACTTCTTGATAACTCTTGTTATTTATATATTTGATAGCACTTACACAATCAATTTTTCTTTAAAAATAATGGTGAAAAGAGAAAGTTCTTCCAAAATGTATTCAATCAATCTTTTACAAGTTAAAATATTCAAGACGTTTCTTAGGACGATGTGAACTCTCCCATCACTATCCATATTAATCAAATATTTGTGATAAACCCTATACGATTCCGTCTCATTCTGAGGTAATGAGTGAATTTGAACAATTAGATTAAGACATAAGCTAATCCTAAGTTTTTTTAATGTTCGTGAACAATCACCACCACCACAAGTCCTTTTTGAATCATTTTGAATGGATGGCACTACTCACAAATTATGCACATTGAATTGATTAAAGTGATTCTAACCGAACTCTTCAAACCAGAGATATTAATCATTGAAATATCATCCGAACTGTATTAATGAGTTCAATTAACCAAAAAATTTCTTTTAATCTTGGAACCAACACCTATTTTCATTAGAGTGATTACTTTTAATCAAGGCTTCTTGATTACCTATTTGCTAGGACTCACCGCAATCAATTTTGCTTTGAAAATATTGGAAGAAGAAGGTGCTTTCAAAATCGTACAATCAATCTTTTCCAAGCTAAAATGTCCAAGACGTTTTTTAGGATGAGATGAACTCTCCACTCCATCGATCACTATCTATATTGAGCAAATCATTTGATAAAACCTATGAGATAATGTCTCACTTTGCATTATACCCACCTTACCATGATTATTCTTGTGATTTGATGTTTTGAACCAAAGTTAAAGGGAAAATTAGCTCAAGTAGTAATAAGGATGAACCGTAAACTTAGATGTTTTGAGTTTGAATCTCTACAATCTTTTGAGGTCAGTCCATGAGAAATTTATCCCTCATAAAAACTCTAATTTCGGCGTGGATGACCTAATCAAGCCATGAATGATTTATTTCTCATGAATAGCTTAATTTCGGTGTGAATGACTTGCCTTGATCGAATCTTAAATGAGATTAACAGAGAAAAATAGAGCCAGTTTGGTGACATATCAATTAGATAAGCAATTCTATACGCTATGAACACCAAGGGGCCCAATGTCATTTCAACTAGTTAGTGTGTTATCCAATAATGTTTTAGGTCTATTATAAAAGCAATGTCTGCACTCTGCAAAATTAGAGATTATGAAAAATGTTATTTTGATTTAAATTTAATTAAAACGATTAGATTGAAAGTTAGTTTTATCTAATATTGAAATTGATAACTAATTGATTTTGAATTATGTTTGTGAAAAACATTAAGAATCTCTTTGTAATAACAAAATGTACTTTTTGAGTACCGAACTTAAACATCTCACATGTACAATTTTTTTTAAAAAAATTTATAAAATTTCATCACTTTATATTTTCAATTAATAAATGTAGATCATCCAATCAAAAATTATCTCTAATCCTTCACTAGCTTACTGTTTTTTTGGGTCAAAAAATCAAAATTTGCATTAATAGTAAACTTTGAGATACAAACTACAAGCCTTAGCCAACACCAGCACTTTCCTCCTCCCTAAGAACACTCCTCAGACATAATGGGAGGTGAGTCACCCAATGAGGGGAAAGGTTACCTCTTCTAGCCAAACCTGCTAGTGTCTGAGCCACCTTGTTCTGGTTCCTCTTGATTATCTAGAACTTGACTTGGGGAATCTGCTTTGCATAATATTCTCAAACATATCAAAGCACCCAAACCCATCCTGGTTTATACTAGCATACCTAAACCCCCAAATGCATCCTGGCTCAAATACATCACTATGCTATTTATATAGCTTCCAATTATAACTTCAAACTTCTCATTAACATCCACTACCTCCACTACTCTTTTAACCATTATGACATTTAGATACCATTTTCCCAATCTGTTTTATCATAATACTAATGTCATCATCAGGGGAACTGTAATTGTTGTGATTATCTAGAAGGGGCAAAAACATCATCTGGTCATTTCCCATGGAGTCATCTATGGTTGAACCTTGAATGTCACATGAAAACCTAGTAGTTTGCTTGCACAAGTCCAAGCCGCCTCGCCCATTGTACGTCTCCAAACTTTTCTCCTCACGGTGTCCTAAATCAGAATAGGAAGTAAGAATCAGTACTAGGAACAACAACAGTGTTGCACGAATATTGGATTCTTCTTTTGACTTCATGACAATGGGCTTTGAGTTAATTACAAAACACAAAACAGAAATGCAAACCGATGAATGTTGTTTCTGGGTGATTGAGTGCATCCGAGGTATATGTTGCAGCCATGAGTTTAAAGGACGTGTGGTTGGGAGAAAAATAAAAACAAAGCAAGGCATGGCCTAGACAGATAGTTCCACAAGTAGACAGCCTTGGAACAGAGGGATTCCACTTTTATTGAAACAGGGTATCTTCGCATCAGTTATACAGTCCGTTTGACCTATGACCCTAAATTTTGTAATTTCCATTGAAAACTAAGTAAGAATTCTGTACATGAAATTCACAGAAATCAGGAAAATACCATCCAAGCCCCACTAGCAATACTATGTGAATGGCTGCCTCGTTTGAACTATTGATAAGGTGATGTTGGGTTGTATGGAGAAAAGTATAAAGTGAAATAGTAATTCATATACAAGAACAAAAGAGGCTCGAATGATACTGTAAAAATTCAAAAGCCAAACACATAAGAATAATTATCAGGTGAGGAGGCTTGCAGTGGCCCAACTAGAGAATCTGCAGGCTGAGAAATTGGAATCATTTCTGTTGTAGCATATCCAAGCATTTGGTAGTCAGTACCGATAAGGTTGAAGGAAGCAGGAAGACAACAATATGCCTCAAAAACAACTTCAGCGAACTACTTGGACCAGGTTGGTCAATGGCAAAACTTGAAAAACAATTCGGACAAGGTTGGCTCACGGCGGAACTTGGAGCACTACTACTTGGACCAGATTGGCTAGCTTTAAACTTTGACATCTGAGAAGAAATTTCCGAGTGATTAGCCATCTGTCTTCTTTGACTAATTGCTTGGAACTTCATCCCGTCGGATTCAGGCTGAGGATGAGGATTTGCTAAGCATATTGGACTTTGGGGGACATTACCAAGCACAGAAATTGGCATGGTTGGCGGGGTTTGATCCGACATTGGGGAAGGTAGGAAATTTTGTTGGGGGCATAAGGTCTTGCTGGCTGTGTGACTGGATCCGGGATCCCAGATTCATGAGAGGAGTGCTGAATGTTTTAGATTTTGACAAAAAATTATCGCTGAATGACATCATCCCAACATCAGCATGGCCATGTTCACCAGAACCGTAGTTATTTATCGCAGGAAGTCCATGTGTGTCAGAAAGTGCAACACTTAACCATTATGCAAATGTCCAAATGTTCTGTTTGTACCCGTATTCCTATCACTCTCTTGGCTTCTTCGAACTTGCTGCTTATTTAGGAGAATCCTATACTTCTGCAATAGAATGTAGGGGAAGAAGGAATCAATTGAAATCATTCTTTTATTTCACTTACATAATGTCATCAAACACAAACATGAAGTTTCCACATTTTTATGGTGTTCAATTCTATTAATGCAATGAGACCAATGTAGACTATTACCAACTACTCATTGCCTTTCATTCATAATTTCAAGCATTTTCTTGGGAAATACTTCTGCACAATACAGCAACGCATAAGTTAAAAAATGAATATTAGGGTTGGTCATGTGCACAATATCACAAAAGTATTCAGTGGCTTATATTTGGTGATTTTCAACTTCAGATCGGATGCTAAATCACACATATGCATGTTAGACACCATTCTGGACAGCAGCAGGCATATAAATTTTTTGCTTGTCATGCACCATTGACCCTTAGACCTATGACCCTCTTAAAGATCAATGCTTACAATTTACTTCCAGTTGTTGAACGGCATCAACAAACTTTTTGTGCAGATCTGCTGTCCAAGTAACCCTTGATTTCTTATGAGCAGACGATTCCCCATGGGATAAAATATTTGTTTCATCTTCCTGTTCAATGCGTTTGTCCCTGCGTTTATTTGGAGGCAATGAGTTTCCAACCAATTCTGCACTCGTAGGGTGTAATTTGTTAAGATCAAATATGGTTTTCCTGATGACATGCTGCCATATATTTTTGAGCTTCTTCATTTCAACAGGCTTCACCAAGTAATCTCGAGCTCCATGCAAGGGCGGAGCCAGGATTTTTATTTATTCCGGGCTAAGCTAAGCATTCGTACGACATAGAACAAGTAAAATTTAAAGCATATCATTTAGCATTGGGGAAAAAGTTCGTCATAAAAATCAATCAAGCAAACTACAATATTAATGCATGGAAACGCAAGCCAAAGGTGAAAATAAAAAAACAAAGCAAAAAAAGTAATTACCTTACATACAGTATCAAATCCGAAGCTTGTAGGAACTTCTTTGCATTTCAAGTCACCATCAATGGTCTTTGGAAGAGGGAAGGTTGAAACTATCACTCTATCACTGTCAAGAAAAAAATACTACCTAGCACCATCCAAGATTAT
>CM042188.1:40767225-40777225 GCA_023539305.1 Ilex asprella | reverse complement strand
AATTATGAGATTTTTTAAAAATTTGAGGTCTAAAACCTATATTTTTTTTTCATATTGTTGGATCGGCCCTGCAAGAACCAGGACTAGAGAAACAAAAAACATAATTGCTGTATCGAAGGATTAACAATGCTGTGCAGCAACAAGAACAGACATTGTAGTTTATGAAAAGGATCTTGTGCATCCACTTCATTTGAAACCCGGGAGAAGCCAAAATACAAGTTTGATTTTTCCAAAAATATGCAAGCGATGTTAAAACTTTAAAGTAAATTTTGGTAATTATTTATTTTTGAGGAATGTAGTGAGGATTAATATATCTAGAACTTTGTAGTACATGCTTGCACTTATATCCTCCTTAAGTCTTCTACCAACATCTAAAACCTTCACTTTTCTACTAATGCTCACCACTAAATTAAAATTCTTGAACTTTTCAAACCTCCACTTACCTTGAGGTTCTAGATCCTTCTTTAGTCATCTATAAATATGCCCCCCACCACCCCAAATCACCAAGCTAACAAAAACACAAATCTCCAACAACAATTACCATTGCAAGCTTATTCCTATTTTATCTTGTAAGTTTACTTTTGATTGTAAACTTGTAACTTAGATTTCTCCATAATAATAAATGTCTTATTCTTCTTTCATTTTTGGAATTATACTTTAATTTCTTTGTTCTTCTTCAATTTTGGTTATGAGTCTTGAGCTAGTGAAACCTTATTTTTCACTATTGTAAGAAAGTAATTTTTGAAATTTGGAATTTGTCTTTCTTCACAAACAAATTCCAAAAATGGGTCTCCACATAAGCAAAGGTCGATTAAGAGTACGAATGAATGAAGTAGTTTTGATGGGTTTCTTCTTGTTTACAGATGAAGGTGGTGAATCATGGGTGGGTGTGATTACACATAAACTCATTAGCTATTTCAATGATTAAAATTTAAAATTTATAGTTACCAATTAGTTTGGATGGAAGGTCTCAATGATTATTATACAAATATTTGTTATTAATTAATTCCATCTAAATGGACTTAGCTACACTGTTGTACTTGATAATCTCAATACCAACATGCAAGTAGGTGTTTACATAACAGAACTTTGTACAAACACTTTTGAAGCATGGCAGCAAGGCATTTTGAGACAGACCTTGTCGTCATCAACCACAAGAACTCGCAGGCCTTGGGGAAATGGGTCTCCTTCCCCTTTTCTGACAAATAATTCTGACCCACATGCTGATATATCGATGTCACAAGTGATTGTGATTTTTTTTCGGCAATTACAAGAATTTTCTCCGAAGAAATGACCCAGAACCGAGCAAGAAAAGATTGGGTCATAATTCCAATATTGTTGATAGAAGTAAAGGAACATGAGATATACAAATGTAATTCTGTAATAACTGACCATAGTTGGGAAAGAAATATCGAATGCATTGTTTCCGAGAAGTGTAATTCACTTCTTGTCAACTACTTCGGCATTATTTTGTAAAATTCTCACGTAAACTTTAATTGCATTTGCAAAGGAGCTGGAGGAGAAAAATGCGAGAGACAGAGAGAGTGGGAAAAAGATTGAAGGAGTGTGGGTGGGAGGGAACAGGGAGGACAAAAATAGGGTGTAAAGATAAATAAAATCTCTAGTTATTTTATATTTGGAGAGTCAAATCATTCTTTTTGTATTTCAAGGGATAGTTATGTTATATTTTGATGACGTATCAAGCTATGTAATATTTTAAATTTAAAATATTAATAATAGTTAACTAAAATAGAAAATATGGTTAAAGTAACTTTGTAAAAAAAACACTTTATTTTAATATAATTTGGATAGTTATTTTAAAGAATATCCATAGAGATGCTCAGAAAATGGACCCACTAAAACTCATAACCACTCAATCATGTAATACATAATCACTTTCATTATAAAAAAATGAGTCTTATTTTATCTTTTTTGCTCTTTTCTTATTGGGTGGAGAAGTTTAAGTGAAAAAAAAAATAACGAGACGACCGACCAGAGAAAAGAGACGCGGTGAGTTAAATTCATAAAAAATAAATTGCACAAATAGCACATTCATAAATTAGGAAAATTTTTAGTCATATACCCTTCTAGTTTATCATATCTTTAAGAATACCCTTCTCTGTTATTCAAAATATCACTGACATCCTGTACCGTCAAACCACAATTTCTAAAAAAAAAATTTTTTATCTAAAATATCAAAATTGTCTCTATATAAACCCTAAACAATCTATTTACATAAAGTTAGATTAAAATTCAAACCAATTAAAATTTATTTTTTTGACATTAAAATTCGAGCTGATTAAATTTTTTTTTCTACATATTAAAATTTGAGCCGATTAAAATTCAATTCGAGCTGATTAAATTTATTTTTTTTACGCATTAAAATTCAAGCCTATTAAAATTATTTTTTATTTGCGTATTAAATTTTGAGTAAATTTGAGCTCAACCTGAATTGTTAGCATCAATTAAAATTCGATTTGAGTCGATTAAAATTTATATTTTTTTATACATTAAAATTTGTGTCAATTAAAATTGATTGAAACTTATTTTTTAGTATTAAAATTTGAGTCGATTAAAATTTATATTTTTTAAAGTATCATAATTTGGGTTAATTAAAATTCAATTCGAGTTGATTAAAATTTGATTTGAACCTATTAAAATAAATTTTAATCGGCTCAAATCAAATTTTAATCGTCCCAAATTGTAATATGTAAATTAATCATAAAATATAGGGGTCTCATTGAAGATATGCCTATCTAGATGGGGTGTAAATAAAGTTTTTTCTAAAATATGTCACGAAAAATTTAGTAGTATTGTAGTTAACGTATTAAAATTGCAGTTAACGATTTTAATCTGACAGAGAGTGTCAATGAAAATTCAAAAAATCAAAGGAGTGCCATTGAAGGTATGATAAACTGAAACTACTGTGACTGAAATTTTTCTTAAAAATTAATAAGTTTTTAAAAGAACTAATCAGAAGATGCTACCAAAGCTTCTTTATAATTTTGAAACTCGGGGGGGACGTAGTTATCCACTAATTAGTTAAAGAAGAGTTATTTTTGTGAATTTGTAAAGACTATTCTGTTAAAAGTAGTTATCGGAGTTAAAAAAACTCAAGTTATTAAGAAAATATTAAAACAAATAGATAATTTAAAGCGACGGAAAATGTTCTATAAGATTCTAGGTTAAATATGTGTTATATTTGATCTTTGATATGTAAAAATATCATATTATTATAATATACTAATATTATAATTTAATTAATTTTTTTTGACAAAAAATATAATAAACCTATAATAGAATTAGATGTACAAATTTAATTATTATTCAATTTGATTACATATTTAATTTAAATTTTTTATAAAAAAATTATTATTCAAGTTGTGTGTTGTTAGTGTAACTAAATATGACTAATTGCCCAACCTCCTTATACGGGGCGTTCGGTGCTAGGCTGGAATCCCACACTTTAGGCCAGATGTCCTGCAGTAATGGTAATCAATGCGGGAGTGTCGGGAGACTGGGCTATCCCATATCGGATAGCTTTGAGTGTGTGTGTTATAATATATATTTTTCTTGGCTCTCAACCTTGTAGCTTTAGTAGTTAGAATTTGATCAAAAATATGACTAATTGATTGACTAACAATCACATAATATCCCATAAATATTGGGATATTTCTTAGTCTTCAACAACATTCAAATAAAATATAGAGATGAGCCACTCATAAATTCCTCTCACAACAATAACAATTTTAAGTCCCAACAAATCTCGTCTACCAAACTCACAAATACGATGATATAAACTTCTAACTTAAAAAATTCCTATGTTATTGGTGAAAGAAAAAAAAAAACGTTAAGATGTTTTAAAAATAAAAAATAAATAAATAGATTATGTTAACTTCCGAAAGATTTATTGAATGATCCCGTTGATATGGTATCACCATGTAAGTCATGAATGATTCCGAAAGATTTCTTCCATGTAAGTTAATAATTACTTAAGTAGAGTTTAATTTTTTTCATTTAAGATTTTATTATTAGTTGGTGATATCATATCATCAATATTAACATGATATCATAGTTGCATCGAATGTTTTCTCGACTTCTAGAGTATTAGGGGTAATTCAAGAACTCAATTATATTTAATTTTAGAAATAATCAGCTCCAATAATTGCATTTAAAGATTAAGAAACATCACTTTGGCTCCAAGTAGAGTTCTTTCAACAGGAAATCTTCTTTCTACAGCTTCTCTAGTGTTTGCTTGTTTCTTCCTCACAGAGTCCAACTACCATTGAGGTGGAGACAACTATGCGGTTTCAAATCCTGGTGAGACTCATTTAAATCAAGATCGAACACCTCCTCCGAATAACAATACCAATGGCCTTGTAAACTATTTAGTAGCTTCATTGCCACCAGGTGTTTGCTTTCAGCCTTCAGATCAAGAGCTTGCTGGTTTTTATCTGAAGAGGAAGCTCAATAACGAACCCTTGCCACCCAACCAGATTCAGGAGGTTCACGTCTACAAACACAATCCTCATACTCTTGCAGGTCCAAAACTTGTTTTTTTCGTTTATTTTGTAATATCAACTTAATTACCCAACAAAACAAAGACTTAATTTTTCCAAAATTTTTAGGGTAGATTATTTGCTCCTTTCATTATTACATAAAAAAAGTTTAAAATGTTGATCAGATATAATTAGATATATGTTTGATTGTTTCGTTCGTCATTTTTTAGCGATACCCATTTGGCATATGAACCATTACTTAGTAGGATAGAATCGCAGAGTTAATTTACTAAATCTGTCATAATATCATTTTTAGGATTTGTTTACGAGGTGATATTTTCATCCCAGGGTTTCCCTTTTCAGTTTTTGCCTTTCTTGGATCTTGATAATTGATTAACTTAACGTGCTTATAATGGCATTGATCTTGTTCTTGGTTTTTTTTTTTATCACAATCTTGGTTTTGTTTATAATCAAGATTAATTTTGGCATGCAAGTTATGTTCTTGTATGCACCCGTTAACCGATCCAAGGGATTTTTTTTTTTTTTTACTTAAGTCTATTTCCATAAGTACCATCGTGACAACTACATATAAGTGTTCTTGCATTTTGCACATTATAACCAAATTCTGAATTTGTTAGGATCTAGTTATTGTTTTCTTTCCTTTTTTTCTTTTCTAATTTGGGTAATTGTTGTATCTTCACATCTCAAATAAGTACTTGTCTTTCTCGTACGAGATTAATTTTTTTACCGTACATGTTTTGATAAACAGATCTCAATGAACTTTTTTTATCGAAAGAAATCGATTTCATTGGTCGGAAATCGTTGTAATTGGGTATATGCTCGAAGACTCCAAAGTAATACACCAAAATAACCCTAGTCCGAAAGAGAATGCTGATGCCTCATGCGATCCAAAGGACTAGCTGACTACCCCTCTCACCACCTGAGAGGCTAAGATACAGTAGGCAAGGCCATTAGAATTAAATCCAAGGGGAGGGTTTTGACACAACCCTATGACTTCAAGGGGAACTGAAGGCACTTGCCTTATACAATTGTTTTGAAAAGCTGCAAATACAGAACGGGAATGAAATGAAATAAGGCGTTTCTCACTCTAGTTTGGGATGAGCTTCTCCCAATTTTGTCTAGTAATAGAATAGGGTGGCTTGCCCTCACCAAGACTTCACTTTTTTCTCCATCCGTGGAGCGTACGAATTTCTTGTAATGTAATTAGTAAAGAAATCGGTACCCAAGAATGAATTAGTATTCCTTCGTTTCTTCTTTGTTCCTCCTATCCTTTTTATAATATGCTGAGATGTTTCCATGCAAGTATTGTGTACTAAGCGTAGATTGACATTTTGGTGATCAACAGAAAACTATAAGCCATCATGTGGATGTGGAGAAAAGGAGTGGTATTTCTTAACACCAAGAGAGAGAAAGTATATGAAAGGAAATCGACCGAGCCGAACTGCAGGTGATGGATACTGGAAACCTAACGGTGCTGATAAACCTATCAAACACAATGGTGTCATTGTTGGTTTCAAAAAGACTTTGGTGTTCTTTCTCGGCAAACATCCGAAAGGAGAGAGAACCCCTTGGATGATGCATGAGTATACAGTTAAGAATCCGCCTGGGAAACGCCAGGGGGACCAAACCCCATGAGGGTACTAACTATTAACCTTGTTCTCCTCTCAATGTTTCTATTCTTCAAAGTAGTGCAACTTAAGCCGGTCAGTCGGAGCCCAATGCGAGTTAAATTCAAAGTATTCAGTACTTCTACGGCTAAATAACCATCTCTTTCAAAAATTTAAACCGTTAGAAATGATATAACTTAAATATTTATATTTCAATACGCTCTCTCACGTGCAGACTAAATTTTAAGTCCAACACGTGAAAATATATTTTTAATAATTAGGGTAGTGGCGAGATTCAAATATAGGATATCCTACTTTGATATCATGTTAAATAACTATCCACTCCAAAAGTTTAAGTTGTTAAAGATGATGTAATTTAAGCATTTATATTTCAACGTATACAAAGTTTTTTTTTTTTTTGTGATGCACAGATTGGGCTTGAGCTAAAGATCCTAAATCCAGGCGATACCCTGGTTGGCATCTCAGGTTCTTGGGAATTAACAATCCAAATTGAACCTAAATTCTAGAATGAATTAGGTAAACCAAGAATCAAACTTGAACTAGATCTAATTTTAAATCGAATTCAAGCGAAGTTCAAGATTTTAAACATTGGCAATACTTAGATTGTAAGGTTCGAGGTAAATTTAGGTTTGGGTTGCACTCAAGTTTAGAGCTCGGAATGAGTCCAAACTGCCTGAGTTGTACGACAAAGTATTTGAACACTTGTACTAACTTTTGGTGATATACTTTCTTGTAGTTGGATGAATGGGTTCTATGCAGGATTTTTAACAAAGTGGAGAGATTGAACACCACAAGAAATGGGCTCCAAGATCATAATCAACAGACAAAGAACATTGTCCTGACACCATTGGCAACACTCCTTTCAATCATTATCATCAACCTATGATGGCTTGTGTTTTCAACATATATAGATACTTTCGAATTATCATTTTGTGATTTTAATGTTGAGGAATTTCTTGAGGATGATGAGGATACTCAGGCCTAATAACCACTCTGTAAAGGATCAAACCACAGTATAGGTGACAAAATAGTAATTCAGAAGAGAGATATCCCTTTGTACATTTTAGCTAGGTGTTTGTTTCTTCTCTTTTGCTTTTCCCCCTATTTTGTAGTTAACTTGCAAGGGTTTAGACATTGTGAATTTTTTTAGTTTTTAAACATTGCGAATTAAACCTTTAATTTTTAACCCTTTTTTATTGTATGGTATTTATGTTTTATAGTTTAATATCCATTTAACACAAAAAAATTAAATGGAATTTATACAAAAATACAGACACATAAAAGAAAAAAATCAATCCCTTATATATTTGTGTTACCTATTTTTTATGATGATTCATTTGTCAACACAAAAACGTAATTCGATTGTGAAAAATTATAAATTTCGATACGGCATAACTAGAATGATCGATATAAAGCCATCTAGAAGATGATTTGCAGAAAGAAGTTTCTCATACTTTTCCTACTTTTGACTTTTTTGTCCAACCCAACGCACATTCTACAAGATAATCTTTTAACAGTGTGTTCTTTCTTAAATGAATCCGATATTGGTTTGAGTTTTGACACTGGTCACAAGTTTGGTGGTCTAACCAGGCTGGCATTGTTGATTTTATTACGATTCATTATTAACAACTCCGAATGGTTAAAATATGAAAGCTAAAAGCATTGGAATTAATGGTTAGCGACATTAGGAATTAACCAGGCTGGTATTGTTGATTGACAATTTCTTAAGGTCAAATTATGAGAAATTTATTCTTCAAAAATATCCTAATTTCGGTGTGGATAGTCTGTTTTTTATTATATCGAAGAAAGAATTAATCGAAATACATGTAAACTGACCTGAATATTGTAACTCAAAAAAACTTTCACCAACTCTCCAAAACCGCGTTGTATAAATGATGGATGGTATGGTTGTCTTTGAATTGGACCGCACTTTGAAACCCACATGCCGTAGCAAATTATCTGTGTCCAGCGTAAAGTCTCACACACTTCCAACTACTTTATTACCCCACAACTTGGGTCTCCACACCACCTTCCTCTACTCTTTCCCCTCTAATTTCCTCCTCCTCTCACCTCCCTATATATACCCACCCACATAACCAAGTTTCATCTCATCAGCCCACAAAAAACACCCTTCTAAACCCAACTCTTATCTGATCACCATTCACACACCTCTTTCATTTTCTTCCATTTTCCTGCTAAACAAACAAAGTCCCAATTCTGCTCTACAATATTACACCATATTTCCATTTGCAAATGGCTTCTTCTTCAGCTTCAATATCGCTTCTGATCTCTCTTTTGCTTGGGTCTTTCATGGTTTCTACAGCCAACTTATACCAAGACTTGGACATCACATGGGGCGATGGCCGAGCTAAGATACTCAACAATGGCGACCTTCTCACTCTCTCACTTGACAAAGCATCAGGCTCAGGCTTTCAATCCAAAAATGAATATTTGTTCGGAAAGATAGATATGCAGCTCAAACTTGTCCCCGGAAACTCAGCTGGCACCGTCACCGCCTATTATGTAAGTATTTCAATGGACTATTATTCTGGCCTTGAATTTTCTTTTTCTTTTTCTTTTTCTTTTTCTTTTTGAGATGTGAATTGTTAGAAATGGATACTAAATCCTCATGCTTCATGTTATTGCAGTTATCCTCACAAGGATCAACTCATGATGAGATAGACTTTGAGTTCCTAGGGAATTTGACTGGTGAACCGTATATTCTTCACACCAATGTGTTCAGCCAAGGCAAAGGAAACAGAGAGCAACAATTCTATCTATGGTTTGACCCTACTGCTGATTTCCACACCTATTCCATCCTTTGGAATCCCCAACGCATTATGTAAGTACTGTACCCCATTCATGCAAATTATATCGTGTCAAAATTCAATTCATTCGACTCATTTATCATCATATTAAATCATATATATTCATGATGGGTAGGGTTAGTGGTGTGTACAAGCCACATTTGGCCGGGTTTTTTTTATGTCGACACATTTATTTGACGGATGTAGCAAGTCCATTTTTTTACCACACAAACTTCATAATTTTATGTCTAGTTCAAATTAGGTTCGCTAGTCATATCTAAAAAGTGTCCTGCTACCTCTATCGGACCCAAAACTGGACTTATAAACTACAACTCTTTTAGATTTGCGATAATTATCTGAGATGAATACAATCATCCACTAGTCACATACAGTTTGAGGAAACTTTATATTGACTTGTTTGTGGTTTATATCAGATTTTCTGTGGATGGGACACCAATCAGAGAATTCAAGAATGCCGAATCCCTTGGCGTTGCATACCCAAAAAACCAGGCAATGAGGATTTACTCAAGTCTGTGGAATGCTGATGACTGGGCCACACAGGGTGGTCGGGTCAAGACAGATTGGACACAAGCTCCATTCACTGCCTCTTACAGAAACTTCAATGCTTCCAATGCCTGTGTATGGTCATCTGGTTCATCTTCTTGTAGTTCAAGCTCCTCTTCATCTTCAACCTCTTGGCTGAATGAAGAATTGGATTCCACAAGTCAAGAGAGGCTAAAATGGGTGCAGAAGAACTATATGATTTACAACTATTGTACTGATACACCGAGGTTCCCACAGGGCTTCCCTCCTGAATGTGCTCTCGACACCTCATCATGAAGAGAAGAAAAGGGACTTTGGAAACAATCCTTTTGTCAGAGAGTTATTTTTCCACAACATTATATTCTTTTGTTTCATGTTAGCTTTATGTAATATCACTCTTTCATTCTTTGTATTTTAAATGGTTGTAGCTGAAAATGGAAGCATAAATAATTAAATACCCCTTTTTTTGTAATATATATATATATATATATATATATATATA
>CM042188.1:40751764-40762225 GCA_023539305.1 Ilex asprella | reverse complement strand
TTTTAACAGCTGCCTCTGCCGGTAACTTTTACCAAGACTTTGAGATAACTTGGGGAGAGGGCAGGGCTAAAATTGTCAATAATGGTGAGCTTCTAACTCTCTCACTTGACATAGCCTCTGGCTCAGGCTTTCGGTCCAAGAATGAGTATCTCTTTGGAAAAATAGACATGCAGCTCAAGCTTGTCCCTGGGAACTCAGCTGGCACTGTCACTGCTTACTATGTAAGTTGCAGCCTTTTATTAGAGTTTGCCTCATCATTTAGTTTAGAAGCACTAATAATATTTCCTTTTGGTAATTCTGGAGAACGGTCCCAACTATACGTCTTTTAGACTCAACACATGCAATGCAAACCTTATATGCATGCAATTACCGACAAATTAGGTGCACCGGTTAAAACCAGGTTTAAGTGACCACTGAGACTCGAATTCAGAAAGTGCAGGTCGTTCCTTTAATTTTTCTAATCACTATGAAGTCCTGGTGTTGTTTCTGATGTAGTTGTCTTCACAAGGATCAAATCATGATGAGATAGATTTTGAGTTCTTGGGGAACTTGAGTAGCGATCCTTATATTCTTCACACCAATGTGTTCAGCCAAGGCAAGGGCAACAGAGAGCAGCAATTCTATCTTTGGTTCGACCCAACAGCAGATTTTCACACCTATTCCGTCCTGTGGAACCCCCAAAGGATCATGTAAGTACAATTTCCATTCTCACCCGAAATAACTCAATTTAACTCGACAAAGTCCTATCCTATCATTCGTCATAGGTACCCTATCAAGGGTTCATGCTCACACGGGATGATGATCAAAAATTCGATTTATTTCATCTTGGTGCTTGATTAGCCTTAGATATTGTGTTATTTTGATATTTATTATATCCAATTACGTTGGGCAAGACATTAAGTTTTTTCAGTTCTCTGTGATTCGACCGTAGACTTTCTAGTATTATATTACCTTCTGACAACTTGCACTTAAGTGACCAATTCTAAAGTTGTATCAATACTGACTAGATTTTTCTACTCATTTCAGATTTTCAGTGGATGGAACACCCATTAGGGAGTTCAAAAACTCAGAATCGATTGGGGTTCCATACCCGAAGAACCAGCCAATGAGGATATATTCTAGTCTCTGGAACGCGGATGACTGGGCAACAAGGGGGGGACTGGTGAAGACAGACTGGAGCCAAGCTCCCTTCACTGCCTCATACAGAAATTTCAGTGCTGATGCCTGTGTATGGTCTTCAAGTTCATCTTCATGCAGTTCAAGTTCTACACCGGCAAGAGGCAATTCTACTGCTTGGCTGACTGAAGAATTGGATTCAACAGACCAAGAGAATCTCAATCGGGTGCAAAAGAATTACATGATATACAATTACTGTAGTGACACAATGCGCTTCCCACAAGGATTACCCCAAGAATGCTCCATTTGAAGCAGTCCTTGGGGAAAGGAAGAGGCTGCACAAGAAAAATCATTGGACTGGATTTGAATTCTTATTTGGTTGATACAATGCAAGTCAGCTTATTGTTGTTCTTTTTTCTCAGTTGTTTTGATTAATTTTTCTAGTTTTGATTTATTAAAATCAAAATTATGTCGATCAGAAGAACAAATTTCAGTTTATCCCTTGTGGTTAGATCTCTTTATTTTTAAGCATAAATAATCATAAAAAAAATTATAAAAAAAATTGGTAAAACAAAATGCTTTCTTTCACTTTCTATCCAAATTAATCGTGCTTGTGAGTAAGCATGTCAGTGGATCGGGTTTGGATTGGATTTTGACTAATTTAAATTTGAATCTAATTTCAAAAGTCCGATCCGATAATCTGATTGATTTTATTTTTTGTGGTGCATATCCTAATCCGTATACAATTCAAAATTTTGATCCGATATGAATAACTAAATAAACTAAATTTCTTTAAATAATCACTTAATTTCTTTAATATTTATATAAATAATTCAGATCAAATCATAATCAGATCAAATATACACATATTCAAATCTGAATCCGTGAAATATAAGATATCAAATTTAAATTCAAATTCAAATTATCGATAAAAAATATTAATCCATATTTAACTAATCAGTTTCAAATTCGAATCAAAATCCGATCCATTGACAAACTTACTTGTGAGACATAAAAAGTGATAGCATTTAGCAAATTCCGAGATATTAATACTGAAAAAATCTAAATCCCCATAATCATTCAATCAGCACATAGACATTGCTATTAACCAACAGAGGTTGCATCCTATTAAGTCGTTTAATTCACCTATTTCTATGAACAAGACAACAGTGCAATTGACAATGTTCACTGGCTTTCTTTGTTTCTATTTCAATCCGTACAAAGAAAAGGAAACAAAGCCAAAAATACAATACTAATGAGTCACAAGCAAACACAACCCACCACATGAGGCAATATTTATGCAATACAATTCTCTAAAATAAAAAGATTCAAGATAATAAGGTATCGCATTCATTACGCTCATAACGTTTATCAAACAAGTACAAATTTAATTCCACCATCCGCAGGACGACCTCATAAGCATAATTAAAGTAATAAAAAAATTAAACGATTCTTATACAACAATCAACGGCAAAAGGTCATGGGCAGCTTGACCAAGTTTCATACATGTTTCCCTAATCAGTCGTCAACCTCGAGAAGGGACATCATTTTCAGTCATAATCACCTTCATGTCTGAAACCCAGATATAATTAACAAACAAGAAGCAGAATCAAGAGCGAGAAGCATTCAAGTGAATACTGCATAAATTAATTTGAACAACTTACTGTACAGGAAACTGTACATGACATATGTCTGATGTTTGCTATACAACCATCAGGGGTTCTCAAGACTCTTGAAATCTTCAGTGGAGTTCCAAAGCCTTGAATTTGTGCTTCCATTGTTGTGATTCAACATTGTCAACATCCAATACCCAACTATTCGTCTTCTAACTCCACAATCTTGGCCCGCCTCTCAGCTGCCTTCTTCCTTATGAAGAAGCCCCACCTCATTGCTGCCTTGATTTTCAGCCAACCCACAACAGCTTTTCCAGAACGGCTGCGATCCTCATCAAAACTGAAGTTCGGAGATGGTGAAGGCATGTATGATGGGAAAGCATATGCATCGTCGGGCACATTGACTGAGGCATTAGCTCCCATGCTGAAGAGTCGAAGCAAATGCTGCATATCCTCATTCTCAAGCATCTCATGGCTTCTAATGCGAATCTCCTCCTCTGACAAGAAGTCCTCGACACCCTTGTCCCGGTTGTGGGACCAGTCATCAAAGGGGTTAAGATTGGATTGATGAACAGAGGAGCTTACTGTCTGGAATGATGAAGATGATTGCGGAGGACCAAGGGCCAGCCCGACCCTGTTATTATGTTCTCTAGTTTGCATATGATGAGAATTGTTAATTCTCTGGTCATGCAGAGCAAATGGAGTGCTGTCAAACTGAGGGCGGGAATTGGAATTCATGATATGAGACTGGGTTTGGTATCTAGTTGCCATATTGTCATTATAACCCGAACCTGAGAGAAAAGGAGGAAATTAATGTCCATTATACATAGGTTGCCAAGTACCACTGCCATACATCTCTGTGTGTCTATCATCGTGACCACAATTGAATCATATAATAATTGTGCAGTGTGCCCCCCAGCCCAACCACTTGCCTAGCAACAAAAGTTACATTGCAGTACATAAAAAAAAAAAAAACAGATGCATGTTGTCCCCAACACCTTAAAGGGTAGAAGCATACGGCAGAAGAGTAGGGCAGTTATATAAACCAAAAAGCTCAAGCATGGCTAAGGCCCGGTTCTTGACTCGTTCAAGCGCTTTCTTACTAAAATACGAACTGAATCTGAACAAGTATTCAAGCTCGTTTTGCATCCAAGTCAAGCTCGAGCTAAAACCGAGCTATTCGCAAGCCAGGTCTCGGTTTACCGTATATAGTTTATTCGAGCACATTAATAATTTATTCAGATAGAATATACTCTAAATGAAAATAGTTTAGAAATTTTATAACTTCTATTGCTAGTTCCAGTTACACTAGTAATAGAATTCAGCCCTAAACTATTGAACATTTCTATAAATTCATGTGAACATGTCTCATTCATTCTCCGTGCCCCCCCCCCAAAAAAAAAAAAAGAAAAAAAAACACATTCACAGACTGACAATCCTCTCCTCTCTTTTACTCTTCCTTCCCAGTTTTCTCTCTCCACAAACTTAATGAACACCATTTAACCTGTGAACTTTCTCTAGGCCTGATTTTTGGAGATTTTGTGTGTAGCAGCATATAGATTTGTAACCTTTGTAAGGTGGCAACACCTACCAAGCAAAGCTTTCTTGAAGACGTTGGGCTGGTTCCTTTTTGGCGCCCGCCCTTTCTTTTTTTAGATGTTGAGGCGAGGCAAGGCTAGGACAGTGGCTTGAAGAGGACATATTTTTTCTCTTAGGAGTGATCACCTTGATAAAAGCTTGTTTATCTAGGAACCCTTTGTACTATTTATCACTCTTTAGAATCCCTGTAGCAGTAGTTGGTAAATTATATAAGATGATGATGGACTTTATTTGGTCTAGGGTGGGGTGGGAGATGATAAACAGGTCACTTAGTGAGTTGGGAGACAATTTGTAAACTTATAGATGAAGGGGGTTTGGAACTTAGTAATTTCGCATCTAAAAACATTTTCCTAGTAGGAAAATGGTTATGGAGGTTCCCGTTAGAACCTGACTCCCTTTAACATAAGGTTATTAGGAATAAGTATGGGCGGGACATTAAGTCAGGGCATAACTCAACCCATGAGTCCTTGGAAGTTCATTTCACAAAATTACCCTTCTTTTCTTCTACTGACTCGATATAAAGTCAAAGATGGATACAAAATTCTATTTTGGGAGGAAACATGGACTGGAAACTTATCTTTTCATAATATCTTTCCCCATCTTTATCATTTATTTATCCTCACTCCATGAAGCTCTTATTTCCTCTTTTCTCGTCACAGGGAAGGACTTATGTTCTTGGAATTTTCATTTCTTAATAAATCTAAGATATTTTCATCCAAATCTCTTTCTAGTAATAATGATTTTTTCCCTTTGGTCAAATTCATTTGGAATTTCTAAGTTCCTTCCAAAATTATTGTTTGGACCATTGTCCTTAATTAGGCGAACACTAACAATTTGTTGCAAGTTTGGAGGCCCTAAAAAGCTTTGAGCCCTGATATTTGTCTTGCTTGGTGTTTGTCTTACTTGTTAGTGTAACAATGAATTGAATACTCATTTATTTATTCACTGTGATTTTGCATAGAGCTTATGGAATACATTATTCAAGTTAATTGGTGAGACTTGGGTTTGCCCTTATGTGGTAAAGCAAATGTGGCGGATTAAATATTGGGGCTTTCAAAAGAAAAAAGAAGCTAAAGTACAGGAACATTGGTTTTTATGGCTTCGATTTGGACCAAAGCTACAAGAAGTTTTAAAGGGTTGTCTTTGTCGGATTTTTGAAGGGACTAGATGGCGGCTCTACTTTAGTTTTATTTTTTTTCCATTTTTTCCTTTTCATAAATCTTCTTTATGGAGGATATCTTTTAATCTATATTGTATTATGCTCTTTATTCCTTTCAATAATAAAATCCTTCTTTTATCAAAAATAAATAGATATTTAGGTTTTGTTGCATGATTTAGATTTGGGAAAATTTTATGAGTTTCATATTTGAAAGGTGTGAATTTGAGCTTTGGTGGGTTTGAAATTTTTGTCTGAGAGCTTGAGCTTTTGTGGAACAAGCTTGAAGAATAATCTGATCTTGGTGGTTGAGCTTGAGCTGAGCTTGAACATCCATTCATCAACTCGACCCAAGCCTGAGTATGAGAAAGCCAACTCGATTAACAACCCTACACAAGAGAGACATTGGAGGCCAATGATTTGCTATCTCAACAAACGGCCTCAAAACGGGCGTGCATGACAAGCTAATATTGATGACCCGTTTCATCCACAAGGTGGCCAGCAGAGGGGGAAATTAGTCCAGAATTTGCCAGCACAATCAGCCATGTAATTCAATATGGTTAACTCACTACAATTCACTGACTCGTCACAAAGCTCACTGCAGTCTATGTATCGCCAATCAAAGAAAATGTTATAAGCCATTAATGATTACCTCCATGTAGCAAACTCGAATCCACTGAAGTCCGCTCAGCAGGAACTGATGCTGGCAACCGTGCTGGAGGAAGCTGATTTTCCAAAGCATTAGGATAATCCACGGGATCCATTGGAAGTTCATTTCGAGATGTACTCGACCTCTTGCTTTGCTTAAAGCTCAAAAGCGACTTCCCATCATACTCTACAACTTGGTTCCAACCGTCATAGGCTTTCTTCACCAAGTTATCCACAACTATCTGAAGGAAAAACATTTGAGAGTCTCATAATGCATACAGGTATTCATACAAGTATTTGCTTAAGAGGGGAGACAACTTCAGCTGTTAAAATATGCAAGAAGCTAGCAGAAAAATATAGTGCATATGAAACTTCTAAAAGGAAGACTTCAGACTGATGGAAAATACATAAATCTATTTTCATAAGACCAACAACGTCGTCATAAAAAAGGCAACTACCACCAACCTTCTGGCTGTCAGAAAGTGAATCTGCCGAATAGTATTGTTCGTTAGCTATCAGGCCACTCAGCTCGTAGATATTGTTGAAAACAACACCTAAATCTCTTGTATCATCAGCATAATATACATAAAGCTTCCCACTCAAGATGCAAGTTTTTGAATGCTCTATTAGAGCATCCCACATCTTAGTTGACATACCAGTCCCAAGAATCTACACACATTAGTCACATATGTTAGAAGACATTTCAGAGCATGGACTCTCAATTTTGACACCCGAATCATACACTCACTTTCCGCAATTTTTGGGAGTCTCGGACCACCAGTCGAAGAAAGTCTTGAACAGTAAATATCCCAGCATTATTAAGCCTCTTGTGGAATGACCCATCCTTGCCAATCTTCTCCAATCTCCACACTTCATCATTTAAAGCAGGTGGATAGTGTTTCTTGTATACTGTCAAGAAAGAAAAACAACAGATATTATATTCCAGAACCACTAAGAAGTCAAACAGTACAAACTGGACTAAGTGATCTTACATTCTCCTCTGTGATCTTTAACAGTGAAAGCTTCTGTTTTTGCTTCACGAATGCGTATGCCCTCACAACATCCTGAGGCAACCTTAAGGCCAAGTCTAAACTTTCTGCTCCTTATCCAGCTCGAGTTATCTGTAAACGTAAGCTCCCCTAATGTTCCCACACCTTCCTTGAGTGTCACTTGTAACTCTCCAGTTAGAAGTGGTCTTTTTCCTTCACGTTCTTTAACAACATGACTGTCAAATTCTTCTTGAGTCCAGTTCACATCGTCTTCATTGTTGAAATCACCTTCGAGTACAACAACATCCAGCTTTACAGAAGATTCAGGACCAGATGTCACAACATGGTCAGTGTAGGTATCAACCAAGACAACATGGATAGCAGCACCCTGCTCCCCTTCTACCTTCCCCCCTGTGAAGAGGGGCAGAGACAGTCTAGATTTAAAGTGCAGCTGCAAGTTTCTTCCATCTGGTCCTTCAAGTCGTTTGGGTGAAGACCTGAATTGTAGTTTTATGATCAATAAATCACAAGCCAAAAATCAAAATAAATGAAGTGACCAATTTAAACAATTTAAAAAAGATAAATAACAACATTCAAGCTCAAGAAGTGGCCCTTTAGAATATTCATATCTCTTAAGTGACACAATGCTGGAAAACTTGAAAACTAATCATTCTTGGTGACATGACAAATGATGAGACCGCAAGTCGACAAAGCAACATATTCATGATGGGAGCTTATGTGACCAAATCCACCTTCAATTTGATAAATGCATTGCTTGTGAAGTATGTATTCATTTATGTCTTACAGATCTATCTGTTGTTGATTGAAAATTGGAAATTGATATTTGACAGAAACAATTGCTTAATTCTATTAAGAGAGTTTGTATCCCACATCGAATAATTAAAGCTCAAAGCCTCCTAGTCTAATCTGCTGATCTCTTGTGTCTTCTCTAGATGTGTCTCCACCATTTCTATCTCCCAAGTTGCTAGATCCACCAAAGTTGGTTTATGTACTAGAGGGGTCACTCCGATCATTGTCAATTGATTTTGGATTGGATGTTATAACATGGTATTAGAACTGGGCCTTATGTGGTTTCCCTTATACATTTAATTCCAATATGCATGGTTGTTTGTTTGTTGACCCCACGTTAGACTGGGTTCCAGCTTAGGGAAGGTGCACCAAGGTTGGTTTATATAATCGATGAGTCACTCCACCTATTGGCTAATTGATTTTAGGTTAGATGCTCTAAAATAGTTTTATAAAGTACAGTACTAATTTCATAATTTTTATATTTTTTAGTAATTGTGCTAAGTATTGTCCACAAATTGCTTATCAATGACAGAAGAATATGAACTTTTTACATATGGTCGTCTCAAATTGAATTATAATCAAATCGAATTGAGTTGATTACACAATTCAAACAATTCCAAATTCGCCTCAAATAAAAAAGGGATAATAACCTCCTTGATTCAAGAACAACAAGACTCAGTTTTGATCCAAAAAGAGTGAGATTTTTGCTTGATCAATTACTAGTATATTCAAACAGTTGGTCAGTTGGTGATAACTATGGTTTAAACTTAATTTGGATTGAAAAATCATTTCTATATTGATAGTAACAGGTTCAAAATAGATAGCTTCAAACTCCTCTTTTGGATAAAGAATGAGATTGGTTCAGTAACTATATCTACATCAACCCACACCCATTAAAATTCAATTTAAAATTGAACTCATAATTTAGTTAATAAATAAGAAATATTATAAAAAATAGAGTAACTTCTTTTTTCCGATTTGGTGAATAAAGTCATGACCCAGATGCATATAGCTAAACATGCAACCAACAAAGCACAAATATTTCGTTGAGCTCGGCTTACTCGTATTGGATAGGATCCTCGTCGGATACTCCAAGATACATATTGAATTCTCCTCTTACGTATCTGATAATTATAAAATATTTAGATACATATATTTTTTGAATTTAATCTTTAATATCTCCTTTTGAATTTACATATCATATAATACATCAACAAAAATTTATACTGTTTTCAAAACGCATGAATATTTTTTAAGTAGTATCTACTATTACAAGTCAAAATAGCATAAAATGAAACAATTACATTATAATCTTAGCTATAAATAATTCTAAATAAACCAAGTAAATATTATTTTTGATTCCTTTAATTAGTCACTTTATTTTGTGAATATATCATAATGATATGATATATACTTTTTCAATAAAGTCCATAGTTATATGTATACTTTTATGTCATATATTTTCTTGTTTTTGGTGGTTGGAGCTTTTTCCTTCTCTCTCTTTTTTTTTTGTAGGGACAAGGAAGAAGGTCAAGGGGACCTTGCCGCAAAATTTTGATCCTGAGTAGAGCAAAATATCATAAGCACTAAAAAGGGGGAGGAAACATTCCATTGTTCCTGCAAGCTATTGATGTGCAGTTTAGTAGCATCATTTTTTGAATTGAATCATGGACATAAGCTGATCATTTTAAACGCATCGGCCAGCTCGTTAAGCAAACAAAAAAGACGGAAGGAGTGCGGATTAGATAGGGGGAGATGACCACTTAGTGATAAAGAAGCTCAAAAGCTAAAGTTTTGGATAAGCTGAAAAAACTATTAATATGGGGATAAAATCTGTGGTAGCCACAGATAGAATAAACAAACAAGCCCCCACCCCCCGGGGGAAGAGAGAGGGTGTGAAGGGAAAATGAAGAGAGAGAGGGGGGGGGATTCTGGATCGAGTGAGTAAAGGTTAATATGCTACAACTTCCTGTCCATGTATATCAGACATAGAAACATCCTTATCCGCACCTCTGCAAACATCAAATAAAAACTCACCAAGCATAAACAAAATATATCGAGCTTGCACAAAAACAGAGAGATTGTTTTTTTACGAAATCTACAACGGTGCTAAAACTCACTGCTACCCGTCGAAAACAACAAAAGTTACAGGTCGAAGTTACATAAGCTGATGGGGCCAACTGCAACATGCTGAACTCAGATTTGTAATAATCTACACATCCAAAATCCTCATCAAGTATCCAGATGGATAGCCACATATCAAACACAATTCTTCATAAGAAATATTTATAGAGAAACATGAAAGCATAATAATCACAAAATGGGCCAACACTGTCGAAGAATGTAAAAAAATGTATTAGATACGTAATACATATCTCCAATTATTTAAAGTAATTAGGAATATCCAAACCTTCCGTTGAGTCTAGGAGGGCCCAACTTCGCCAAAGCACGTTCCACTTCTTCACTAACCTGTTTAACAGCAACTGCTATATAAGACAACAGGAAGCTTGAAAACAAACAAGATCTTGCT
>CM042188.1:40731677-40746764 GCA_023539305.1 Ilex asprella | reverse complement strand
GATGTACCTATACCTAGTACCAAATTGACAAGCAATCCACGTAACATTGTCCTCAACTTCACCTTTTTCTTTTGTTTCACAGAGCACAGAGATCAACACACATCAAAGACCCACCCACAGGAACAGGACCTCCACCACCTATCCCACTTCGACCACCATGACCCTCCACCAATTTCAAACTCAATTGTATACATGTCCCATCCAATTCAACCACCGCCAACACAATCCCATCCAGTGTCCATCCAAATCAAACCCAACTCATAAATTCACCAAAAAATAGAACTCATTCACATATCATCAGTTGTAAGAAGATGAGACCAACAACCACCAACTCCAAATGACACTGCATATGCGCGCGTGAGAGAGATATATATATAGAAGGGGGGGAATGTGGTGAGACTGCCTCACAAAGAAAAGTAAAGGTGGCAAGAGAAGGTGGAGAACAACAGCTAAGTCATTGATAAACGAGTCCTCATTGGATTCTGTTTTTTCTCAAATTAGAGCAGACCACCATTGCCACCCTTGCAGACAACCGTTGCACCACCTAAGAATGCTCTGCAATTTAAACATGAACACTTCAATTCATCTCAAATTTCATCAAATCCAACCCGAAGTTTATATCAATTGGCATCAAACCAACCTTAATTTACCAACCAAACTCTATTTTTTAACATTTTCCATCAACCCCATCACAGTAGCAAATCTGTCCTACCATGCATGTGCTTGGGTACTTCTCATGACACTACCATAGGGGTGGTGGAGAGGAAATTAAAATCAATGTTCATAGGAGTATATGAATTATGAAGTAGTAGTGTCTTGAGAAATATGCCTACAGGGAACAGACATGCATCCAAAATTCTAAAAACTGAGCGCCAACATTGTCCACACCAGATATAGATATTCTTTCTCTCCTTCTCTCAATGTGTGCTAGGCCAAAGAACTAAGGATAGCAATGTCCTAGATTACAACTACTCATACATAGGTATGCTCTCTCTCTCTCTCACAGATTGTCATGAATGGAACAATAGAATTAGAGAGAGAAACATATAGAAAAGGAGGAGAGCAACCAACGGTGTAAAATGTGATGGACCTATTATACATGAAATATATCTCTTGGATAATTTGGAATAACAACAATATCTATCAACTCTCTTCTGACAAATACTCACATGAGGTTTGCCTAAAGTTTAACATACAACATGGTTGTCCTTACAGATGGGCAAGGGCACGGGTGGAATGTTCCTGATATTTCCCTAATGACTCGTCTATGATCCTCCTATTAAATGATTGCGTAGCATATCTCAAGTAAACAAGCGAAACACTTCTGATGCACATATGCATCATCTTACCCTCTGCAATTTCTAAGTTTAAAACATTCTTTTCTATATGCGTAACAAGCAATTCGTGCTTCAACAAAAAGTAACAACAAAGAGTAGTGCTTCGAAATGCTACTTTAGCTCTAGCTCCTCTTAATAGATCAAATAAGAAAAAAATATCCAAAAATTCAAAAAAAAAGGTCAAAATGGTATAGCTAATCTTCCTTTTCTTTATGATTATAATCTATCTAATAAGTTAGATAGTACTATAATACAGAACCTAGACACTTAAAAGAGCAAAACAAATGAAACCAATTAACACAAATATATCAAAAAAAGAGGTGAATTGTGTAGACAAGAAATATTTATACTCTGTAAGATAAAAACTCGAATATAGACAAGACTAGAAGAAATTGTGCAAACAAGAAATATTTATATATGCGAAATACTATGTAACACAAATTTGTAAGCCAAATTTGCATCATAAATAAAAGGGGATCATTGGATGAGTGTGTGACGCCCCAAAATCCGGGGGTCCGTTGATCACCCATCAACAGCGGAAATACCCTTGAATGCCGCATGTCCCGACACCACGTGATAGTATCCCTTTAACCAGGATTATAGCCCACAACCATACCCCGTGTTCAATTATCCACTGAATCCAAACAAGGTCCAATATACCAGGATTTATACCCCATTATGGTTCATTTACATCATTGGAGGGAAAAAACACATATCCCCAAGACTTGGCAAAACAGTTTTAAAATTTGAATTTTGGAAAACCTACCGGTAGGCCATACTGGTAGGGTTGCCTACCGGTAGTACATACCGGTAGGGTTTACCTACTGGATCTTACGCTACCGGTAGGGTTTGCACCATACCGATAGGGTCAGCCCGGTTTTATCCACTTTGCCTGTTTTTCATTTCCAATCTCATCCAAACTATTCCAAAACCAACTCAACCTTATACAACCTATATTTGTACATTCAACATAGCTTGTACAAGTTCTATTACATTTCTTTGTATAGTTATACATGCCTAAAACTAAGAGTTTGCAAGCATTTTACAAAATCTCAAAATAAGGCCACAAGTCGGCCCCTTCACCCTTGGTGCTCTACACGAGAATCATCTGCCGGTGCCACTCCCATACCTGAAATGTTTCTGTATGGGGTGAGCCACGCTCAGTAAAATAACCCTTACAAAGGCTACTTCCCCCTAGATGCACATGCAATGTATAACCAATCACAACAATTCCAAATCAAAAGTATGCAACTTGATAATGGAATTTACCATATCACGCTATGTAATGAGATAGGACTCACTCATGCAATTCAATCCAAGCCTCTCCCGACTCCTCGACACATGCAAATGTCAATACGTGTAAAATCGTCATTCATGTTACACATCGAATGACGAATACTAATTAGGGTCTTTCTTGGGGGTGAATATTTACGAACTTACATCAAGGGTCACCAACTCACACGGAATTCATGTACTTCCACTGAGGATTCCGCATACACCCACACACTTTATGGACCGAACTAAGAAAGTACGTACCCCAACCACAGGGCCTTTCACCCGAGGGGTCTTCTAGCCACTTCTTACTACCCCAACCCAATTTCATGCAACCTTGCAGCTTAGCTAGGCCTTCGGCCTAACTTTTTCAAGTCTTCCTTCAATCACCAAGTGCGGTGTTGACAACAACCATACACACATCCATGTGATGTCATGTCATGCCACCGTGTATATACAAAGAAATGCACTATTTCATATTGATGTCATGTCTCATGTATAATGAATGTCAAATGAGCAATATCAACCACATATCATCATACTCCATGGAGATTTCTATCATGTGCATATGAACTCCATAAATCATCATTATGTTTCATATATCAATAAGCATATATTTTCCACAAGTTATCACATAACTCACTCAAGTATGTTATTTCAATTACATCAAAATAACAACTTCAATCCATGCAAGACATTTTATCAAACACCTTTTATGTATCAATCATGTCATCACATAATATTGTCCACACACATCAAATATCATTTGATTCAAAGCATCCAATATGTTAAGCACAATTTTTTACCAAGCTACAAGAATGCACTCAAGTAACTTTCATATACCAATTTCAAGCTAAAATTTAGCTTAAGCCATTTCCATGCTCATTTTTCCTCATCTCTACGACCATAGACATACTCTAAGTCATGTTATGCCCTAACTCTTATTCCTATGAACATCATAAGGTAAGAATAAACCAAAGTAAGAAAACTCTACCTCTTGAAGCGTAATACGAAAGGGAGAAAGCTTCTAGGCATCTCCCTAGCCCCAAAAACCTTGATTCCACAAAATCCACTTCTTGGATCTTCGGTAAAATTCTTTGTTTTTGGTGTAGTTGCGTAGCCCTCGTCGTGTAGAAGAACTTTAGTTCTTGATCCAAGCGATTCCGAGCGACGGAACTTCGAAAATCAGCGGAGAAAAATTTGACAATCAAGTTTTCTCTCTTCTTTCTTTTCTCTTTTCTCTCCTCTCTCTATGGCCAGCCAAACAAGGCTGAAAATGGGTGAAGAATATCTGATTTTTCAGATATTTAGCCCTATTTATAATTTTAAATACTCCGCCCACGTTGCGCCACGTGTCCTTCGCTTATTCGGTCTGTTTTTGCCTCGAAACAATTTATTTGATTCCGGTTTAAGTTTAAATTGATTTCACTTGAACTTTTATTCAATTATAAAGCAATTTCAAAATTTTTCGTTTTTTGGGACCTTTATGAGGTCATCCGTCACCCAGTCGCCTCGAACAACGTGCACAATTTGACTATCTCAGAATTCGACAAAATTTGACAGGGTGACTAAATTTCGCAATACAAGTCCAACGGCAAACTCCGTTTCCTCAACCGAGGTCTAGAACATGAGTATTTTAAATAAGCATTATAGTAACAAATTATTATTTTACCCTTTTTCGAAAAAGTTCAAATTTACTCGGGTTTCACAGAGTGGGTCCCATCAATTTTTTTAAATGGGACCCACCGATCCAATGATCCCCTTCAATTGGGATGCTAATTTGAATTGCAAATTTGAGTTACATAACATTGCCCTTTATATATTGTAAGATAAAAACTATGACTACATCTTAAAGAAAAGAAAGGAGATTGTTACTATATAAATTGTAGGACATATATACGTGATTAAAGAAGAAATAAAGATGACTAACCCATAGTACCATAAAAATCAGGTGAAGAGTTTATTTGACATATAAAACTAAAGCAGCTAAAAACTGTACAACCTGTTCCAGATAGCAATTTATCGGCTGGTATTTAAATGAGGAGAGCATTACAATTACATGAAGAGTCCTAATTTCAGTGCAAGAAATGATAACCCAAATAAATA
The DNA here is from genome assembly GCA_023539305.1 of Ilex asprella. Classification (NCBI taxonomy): domain Eukaryota; kingdom Viridiplantae; phylum Streptophyta; class Magnoliopsida; order Aquifoliales; family Aquifoliaceae; genus Ilex; species Ilex asprella. The sequence goes on along the minus strand of CM042188.1, from coordinate 40,742,049 downwards.
AAGTGTGTAACCACTCTTGAAGCATAAACTTATAAAGTGTGTAGGTATGTATCTTACAACTCTGCGAAGAATAGGTTCCAAGGATGAGCAAAGCTTCTGGAGACTGTCCACCTTCAGAGCTTCCACAATTACACTGCATAAAACAAATCCTTTTTTCAGGGAAAGAAATATGCAACCTTTTTTGCCCCCAGATTGATATGTTGAACAGAAATATAATACTAAACACACAATGATAAGGTCAAAGGAACAACAATTTCAAAAACACCTAATTTTTAGGTCTATAAATCAATAATGATATATCCTCTTCCAATCAGAGCCAACTTTTTGGTCAGCAAAGTACTTAAAAATTTAAGACAATAGAGCGAAAATTGACAAAATTTTCTGGTCAACCAAATGATTAGCAATTTGTATACTATAATAGCGAGCTAGCATCATAAGGTTAAAAATAATTTGTAAAAACTAAAAAGTAAATTCAAACAGCAAAGTAGGTATGCACTTGCACAACCCACAAACATAAGATGAACGAAACAAAGACCTCCAAAGCACCCTAAAAAAAATACCACAAAAAGTAATGTAACTTAATCTCAACACAAACTCAAGCTACAGTTTTCTTTTTGGCAAACACTACTTATGGAGATGTGCGGTGTTGGTTTTGTTGTGAGCAATATGGTTGGAAAGAAATAGGTGTATTCTTAAAGGTAATGAGCCTCCTTGGGAAGATTTGTGAGAAAGAATCTCTTTCATGGCATCTCTTTGAGTGTCTACGTCCAAGGACTTCAAAGGGATTCCAATATTTTTATTGAAAGATCTTTGGGCTCAAGTTTGTGATTAGAGCTGTCACACAATTCCCTCACTTTTTTATTTTTTATTTTTCTGTATTTTTAGCCTGTTAAGCTTTCTTTTTTTTTCTCTCTTCACGTATTCATTGAGGACTCCTTGGCCTCCCATACACTTGTAATATTTTCTCGTTTACTGTAAAAAAAAAAAAAAAAAAAAGAAACAAATGAGAGACAAAAAGGCAAAAATCAAGTGGATCAAGCAAGATGATAGTAACTCTAAATTATGTCATAAAGTTGCTAATGAAAAAAGGAAGAAAAAGTTGATTACTAGGATTGAGACCGAGTCAAGGGAAGTGCTTAAGTGTGAGAATCTCATCATCTCAAAGGTTGTTAACTATTTTCCAAGTTATATTCTTCAAAGGATATTGAAAGTCCTTGTATTGAAGGGTTGCATTGGTGTCCCATTAGTGAGAGTACGACAAGATGGCTTGAGAGACCTTTTAAGGAATATTAAATAAAATATACAATCTTTAAGTTAAGTGGTGATAAATCTCGGACCCAAATGCTATTGAAAGTTTATGAGTAGTTCTTTGAGAATAGTGTTGTCAATTTGTGAGCTAATGCCACCTTTATTGTCTTATTCCAAAGAAAGAGACATCATTTGTGGTTAAGTACTTCCGATCAATTAGCTTAGTTTCTAGTCTTTACAAGATTATTGTCAAAGTGCGCTCTAGGAGGAGCCAGGAAATATTACGCGAAACTATTTTAGGCTCTCTAGGTGCTTTTGTTAAAGGGAGGCATATTTTGGGTGTGGCATTTGTTCCTAATGAGATAGCTGAAGAGTATGGGGGAGAAAAAAAAAAGGAAGGTCTTGGGTTCAAGGTTGACTTTGAAAAAGCTCATGATATGCTAGATTAGGATTTTTTGGGGTCTGACGAGTAGGAAAGTTTTGGATTGAGATGGAGAAAGTGAACTACGGAATGTCTTAGATCACTAAATTTATGTCATTATAAATGGAGCTCCAAAATGCTGCTTTAGAGCTAGTAGAGGTCTTAGGGCAAAGATTATCCCTTTCACCTTTAATATTCAGTTTGGTGGTTGATGTTTTGTGTAGGATAATGGATAGAGTCAATAGTATAGATGTGAACGAGGGGTTTAAGATAGGACAACAGAGAGGAGAGGTAAATCATTTGCAATTTGTAGATGATATCATCTTCTTTTATAATGGAGACGAAAAGAATGTTCACTCAATTACCTTAAATTTGAAATGTTTGGGAGCCAACAATTCATAAGCCTTGATGGGCGAAAAAAAAACGTTTTTGTCATGGGTGTGTAGACTTGTTTTAACTCACTTTGTCCTTGAGAATATTACAATTTATGCAATGTCGTTAAGGTTGCCTTTGAAAGTTGGAAAATGATGGGAGATTTTTGTGAGAAGGTAGTGATGAAGGCGAGAAAGATCATCTCGTAAGTTGGGATGTGGTTTCTCGACATAAAATTAAGGGAGGTATTGCATTGGGTAGCCTAAAAGCTAGAAATATTACTTTACTTGGTAAATAGCTTTGGAGACTCCCACTTGAGCACAACAAATATGGGATATATATATATATGTATATATATATGACAATAGGTGAGAACCTAAAGTGAGTGAAAGGAGTTCTTCACTAGGCCTTGGTGTCATTGGAAATTCAATCACACGGATTATCACTTTTTCACAAAACTGCATGTATGTTATAGGTAATGGGGAAAAAATTCACTTTTTTTGGGTGGGTGAGTCTTTGTTGGCATCCTTGTTTCCTCGTTTATAGAGGTTAGCTAGATCTCATTATTCATGCATTGCTAGTAGGGTGTCTTTGAATTTCTTCATCGATGATTGGAGCTTTAACTTTTTAAGAAACTAAAGAGATAGAGAAATTGATGAATTATCTTCTCTTTTGGTTATTCTTGATTATATCGTTTTGAAACAAAATTCCTTGGATATTAGAAGTTGGAACCTTTCTTCTATGGGTGAGTATTCTTGCAAATCTTTCTTTGATTCTTTAATTGATAATTCATCTCCTCTATTCTATTCTTTGAACCTCCTCCTTTTATTTAGAAGAGTAAGGCACATTTGAAAGTAGAAATTTTTGCAAGGTTGATTACACAGAACAAACTAAATACTAATGAAATGCTCCAAAAAATAAGGTTGTCATTTTCTCTTCAACCGCAATGGTTTATCCTCTGTAAAAAAAGTGTGGAATGAATGGACTATTTGTTTCTTCATCGTTCTTTTGTCTCAAAGCTATGGAATAGACTCTTGAGTGTTGTGGGGATCCCTGAATGATTTGTAGTAGGTATGATTTGCTGCCTAGTATGAATATTGATGGCTTTGGTCCAAGTACCAAGACTAAGGTTCTATGGAGATGTCCAGCATTGACTTTGTTTTGGGTTGGGTTGGGTTGGGTTGGCTTGAAAGGAATGAGCGGATTTTCAAGAAAACAATGGCTCATTAGGAAGATATTTAGGGACAAAGTTTCTTTCATGGCACCTCTTTTGATGTCCACGTCCAAGGACTTTGAAGGGATTCCTTTATTTTATCTAAAGACCATTGGGCCCAAGTATGCAAATATTGGTGCCACTGGTTTTCAGTCTTCTCTTCTTATTGTAATTTTTGTTTGAACTTGTTTAGGTTTTCATTTTCTTCTTTCTTTATGTATCTATGGAGGAATCCTTGTCCACTCATGTTCTACTCTCTTTTATCACTTTTATAATATTTTATCGTTTTCAATCAAAAAAAAAAGTGGAAAGATGACTTTAGTCTACAAGACACTCAACAAACATGACCAAATGGAAAAAAATAGAAAAGCAACCAAACAAATCCGAATATAAAACGACATGAAATGAGATATACCCTTCACGAAGACGATATAGACCTTAGCATAGTAGAATGGAGAAAATGTCACACCCCGAATCGACACGGCATGTGACAGGTGTTACTTTAATCCACGGAACATTATCATACCGAGCCATCAAGTAGCATAGCATAATAACCCGCAATACACAAACCACAACTTATCATAAAAATATATGCAATACTTTTAAACTAACATATTTCAGACTATTACAAACTAATATCTAATTAAGTATACGTTACACATTAGGTTTTCATCTATTCTACTACAAACTCTGGATACATCTTCCTAATATATACAGAAACCTTAGTAGGTTATTATGTACACCTCTCTCAGCTTCGTTAGAAGCTTCGTCGCATCTGAAAAAGGGAAAGTAATATAGGGTGAGCATCAATAGCTCAGTAGAGTGACTCAATTTTCAAGCAAACGCGTTTGAAAATAGTATAGGTTAACATGATTGGGTAAAAATTCAAACGAGCATTTGATACATATATGTCAGCAAAAACATCATTTCATTTGAAAATGTAGCAGTTAAACAAAACTGTAAAAGAGAGTTCAGAAATTCGAGTACAGTGCTACACTGATGGACAATTCATCCTAATAGACCACTCAGGGTCAATAAGATCTATACGATCCAATAATTTAGGGGACTTTCACCCCAAGAAAGATATGCTCCCAAGTCAACGTTCAGTACCTAAGTCCGAAGAGCAACAAGGTCACCCAGGCATTTACAAACTCAATAAGTACCCTCTACGGCCTTAAACTGGAACGTAAACCGTTTTGCCACTCGACTCGTGTGCACTTATATTTTCATTAAAAAGAATCCTGGAGTTTCATTCAATACGAACAATATGAGTAATACAATCATTTCCAAAACATTAATGCAAATCGCACTCAAAATCCCTGCATCCGGGTCCGAATTAGCGTCAATATTCAAAACACCCAATCATATATTTCAAAACATGCTCAAGAATCATAAATAACATATGCAATAGTTTAGAAACAAGTTTATAAAGCATCGCTTGTTCCAGAATTGAGAAACCCTACTCGCTCGGTATTTTGATCTGAAATAACCAGAAATTAAACAATGTTATTTTTCGATGAAATTTAATACACATATTCAATTAACCTACCTAAAGATGAATATAAAATTTATTTTCTCAAAATCACTCAAAACTAGGTCAAATTGACCCCGGAGGTCAAAATAGCCATTTTATTCCTCATATCGATTCGGTCATCAGATCGAATTGAAATTTTATCGGGACCCCTGCACGGACATTACGAAACTTTTGAAACCAACCAGAGGTCAGGCGCGCCCTCACGCGTTGTCGGGGTGCACTGGTGTCCTTCATCTTCTTCCTTGGTCACCTTGACCAAAACCCTAAGTTCCTTCCACCAGCCCTATCCTCCCTACTTCTCACCCTTATTTCTCCCTACTCAATACACCTTTTCACCTAATTTTTGAACCTAAACACTCCCCACATATCACTCTAACAAACCTCATGATTCTCAAGCTTTGAATTAAGCTTAAACCCATAAAATAAAAAAGTCAAAGTTAGCCAAAAACCATTCTTTTAAACACATAACCAGACTTGTAATTGCTCGTTTCACCCCTCAAACGACCTTAAAATACAATTCTGAGGCCATAAATGGATTCCTTGACCCCAAATTAGATAGACTCAAGTCCCCTTTCGAAGCTCAAACAAGTTTTTATCAAAATCATATTTTCACCTCCTCAAACCCTCACACCACTATTACACCACGACAAACCACCACTAAACAACTCTTCAAGACCCTCCAAACTCATCCATGCCAAACAATTTAACCAAAATGACCTCAAAATCAAAACTCGTTTCATAAACACCTAGAATCCAAAAATTTAAAACATGAATTCAAGCAATTTCAGTACATGATATGCAATTCTAATGATACCATGAAATTCCTAGCCCTCAAATTAGCCTAGTAGCATACCTCTAATCGTTCGAAGTAGCTTCTTCCACAAATCCGAAATTCCAAATTTTGATTTTCTTTCTCTAACTTCTCTCTTCTCTCTCTCTCCCTTCTCTTGGCGGTTCTCCTTATCCAGAGACTTGTTGAAGTCTTAACACATATCCTCAATCACTCTGGAAGGCTGAGGAGGGTTCTTGTGCTGTCAGGTAGCAACTTGGAAAGGAATGTCATGTAATGACATTTCCGTAAATAACTCAATTTTTTTTAACTAATTTTTCTATATACATAATAAAACATTCACTATATAAAAATATCTTCCTATATTCTTTTTCGTACACACGCATGCTCGGGTTTTACAGAACAAGGTTCAAGTGGTCAATCCCAAATGATTGGTAAAAGGATTTGTTAGGTTTGGTGGACACGCCCATTCAGTGGCCAAGTACATACTCAAAAACCAAAAAATAATCATAATAATAATACCAATTAATACCTCCATGATGATGTCATAGAATTTTATACTAATGGAGCAATGATTACTAATCCAAATTCCTAAAGGACCAATGGAGGCTTGAGAGAAGTAGCAACAAGCAAAGAAATTTGAAAATGCAGATATTGCCACAAAGATGCGTGAAGAAGATCAACCATTAACTTCCTTCCAAACAGAAGAGAAAAAAGATGCAAAATATTACACTGCATTAACAGGATCTAACAATTCTCATACTGTGGGTCACATATACAGTTAACCGCCCAACCTTTAGCAATTTTTTGATCACTAAACTTGCAGCCAGTTTTCAAAGACAAATGGTCAACAAAATTAACATATATGGAGAGTAGAAAAACTTTGTTAGGTTTTCTTTTGTGTTTATCTTTATCCAAATCCTAGGAATACTCAAAATTATCACCACTGAAAAAAATGGAAGACAACAGAGCTTGCCAAACGATATAGATCAACATTTAATTCTGCAAAAGTTACGACACTTTACTTTTACTATGCAATATTTTTGAAGGTTTTAGGCTCTAGTGAATTCAAATTCACCAGTAACTAACACATCCCAAACTCCAAAAGTTGGAATTGAAATCTCTAACTCCAACGATCAAGATCCCAGTTACAAACAAATTACATAGTATTCAAAACTTCAAGCACAATGACGAACTTTCAAACCCCTAGTGCTATGAGGAGTGGACTGGCTATGTCCCTAACTTTTGACATTACTTGACAAAACAAAAAGTTTTGAGCTGAAGTGAACTATGAGAAATTACTAAAACAGAGAAGTGAATCAATTGAAAATTCTCTGATTCTTTTGCCAAATGTATAGCTGATTGCAAAAGCTTTTCTAATCTTCAATCACTAAGCTTGCAGCTGACTTTTGAACCCAAAATTTGTAATAGAAAACGAGAGAACATTATTAAGGTGGATGGAAAGTGTAAAAGTCCATGGGAGGACAAGCAGTCCTATATAGATACATAAAGAACGATGAAAATAAAAGTCAAAACAAGCTTAAAACAAAATCAAAGTGATGCAGTAATTCTGTGACTCTTACAACCCAAATAAGCAACAAAACTACATCTATGTGACTCTTGCAACCCAAATAAGCAACAAAAGTACATATATGAAAAACAGAAATAGAATCACTTCGTTTTGGTTGTGCCTCTCTTTAACAAGATCCTAGGAATACTCACAATCATACACAAGGCCATAAACGGAAGATATCAGAGCTTACTACACGATACCATATCCCATTTACTTACAAAATAGTTTGAAGGATTGACGTTTATTACAGAATACTTCTTGTGGTTTTAGACTCCATGGAATTCAAATTCAATTTTGAAATTCACAAGTACTTATCACATTCACAAAAAGAAATTCAAAAGAATGCCACTTGTACATGTACAATAAGAAAAAAGGCTTGTTACCCAGCTTGGTCCGTCCTGGTAACCGACAGTACTAGGAAGGGTGGAGGAGTTACATCGCTTAAATTTGACTTTGTTTGCAAAAAGGGGTTTATTTAACGGAAACTATAAGATACTTACGAAAACTGAGGCCTAAATTAATAAACGAACAAAAGCAAACAAAAATTACTAATGAAAAACAACAAAAACTGTTAAATCAGAAAACTTAATAACACAACAAAACAACAGATTTACCTAGCTAAAGCGGGCCTTTTCCTTTCAGGTTGATCTTCTTCCTTTCCCTCCAAACTCCGTTTCCCTCTACTCATAGAATTGGTCCTCTCCATATATCTCGTCTGCATTTACAATATCCTACCAAATTCCACAGATCTGAATAAAAGCACGCAAATCCCAAATCAGGGGCAAAACCCTAAAACCACACTCTCTTCACATCCTCAAATTGAACCCTAATTCCACAAAACAAATCCCCAGAAAACGTTTAGTAGACTCACAAAAACATCATAAATCCCGAGAAAGTACCAATTTTATTTATGTAGACATAAAGATAGACATATCTTGATTACTTGAACTTTTCGCAACTTCAAATAACCAAATACAACAAAACACTAACCAAAGTCCCACAAAATATCGGAACAGCAAGAAAGTAAGTGAAAATGAGAGAAACCCGAAACAAGCTGATCTATTAATCCCAAAGTTTTACCAAATTTCACAGGCACTGAAACCCCCAATTGCGCACCAAGAAAGCAGCTAGAATGCAAGAAACTGCTGAAAAAACCTGAATGGGACACCAAGAAAATGCAAGAAAACCAGAGAAGAACACCTGAGACGAGTAGCTAAAATTGAACTGGGATCCAAAATCTACACGCACACATGAAGGTACCTGTATACGAGGCTGGTTGAGTTTACGAGGATTCTTTTTTGCTCTCTCTCTCTCTCTCTCTCTCTCACACACACACACACACACTGGGCTTTTGCGGCTGTTCAGAGAGGTCCACTCTGACGACGAAAGTGGTAGTGTTTGAGATCTTTTTGCCGGCTCTCGGACGGGTTAAGTGACTTGTCGTGGAATCGTGGCCGTTGGTTTTGGGAGATGTAGAAAAAAATTAGAGCTGCCACGTCAGCTTTATTTTATCCGTGAAAAAGATAAATTAAAATGCTACAAAATCATAAAAATTCAGGGGGCGTTTCGTAACGTTTTTGTTTTCGTGTCTTCAAAACAATCAAAACAAAGATATTTTTTTATCTCTGTTTTGTGATAAACACCGAAACAAAAACATATTTGGATGTCATTTTTGTCTATCAAATTATGAGAATAAAAAACAAAAAAAAAATTGGGGCTAAATGGCAATTCAATCAATTCCAAATGGTAATTTAATCCCAAATAGCTATTCAATCAATTCTAAATTGTAATTCAATCAATCCCAAATAATAATTAATTTCTAAATGATAATTTATTCCCAAATGGTAATTCAATCAACAATCACAATCTCAACACACACACATCACAGAACAAAATACACACAGACGCAAAATCAATCCAACATAGATCCAGCAACCACCGAGTCTTCCAGTAGCTGCAGTAAAATTCCAATCCAAAACCACAATTTCTTCGCCGATACAACAACAACAATGAACTTTTATATCTTTGATTCAATGAAGGCAAAAAATTAAAACAAAAACAACAATGATCAGGGAACATATATATACACAAACAATCTGTGTGTATATATAGAGATCTCTCTATATATACACATATCTATGTGTGTATATACATATATATGTACAGATCTGTGTGTGTATATAAAGAGAGCGAAGAGATGAGATGAGAAAGGGAGAAAGAGAGAGAAAGAGACGGGGTTTACCTCTTCGTCGGTGAGAGGCTGCGATGGAGGTGACGATTCATCTGGAGGCAATGATGGAGGTGGCGTTTGGTCTAGAGGTTGCGATCTGTGCATATATATACACAGCTTATGGGTTTCACAGAGAAGAGGGAGAGAGGAGAGAGAGAGAGAGAGAGAGACAGTGATTGAGGTGGGTGAGAGGAGGCAGCGATGGAGGCAGCAATAGAGGCAGCGATAGTCTGATACAGAGAAAGAAGAGATGAGGGAGAGAGGAGAGAGACAGAGAAAGAGAAACGATGGGGAGGAGAGAGGAGTGTAATGGATTTTTATATTTCAACAAAAAAATTGCTTGTTTTGTTGTTAAGAGGAGTCGAAATCCGGATCTCATTAATTTTCACCCCTTTTGCACGTGTTGTCTCCGTTTTTTGTGTTTCTTAAAACATCTTTTTTTTGTTCCCACTTTTTTGTCTTTGTTTCCAAAAAACTAATATAAAACAAAAACAAAAACAGTACCCAAACATGTTTTTGTTTTCATTTTTGACAAAAATTGAAAACAAAAACACAAAACACAAGACAAAAACACTTACCAAACAGGCCCTCAATTTTCCACTAGCAATATCTGTTTTTTGAATTTATGGTACTTATGTATAAATCTTCAAAATAGGATGGTATTCAAACTCCCGAAATATAATATAGATAGTTGCCCGTCGCTTTCTGATTGGAATGACTCGGGGAAGGGTCAATCTTCTCTGAAATATGCTTTACAATCACTCATTCATACTGACCAAAAAATAAAATATATATTAGCGATTTCTTTTTCGCTAATCACCCATTCCCAACCAGAACGTCCTATCAATCTTAAAAAGGCCCCTTATTATAGATAGGGTTTTAACATTTTAGTTTGATTGTTGGGGTGCACTAGTCTTTTAAAAAATGGTTAATTACAAAATGCTCTTTGAACTATGAATCTTGTTTCAATCAGATTCTTCTGGTTTAAAAT
>CM042188.1:40703613-40726677 GCA_023539305.1 Ilex asprella | reverse complement strand
GAAATATGCTTTACAATCACTCATTCATACTGACCAAAAAATAAAATATATATTAGCGATTTCTTTTTCGCTAATCACCCATTCCCAACCAGAACGTCCTATCAATCTTAAAAAGGCCCCTTATTATAGATAGGGTTTTAACATTTTAGTTTGATTGTTGGGGTGCACTAGTCTTTTAAAAAATGGTTAATTACAAAATGCTCTTTGAACTATGAATCTTGTTTCAATCAGATTCTTCTGGTTTAAAATAGAACAATTTGTCCCCTTCAATTTTCAGATTGAGCAACTAAACTGATGGATTAGCTAGCCTTTGTCAAAAGTAACGGTAACATTTAAAATTCATCTGCCAAAAAAAATAGAAAACCATTTGAGACCATTCTACCCTTACGAGGTCGAAAATAACAAAAACACTCTTCCCAACTGTTAGAGATGTCTTATTTAACTGAAGCAAATTTCTCATTCATGGTCATGACTGTTGTTAGCCTTCCTCTTTGTCTGTACCTTTTTTTTTTTTTTTTTGCTTCACGAAAAGCACTACTTTTTTGACTCTCCCTTCTCTCTCTCCCCCCACACAAATACACACCAATCCATAATATTACACATTTTGCTACTATGCCTACACCATAAAAACGGCTTCAAGCCAATCATCAGTACATGGAGAAAAGTGAGAAAAAGTATTTATGTGGACTAAAATGCAAAGTGAAGACATCATGGACATAAAACAAACCAAGAAGAAGATTTTGTAGCTGTCCCAACTACCAGACAGTGGTACTTCCTTATCAACTATTTTTTTCATGTTTCCTTCAATTGCTATGTTGATATAACATTTACTTTGTAAAGTGCAGGAAAAGACATCTTGCAAATATTTTGACTGGTATGAACCAAAGATGACAGACAAGAAAAGAAATATCATAGTTGGTTTCATGCGCAAGACGACAAAGCTTGAGAACTAGATTAAATACTTAAGAAGGAAGGAGAAGATAATATATGCAATCATTATTGTATTCATAGTTGTTTATCTCATGATGTATAACAACTAGAAACAACTATGTATTCATTGGTCATGTAACAAATGCAATCTGTAAAATGCAAGACCTATTGAAATAGTATAATGCGACATCCATTTAATTACATACTAAACAAAAGCACATCACTGTGTTGGAGGATACATTAGGTCATTACATGTCTAACAAAATGCAAAAGATGGGTTGATTTCTAAATAACACTAAAGTGCAGTGCACTCCGAAACAAAAAAATGTGCTAACAACACCAACATAGTTCAAAGTCAAAACATGCTCCACTCACCTCCCTTAGAGTTGTCTTTCCCATTTTCAACACTGGTATTTTTTGTCATTCTTTTTCATCTTCAACCTTGCAAACATCCTAATCTCTTTGGGACCTCCTGAACTAGTACATTCCAAATTCTTGATAATTGTTAACCCTCAAAAGCCCAATTGTAGACCCATTGGGAGGTGGAAGTCCAGTTTTCATCACTAGGACTTTTGTTAGATTCTGATGTTAAATGAGAATGATACCCTAACATTGGCAGTTGGTAGATGGCATTTTAGTCCATTCAAGTAATATATATAGTTGGGTTGAAAAATAGGGCAGCAAAACTCTCTTCTAAATTGTCTCCCATATATTTATCAAATCTTTCATCTCCTCCCCAAATATGTATCCCATACCAGACTCTGAAATCGCTCATCTCCCTCCCAGATCTCCCCTCCATACGTACTTAGATCGTTCATCTCCTTTTCATCTGTTGATTTGAGTAAACCAAAATGACTTGGTTATTGTGGGCAATCGGTGTTGTCTTCCATCCAGAACAAGTTTATTGTAAGTGGTCTCTAACTTATACACGTAAATTATGTTTTTTTTTTTGTAGAATTCATACCCGCAAATTTGTAGATTCAGACATATGGGTATTGGGTATTGGACTCATTTTTTGTCGCCTTGGTTATTGCTTGCAAATTTGGTAATGTTGGTTGTTGGATTAATTCTGAATTTCTAGTGCATAGTACAATTTTTTGGGTTATTTGTATGCATTATTTTGTATCTAGTTTTTACTGTAATTGAAATAATTGAGATAGAAAAATGATGAAACTTACCACGAACATTCTGAATTCCATGGTATCCAGTGTTGGAGTAATTCTAAATTCCACTCTCTCTCTCTTTCACCACGATAGTCAATTGGACTGAATAGAGGCACTTGTTTTTTTTTTTAGTAGAGCCACTTGTTCTTTGCTGTAATGGGTGTAATATATAGAAGAGAATGGGAGGGAGATTTTGGCACCTTTTCATCTACCCAACTATACATATTACCTTAAAGGGCTTTCCTGAATGGGTTACCGTTAGTGGAGTAGTATGGGCTTCCAACGTATAAATTTCATATTGAAGCTGATTCAAAAGTGATGGTACAGATGGTTTTGAAAGGACATCTCAGGGCTTGAAAATTTTGGGGTTGTTGAGGCAAATTTTGGAGTTGTTAGGGAGGATGGATTTCAGTTTGTCTCATGTTTACAGGGAAGCCATTTCACTAGCTGATTATTCCAAACCCGATACAAGAAGACTTGGTATCATCCCTAGTTGCATGCCAATATAGAGCTTCCTCTAGGGGCAATATTTCTTCTCTCCTCCTATCTTCACCAGTCACTTACCAGACTTTCCATTTACTTCTTTCCAACAAGACCATGCAGACTTGGAATACTACCAGAGCCCAAAGCAGATGACTTCCTTGGACTACACGTTCGCTGAGTTCCATTGCCGTATGGAATTTTTTTCAACCATTCCTCTCCCGGATTCCTTTGATAAACATTTTTCGAAGTATTTTTTAACCTTTTTAAACAAAAAAAAAAAAAAGAAGTAAAACACATTTGTTAATGCGAAAAGTATTTTTTAAAAACAAAAAAAAAATGTTTTTAACTAGGTAGAATGCATGTTTATTTAAAAAAAAACGAGTGCATCTCCTACTAATTAATAGTAAATGCCACAAGAAGAAAAGAAATGCAGGAAAAGCTGCAATAGTAATGCTAATTGTTCTATTACAATCTTTAGGAATGATCTAACAGTCAAGTCTGTCTTTTTCCAAACAAAATGTCTCATGTTTAATATTTTTAACACCCTTTAAGGCCAATCACCTGTCCTTACACTAGTTCAAGTTACCGTGGACAACCCTGCAACCAAAAAAAATAAAATTATATTATTGCAAAAATATTTCTCTTGGTATTTCCAAACTTGATCGAGTATAAGCAGTATAAATTGTGGCAACTTTCTACACGCTTCGTGACATGGCTGAAAACAACATGAACGAAGCATGAAAATGACAAAACAACGAACAAGACTAATAATAATGGATTAAATAAAGATTCCGCATGAATAATCCTATTTTGGCATGATAGACCAGTTAAATTAATATTTTGTTATGCAAATGTATGATTGATGTAGAATAATATGAATTTTCGTAAAATTACATAGCTTTTTATTTAACTTTGCTGGAATGATTTTTAATTTATGAAGCGTTGGGTTTGGTTCAGCAAGTAATCTTAGCCATACAATTTCTAGTTTCGCAGTTACACAAAGATTACATAAGCACACTACGGACCCAACATTACACATATATAAAAGGACACAACCCGAATATGACAAGACCCAACTAGATTTGAACAACCAACAGGAAACTCAAAATCTGCTAAAGTAAAAGAATAAGTTTGTGAGAGTCAGATACCATGTATCATTAACAACTAACACTTAACCCTTCTATAATTGGTTTGTTTTCAAGTTTGCTTGGCTGAACTCCTCCAGCCTTTGATAAAGCTTCTCTAGTAGGCTGCGGCAGATCTGAGGAGAAGTGCAAGGTCCACACATGAGATAAATGACATTGCCCAGAGGTCTCATGTAAATGCCATCTTCACGGAGCTTCTGAACAAGAGAGTTTGCGTATGTCGATGCATACCTGCTCAAAACCCCCGACCCATCAGTCCAAAATTAACTGGAACAAGAAAGCAACGGACACCATATGCAGTGACGAAAAAACAATGCCATTACATGGAAATATTAAAAAAAGTGAACTATGGAGAGCTTTCAGTTTATACTTAAACCACAATTAAAACAACAACGCAACACAACATCAAGTTTCATACTGCAACATTAATTGTGGAGACAGGCATTGATGTCAAAACCACCAAAGATAAGATAGACACAATGCATGCACAAAACACTAAGGTTAAGAAGTGGACACAACAAGAATCAGATGCACAAGCAAAGCATCAAGAATTTCTGAACTCCCTCATCATGACACCCAAAAATCAACCAGTCGTGATTAATATGGTACATACATTTGGTTAATATGATATTTGTACAATTAACCAAATGAATGAGAAGTTCAATAAATCCTCTATGGAAACAACTTTAGATTAATAGTTATGCCCCGAAGATGTTAAAAACCAGAAGAATGCATGCTATATGTAAAAAAGCATATATGACGTAGAGGAAAGTTTCACAACACACTTCAACTTATTCTTTTTTGAGTTCCTGATTGATGATTCACGTGTTCCCATTTTCTCTCCCTCATTGATGATATGGAAGACAAAGATACCTAGTAAGGTGAAAGTTCGTGCATGGACAATTGGGCATGGTAATATTAATACTAATGATATGTTTCAAGAAGAAGACCTCAAACTTGTCTTTCTCCGCAATGGTGTGCTAAGTGTTGTGGTGACTGTGAAAGTATTAATCATCTGTTCTTACATTTGACCTATTCCTTTATATTTGTGGAACAAGTTGTTTTCATTGGCAGGTTTGAGTTGGGTTCCTCCTTGGTCTTTCTCTACTTTGTTTGTGGAGGACTATAAAGGATTTGAACATAAATCTGAAGGAGTTACACAATGTGAGTTATTTGGTTGGAGAGGAATGCCCAGATCTTTGAAGAAGATGGTCTATGGAACTGTAAATCTGGTCTATGGAACTGTATTTTTTTCTTGACTTCGTTTTGTGCATCAGTCCCTACAGATTTTGAAGGAATTTCACTTTTTTGTAGTTTGGCAGTTTTTGATTTATAGTTGTTGGACCTCACTTGAGTTGTCCTTTGATTTTTGTCTTGTATCTTATCACTTAAGGGTTGGACTTCTTGTCCAACTTCTCTTTTTATGATGTACTTTTTTTGTATTATTACGAATATAATAATGGTTTCTCATCCAAAAAAATAAAAATAAAACAGACCTTCAACTTATTGTTGGAAATAGTATGACAAACTAGAATTGTCACAGAGCGGCTAATAACAATGTTCCCCCCAAAAGTGTGGTAGGTTAATCCTTAAAAGTGACACAAACATATATCACCGTTATGAATGTGGCATCTGAGTATGAAGTTAAATTAGGTAAAAGTTAGGAGATAATACCCAGCATTACAGCCTTCAGCTCGAAGTTCTACGGCACAAAGGGTTCCCAATGCAACAACTCTTTGGATTGCTGCATGTAATGAGATATTCTGAACTAGTTCCAAATCCCATAACTGCAACCATTCAAAAGCCAAAATCAAGTATGCAAAAATGATAAGTAACACAATTAGAGCATGATGACTACCAATTATTATTTGAACATGATTGTACTTGTTTGTCTGAATCTTCTTTTCAAAAATCTCACTTTTTCTATCAAGTTCTACTGTTGTAATCAAATTTTAAAATACTGGGCGTATGCATTTGATAAAAACCAAGTGAGTTTGTTAACATATGATACCAGACCATCACTCTGTCCATTCAAGGGAAAAGGAAACAAAAAAAAGGAAAAAATAAGAAAAATCACACCCTCATTGCGCAAATATGAAATCAGAGCTGACAAGTTCAAAGGAAAATATGTTCCCAAGAGCTGGAAAAACAGGGCTAGGAAAGGCAGTAGCTCAATCCCTACCCACCTACGTAATGGGCAGTTTCAAAATTACCAGAATACTTGAGCTCCAATTCAGAACACATGTTATAACTTATGGTGGGGTTCAAAAGAGGTGGAGAAAAAGATCCATTCGGCTCTTCTTGCTAAGCAAACTTGGAGAATTTACCAGAACCCATTCACTGCTGCATCATGTTTTTTAAGCCAAACACTTTGCTTCATACTCCTTTTTGAAACTAGCCTTGACCTAGGCCCTCTTGCACATAGCCCAGCATCTTAGAGGCAAAGAACGTGACACTATGGACTCGTTTGGTTGTCGTATTAAAAATGAATAGATTAAATAAAGTAATACAGTCTAATACAATACAGATGGATTAAAGACAAGATTAAATACGGTATTAGAATAATACGTAATTTTATCTAGTGTTCGACGATACACAATATAAGCGTTGGATAGTAGTTATTTAATCCAATCGGTTGTTTGGTTAGAGAATTATTTCATCGTATTAATGTTGAATTAACAAAAATACTCTCAATCAGTATTGTTGCATTGATGACAATTTGATTTTATCACTAGGGGGTTATAATAGTAAATGTGTAGAATAATAGGAATGAGTTGGATTAATAATACCACCTCTCTTGGTGGTATTAAAAAACCTCCATAATACAAGTCTATCGTATAAAAAATATACGACAAGTATACGATTAATATACGTTTTTGAAATTAATACGGTATCAAATTTTCTTACCAAACAAAGTATTAGGTCCGATTAACTAAAAAATAGTACAATTCAATAATTAATCCCCTCATAATACGTCTACCAAACGAGCCCTATGTAGATCAAGATGGAGAATCGGGAATGGAAATAATGTGCACACCTGGCTGTACAGGTGAATATCTACCCCTACAACTCCTAAGGTAAATTAATCCCTGCTAATACCTAGCTTGCACACGTAAAGGTGAACTGCTTAGTTGACATGGACCTGCACAACCGGAAGGGCTAGTTAATTTAAAAAGTGTTCTGGCCATATGAAACCAAAACAATTTAAGTTCATCCCTCTGGGAGATACTTTGCTTGACGACAAGTTGACATAGGAATAAGAATTTGTGTTTCTGCTTGAACTGCATATCACCTGATTATGGAGCTAAATTACTCAAAAATAAAAGGGCTGAAGTGAAAACATCCAGCAGTGCAGGTTCAAGCAACTGTAAGTTCTTATGGCACCTAAAAGTACCAAAGAAATTAAGACATTTGCTTGGCGGGTTGGCCCAATGCATTGCCCACTAATGCCAACCTGAATTTAGAAAGAATTCTAGTGGACAAACTATGATTCTGTGTACATGGTGGTAATGAACTAAATACTGGGGACCAACTTCAGTTGATATAACCTGCAAAAATCCATATCAGTGACCCAGGCATGTGACTGGAGGTAATCCATGTGGTTGGCTGTTAGGGTAAATTTTTTGAGACAACTCTCTAACAAGACTTAGAGGTCGATCACATACTACACACATGCATTCCTCCGCTTACTCTATCTTTTTTTAATTCTATGATTAACATCCTCTCAAATTCCCC
This sequence comes from Ilex asprella, assembly GCA_023539305.1. Classification (NCBI taxonomy): domain Eukaryota; kingdom Viridiplantae; phylum Streptophyta; class Magnoliopsida; order Aquifoliales; family Aquifoliaceae; genus Ilex; species Ilex asprella. Next base: position 40,719,221 of record CM042188.1, on the reverse strand, counting down.
TTCCTTATGGATATTTAACTGCAAACATCTCCCTTTCTTTATGGAAATTTAACGTCAAAATACAAAATTATCCACTCTTTGGGATCTTTTGATCTTCAATCTTTACAACCTCCCTTGTTCAATTGCTACTATTATTTACTTTACATTCATATATTTAGCTTTACTTCTACTAGTCGTGGATCCTTTTGATGCTAAATCTTTTTTCCAAACTTATACTTTAGTATTAATTCCTACTTTACTTTCATCAAGCATTATTATATCAGCAACATATAATATACACCTTAGAAGCTCGTCATGAATGTGTCGAAGGCAAAGATGTACAAATTTAAAGTAGTACTTTGATGTAAGCCTACCTAGAATAAAAGAATAAGATGTACTTTGATGTAAGCCTACCTAGAATAAAAGAATAAGATGTTTGATTCACACATTAATCAATATTATGGGAACCTGAAGTATTGCAGGACAGGTAATTCTCAAATTTTCTCTAGGCAGTTCTACTTAAAACATCTTTCTTGCTCATTTCAAAATCACAAGATTATTTGATAAACGCATCCAGAGACTTATCTAACACCAAATTTTTGTACCCAAAAGCGCGGGAACAAATCTTCTACAAGCAGGAGAGGGCAAAGCCTCCATCCCAGTTAGCAGTGGATGCCCTTACTGGGCAAATGACCAAGTTTTAAGTCTCCCTACTCCCTTACCAAATGCATATATGATGTGCTCAAATTTAACAAAAGAAAAAATACGTAGTGTGGAGTAAATGCAACAGATACAGGGACTGATGATAACCAAAAAAAAAATAAGAACAAAAACATGAGCAAACAGATTTCCAAATACCTCCTTCAGCAATCTTCCTTCAGAAGCAAGATTTAAGTTTGTTTGGACGTCCTTAAACCATTTGATGGATTTAGCAGCAGCTGTACATCCCATAGCATGTGCAGAGTACGAGTGTCCATGCAAAAGGGCTTTAAGCTGAAACCAGAACAGAAGTAGATTTAAGCACCAAGAAAACTGCAATCAAGACTACTTTTTAAGTACAAATACAATAGAAAAGCCACAGTATTACTCAGGATGGCCAAGGCCCACCTGAGTTTTGAAAATTGTCATTTTGACCCCCTTTATTTTTTCCTTTTTAGTTAGTTTTCAAGAAAAAATTAGGTTGGTCCCTCTTAAATATGGAATTTGTCATTTTGACTCTCTTACACTTCTGGTTGGCTGTCCTAGTTTTGAACTTTTTGGCTTTATCCCTTCATGCATATACACACATAGCGGACTCCTTGGCAAATATGGACGAGTTTAGATTTGGATTTGGCACATCACCATGTTCTGTAAATATGGACGAGTGTTGAGTGTCAACAAGAATAGAGTGTCAAGCACGGAATACCCTGAGAATCGATCCACACCGAACGACAACATGGGTACCTAGAGAACCACATGCATGCCCCGAATACCCCCATTAATTATTAACTTAATTTACTACGGCCAAAGTTTTACGACAAAGTATTCCTATAGGGCAGCAATGAACTTACAAAGTTGTATTTGGGGGAAAAAATATTTTTTGTCATGGGCTTTAATAATTATCAACTAAGGTATTTATTTATTGCTAGAAAACTATCCTAGAAAAGGAAAGTTAAAAGGGTTAAAAGGGCATTCCACGAGGCTTCTATTGCTACGAGTTCTGCATAGTCCACAGAGAGTCAGATCTACACAGTCTCGGGAGGAGATTCTCCCAAGTTTTGATCACGAATTTGCTCAATTAGGGTACATGATGCAATGATTAAGATTACAATAACAACGATGACAACATGACAATTATCAACAACGATGACAACTTGGAGCATGTAGCATTTGCTAGAACATCACCCAAAACCAATGGGTAATGGGTGGAGTGGTCCCTCAAGTATATAAACCAACCTTGGCGGTTCTAATTATTCGATTTGGTATACAAACTCTATTAACACCCTTACTCACATGAAACCCGAACTCACAAGTGGGGTCAAACAAACATACATACCGGAAAGATCAAATAGGTAAGACACTTGACCCACTAACCACCCCAGTCCTAACTTTGATACCATTTTAAAGCATCCAACCCAAAATTAAAAAGATTAGGCTAAGAAATGCAGGGGTTATAAAACTAAGCAAATTACGCCAAGACACTGCAAGGGATATAAAACTCATTATCAGCAACCAAATTTGGCACTCAAGGGCACAGAACCATTCAATCATCCAGTGAATGTTCAATAAAAATCAATTTTGCCACTCATTCAAGGCCACTATATACGTCACCTTAGAATCTCCAACAAATGCATCAAACACAGCATCCGTCGCCAATGTGGCAGCCAAAGGTACAATTCCACCGGTCATCAGCTTAGCAAAGCAGGCTATATCTGGTTGACAGCCAAGTAGTCCTGCAGCAGACTATAGAGACAGATAACATCCTATCTGCTAATTGATATCAATTTGAAAATAAAATGAAATTAAGAAAAGCATGGGCAACTAACCTCCACTCCTAGTCGCCAGAAACCAGTGAAAACCTCATCAAAGATAACTGGAACATTCCGATTCCGACATTCTTTAACAAGTATGCGTTGAAAAAGTGGATCAACCATTTGCATTCCACCAGAAGCTTGTATCACTACAAAATAATTGCAACTAAAAAAGGATATGACCCATTTTCTAGGCGTCGTTGACATGAACAAGATGTCCTATGTCAAGTGGTACTCTAGGCCATTCAATACCAAACAAGGAGAACATGTGCCATCAAAGTATAGAGACAAAGAAAGCTTTGAAAGTGGATCAAGCCAATTCAATAGAGAAGAATCCTTGGTCTGTTTTGTTAAGTAGCTAACCTCCAATTATTTTTCAGGTCTAATATTAAGATATTAATCACTGTGAAGTGCCTTTATTCAGTGGATAGGATTCAAATAACTTTTTAGGGTTTGTTTCGCTTGAAATCAAAAGACGTTTTCCACTAAAATTAATTTTAAGGCATGTCTCAGTTAAATCGAAAAGTGATTTTGACATTAGTCGTTCTAGGTCTTAATGTGATTGAAATCAAATAGTTGTTCTGACACCAATTATTTTAGGGCATATTGACAGGCACACAATATTGCATTATTTATTACCCATTCACATCCAATTTAGGCTTGATAACTAACTTGTTTCATTTAGTGCATTTTGTAACTTAAGCTTTGATTTTTTGTGTTGCAGGTAATTTAGGTAAAAACATGGAGTTTTAGCATGGATATAATGACAAAGAATAAGGTAGTAGTGAGTTTGCCTAGGATTAAATGAAGCCAAGGGCCTTGCTAAGTCAATTGAAGAAAAAAAGAACTACCAATAGGTGTTCTATCACCGGTAGCTGAAGTCCTAGTACTTTTATCATAAGAGCCCTACCGAATTTACTACTGGTAGAAGAAGCTAGAAAAGTTTCAGAAGTTCCTGATAGACAGAGAACTACCAATAGGTCGAGGCAGATATTCCTGAGAAACTTAATTAAAGATCAAATTTTGTCAAGTCTTTTGGGGATTCTCAACCAATAGAAGAGGAAAATTTTTGGGATTGATATCTTTCAAAGATCTGAAGATTTTCCTTCCAACTACTATAAATAGAGACCCTTTGGGGAATCAAGAGAGAGGAGGCCAAAGAATACGTTTTAGGAGTTTTTTTTTTACTTTTCTTGTTAGAGAGGTTTAGAATTTACTCTAAAGAATTTTTCTTTAAGTTCAGTTCTTTTCTTTTATTGTTCAAACAATACTTAATTTCAATTGTCTTTACTTTCAAAGTTTTGTTATTTACATTTAGTTTTCGATACAAACAATCAATTTTAATTCAGTCTTTACTTTTCTGCATTTGATTACGTCTTCTTTTAAGCTTTACGTCATTTTCATTATCATGAGTGAGTAATCTTTTTTTGGATGATCTAAGGAAGGAGTTCAAAACCTATGAAGTAGGGCGTATGCCTTAAATTAGGGTTTTAATGTTTATGTGATTGATTGAACAGGTTATACATTGATTGAACAGGTTATGCTTTCGAAAACACAATTGGTTTGCAAACGTCCTTGTTATTTATATGAAACTAGACTTGGTACAAATAATTATGGTGTTTTTTGCAACATTTAGAGTGTCGATTTTTTCATCATAAACCATCTTTCAATTGTTGCATTAGTCTTTTCCAAGTTTTTAGTTGAAAATCATCCATCTGTAGTAGTTTGAATACGAAAGCAAAAGAGTTATACATTTAAGGTAGAAACTCTTATTCATAGATAAGAGTGTTGGACGAATTCTGAAGATTATCTAGTTTTTTCATTTATTAAATTTCAATTTCATTAGTCGTTAACTCTCAAAATTCTTGACCTCAAAGAGTTGTTTTATTTTATTTTTCATCATCTTGGATTCCAATTCTTTCCACGAGGAGACGATCTTGGACTTTTGTTCAAGTTACTACGCGATACACGCTTGGGAGCTTTCATGAAAATACAACTCATTTGGAGGGTAATCATTTTTAGCGCCGTTGTCAGGGACAATGATAAAAAAGTTCACATGCTTGAGGGCAAACATGTTGATGAAGAAATGATGAAAATTGTGGTTGCCATTAGGTGTGGAATTCTTTTATCATCATAACTTGGGCATTGTGAAGGAATTGAAGACTTTTTTTCCATAAGATATATACAAAACGTGGGAGGTCTTCTGCGCTTTGGCTTTTTTATGTTTTTTCGAAGTATTGGTCTTGCTCAATTTTATGATCTCATAATTATTGAATTAAAAATATAGAGTAAATACACGCTCTGTTATTGCTTTGTTTCGAGAATTTTGTAATCACCAATATTTCAATAGTGAAATCTCGTCCTTGTATTTCGTTTTTGGACATAGGCTTACTTGTTGAGCAGAATTACGTAAATCTTGTGTTCTATTTTTCTATTTTGTTCCGTTTTATTTTGCTTGTAGCCTTAGTTCATAACAAACTGGTATAAGAGCTATTGGTTTCGGGATGGCTACAACAAAATTCGAGATAAAAATATTTGATGATCAGAACGATTTTAGTTTATGGTAGATTAAGATGAAGACATTGTTTTGTCAACAAGGCTTGGGAAAGGCCATTAATGGATCTCTATCCAAGCAGACAGATAAGACTAAAGTTGCTGAAATTGAAATTCAGTTATCTCTTGTTGATGAAGTTTTTCATGAGGTCGTTGATGAAGACAAAGCTAAAGGGCTATGAAAAAAGTTAGAGAGTTTGTATATATAGAAGCCTCTTGCCAACCGTTTGTACCTGAACCAACGGTTGTATATACTCAAGATGAAGGAAGGTACGCTAATTACTGAACATTCTGATGAATTTAACAAAATTATTGTAGACTTGAAAAATCTTGATATTAAAATTAGGGATGAAGATCAAGCCCTTATTGTGGTATGCTTGCTGACTGATTCGTTTGATAATTTTATTAATTTGATGTTATATGGAAGAGACTCTATCTTCTTAGTTGATATAAAATCCTCTTTGAATTCTAAGTTGTTGCGTACTAAATTGAACGACAAAAACGGTGATGCTCAACCAAAAGGTCTGTTCATGAAGGATCATCGTGATAATTTCTTTAATAATAATAGAAATAGATCCGTTGAAAGAAATTTAGATAAAGAAAAATAAAAATTTGGATATCAATCACAATCTTGGGAAAAACAAGATAATATTTTGAATATTTCTATTATCACAAAATTGGTCATTATAAGCGTGATTGTTTTAAATTGAAAAATAATGGGGGACAAAAAAATCAAATGCTTCTGATTCCTCTAACATTGCTAGTTGCAAAAGATACATCTAATGGTTCAGATAATGTCCTTACAGTTGTTATATCTTATAGACGTTTTAATGATGAATGGATTTTTGATTCAATTTGTTCCTATCATATGTGCTCTAATAGGGATTGATTTACCACCTATGTGTCAATCAATAGTGGTTCAGTTTTGCTGAGAAATAAGATTGCTTACAAGACTGTTGAAATAGATACTATCCGAATTAAGACACATGATAAGGTTGTGAGGACTTTGATAGACGTACAACATATTCCAAAATTAAAGAAGAATTTAATTTCTTTAGGTACTTTAGATTCCATTGATTATAGATTTTCTGCTGAATGTGAAGTTATGAAAATTTGCAGGGTTCCCTAGTTGTGATGAAAAATAAAAAGATTAATAACCTCTATGTTCTTCATGGTGATACTGTGATTGGTGTAGCAGGTGTGTCATTTTAAAAATTTTCAGATTTATAAACTATCCAGTAATGGCACATGTGTTTGGGCCATATGAGCGAGAGGGGCATGGAAGTCTTGTGTAAATAGGGTTTACTTGGCAAACAGAAATTAGAAAACTTATTTTTTTGTGAGTATTGTGTCTTTGAGAAATAGTGCAGAGTCGAGTTCAATATAGCTATTCACAAGATTAAAGGTACAGTTAATTATATTCATTCATACATTAGGGGTCCTTCTCAGGTTCCATCTAAGGGTGGCACTCGGTATCTTTTGACCTTTATTGATGATTGTTCAAGAAAAGTTTGGGTGTATTTTCTGAAATACAAGAGTGATGTTTTTGGGACTTTCAAGTAATGAAAAATTTTGATTTAAAAACAAACAGACAAGAAAGTCAAGCGTCTCAGAATAAATGATGGTTTGAAATTCTTTAGAGGTGAATTTAATGAGTTCTATAAAGATGAAGGCATTGTCGGGCATCGTACTATCTGATCTACTTAAAGACAAGATGAACAGGAGAACTCTTTTGGAGAAAGCACGTTGTATACTCTCTAATGCTGGATTGTTTAAAGATTTTTGGATTGAGACTGTCAGCACTATTTGCTTTTTGGTTAATCGTTCTTCATTCACTGCTATTGAGTTGATGACTCCTCCTGAGGTATGGTCTGGTACTCCTGCTAATTATTTTGATTTAAAAATATTTGGTTGAATTGCTTATTATCATGTGAATGATGGTAAGCTTGAGCCTAAGGCTAAAAAGTGCACATTTATTGGTTATGCTAATAGTGTGAAATAATATAGATTATAGTGTTCTGATCCTAATTTACCTAAATTTATAGTCAGTAGAGATGTTGTATTTGATGAATCTTCTATGTTTCATCCGAAAAAAGAGTTTGTAATTCGAGTAGGGAGAAAACAAGATTATAGCAAGGAGGTGGAGCTACGTGTGAAAGCTTCACAGAAAGTACTTCAGGTCAATATATTACAGATTTGCTTGGTTCTAGTTATGTTGATAATCCACATGAGGAGCAACAGTATAATATTGCAACAGACAGGGAGAGGAGGTAAATTAAACCCCTTCAGAAATATGGGTATGCAGACTTGGTGGTTTAATGCACTGACTATAACAGAGGAGTTTGGCTTTCAGGAGCCTTCCACATATTCAGAAGTTGTCACAGGGAGTAAGTATGTACATTGGACCGTTGCTATGACCGAAGAAATTGAATCTCTTCATAAGAACCAGACTTGAGAATTAATGAAGTTACCTAATAGTATGAACGTTGTTGGTTACAAATGGGTCTTCAAGAAAAATGAAGGAATTTCAGGGGTTGAGTCTACAAGGTACAAGGCATGATTAGTTGCAAAGGACTACAATCTGAGAGAGGGTGTGAACTTCAATGAAATTTTTTCATCAATTGTAAAACATAGCTCTATTCGTGTATTGCTTGTCATGGTTGTTTCATTTAATCTAGAGGTTGAGCAACTTGATTTAAAGATAGCTTTTCTACATTGTGAGCTTGAGAAAACTATCTACATGCATCAACTAGAAGGATTTATTGTTTAAGGTAAAAAAGATCATATTTGCTTATTGAAGAAATCATTATATAGTTTGAAACAGTCTCCAAAACAGTGGTACAAATATTTTGACACTTTTATGGTAGATCATGGTTACTCTAGGAGTAATGATGATAATTGAGTATATCATAGCCAGTTATCAGATGGTTCTTTATTACTTTATATAGATGACATGCTTATTACTACTAAAAATGTTAGAGATGTGGTTGAAGAAACAATTAAGTTCAGAATTTGAGATAAAGATTTGGGTACTATAAAAAAAAATTGGGTATGAAGATTCAGAAGGATAAGAAAGTAGGTATGTTATATTTATCTTAAAAGAAATATATTGAGCGGTTCAGGATGCAGAATCCAAAGCCCGTGAGTACTCCATTTGCTACTCACTTTAGGTTTAGCAGCTTTATCACCATAGAGTGAGAATGAGGAGTAATTTATGCCTCGTGTTCCTTATTATAGTGCAATTGGGAGCATCATGTATCCTATGGTTTGCACTCGTCTAGATATTTCACAGGCAATAAATGTAGTTTATCAATACATGTCTAGTCTTGGGAAGTTTTATTGCCAGACTATGAAATGAATACTTCGTTATTTAAAAGACACTACAAATGTTGGCTTAGTATTTGGTAGAAGACATGGTTTCAATTCTACAATTGTTGGTTATGCTGATTCAGATTATGCGGGTGATCTAAATAAGAAAAGTTTGCCAACATGTTATATTTTTACTCTATTTGGGTGTACTGTAAGTTAGAGGGCGATCCTATAATCTACAGTTGCGTTGTCTATTAGAGGCAGAATATATGACAGTATCAAAGACAATTAAAGAAACAATTTGGTTAAGAGATTTGACCATTGATTTGGGCTTAGAAGAGGAGGTGACTACTGTGTTTTGTGATAATCAAAGTGTAACTATGCAAAACATTTGACCAAAAATTAAATGTATCATAAAAGAACCAAGCACATTAACGTTAGATATCACTTCCTTTGTGAGGTTATAGCTCAAGGTATTATCAAAGTGAAAAAGATTGTTATAGCAAAAAATCTAGCAGATATGTTTACTAAGCCAGTACTAGTGCTCAAGTTCAAGCATTGCTTGGACTTAATTGGTATTTGCACGGTTTGAGTTATACCCTTCGCAGTATTTGACGAAGACAGTGGTTGTGTTCACTTTAGTTTGATGGCTTGATGGAATACATGCCAGAAATGATGCATTTTTTATTTCGACTGGAGACTAGTCTAGTGTATGAAAGAATTCTGCTCTCTTTTCCCCCGCACCGTGGTCTTCTGAGAACCTTTAGAATGCTATCAACCAAGTTGAGCCTTTTATAGAACTCCCTACACAATGCCAACCCATATCCCTTTATTTCCATGAACCAGAATTTCAACCCATGATCAGTGATATGTACAACCACATCATAAAAGTCCAAGCTATACTGATCCACTTCCTCTGGCCTAGCTACTGCTATTGCTACTATTAATACACCACCACCACCACCATTCACCTTTGGAGTAACATTGTCGTAGAAGGTTAGTAGGTTAGAGGAGAGGATGGTTCGTAGGGGAGATCTTAACTTGAGACGAGGCAGTTGGCTGAGAGATGCGAAGGGAAGGTAGACTAGCATGAAGAGGTTGCTTGAGCATACCTTCCCTGGTGAGCCTATTCTATCATGTCCCTCTTTGGGGCCTCATACATCTTCTACTAGGGAGGATGTGGTGCTCAAAGTATAGAGTAGTGAGAGTAATGGTGAAGAAGAAGAGGCTGGTACTAATGATGATGAGGATGCAGCTGAGGATAGTGATGATGTTGCTAGTTGATTGTTTTCCTTATTTTCTCTTTGTCTATGGGTTTTAGGATCAAGTCTTAGTAATCTAGTTTTGTCTAAGTTTAGTAGAAAAACCTCTAGGATGTAGGCTTAATTTTGAGTCCTTTAAGTGCCTATTGTACTTGAAAGACTATGATTAGTTTTAATGAATGTATCTTTTGATCTTATTGTCTTGTGTTCTTTAGATTTATGCTTTATAGTTCTATTGCTTTCATTTTTACTATGGTTGTTTAGAGAATTGGTTGTGATCCGTCTTTGTTCTCTTGTTGACGTTTGCTAGGGACTATCAACACTTAAGTTAGGGAGTGTGATGAGCACTCAATATTGTATCATACTCTTTCACATCCAAATTAGTGCATTTTACTTAGTGCATTTTGTAGCCTAAGACTTGATTTTGGTGTTATACATATTTTAGGTATAAACATAGAGTTTTAGCATGGATATAATAACAAGGAATAAGGTCGCAGTGAGTTTGCTCGGGATTAGATGAAGTTGGGGGCTTTGCTAAGTCAATTGAAGAAAAAAAGAACTACCGGTAGATGTTCTACCGGCAGGAAGTCAATTCTATCAATATCTGAGCTCACAGAAGTTTATAAGTTTTCATCAGAAAAGTTCTACCGATAGTTGTATTACGTTCTACCGGTAGCTAAAACCCCAGTACTTTTATCAAAAGAATCCTACAAGATTAATTACTGGTAAGAGATGCTACAGAAGTTTCTGACAAACAGAGAACTACCAGTAGGTCTACCATGTTATTGGTAGGTCGAGGCAGACATTCCCGGGAAGCTTAATTAAAGATCACATTTTACTAAATCTATTGGGGATTCTCAACCACTAGAAGATAGAGATAATTTTGGGATTGATATCTTTCAAAGAGCTGAAGATTTTCTTTCCAACCATTATAAATAAAGACCCTTTGGAAAATCATTACATTTTAAGAGTTTTCTTTCACTTTTCTTGTTAGAGAGTTTTAGGGTTTACTCTACAAAATTTTCCTTTAAGTTTAGTTCTTTTCTTTTATTATTCAAGCAATATTTAATTTCAATTGTCTTTACTTTCAAAGATTTGTTATTTACATTCAGTTTTTTTTCGATACAAGTAATCAATTTCAATTCAATCTTTACTTTGTTACATCCGATTATGTCTTCGTTTGAGCTTTACGTCATTTTCATTATCATGAGTTAGTAGTCTTCTTTTGGATGATCTGCGGAAGGAGTCTCAAACCTATAAAGTAGGGCGTACGCATTAAACTAGGATTTTAACGTTTATGTGATTGATTGAATAGGTTATACTTTCGAAAACCTAATTGATTTGGATACATTCCTGTTATTTGTATGTAATTAGGCTTGGGACAAATAATTGTGGTGTTTCTTGCAACCTTTAGAGTACCAATTCTTCCATCATAAACCATCTTTCAATTGTTACATTAGTTTTTTCAAAGTTTTTAGTTGAAAATCATATATTTGTAGTAGTTTGAATACGAAAGCAGATGAGTTATAGATTTAAGGTAAAAACTCTTATTCATAAGTAGGACGAATTTTGAAGATTATTCAGTTTTTCCATTTATTGAATTTCAATTTCATTAGTAGTTAAGTCTCAAATTTCTTGAACTCAAAGAGTTTTTTCTTTTTATTTTTCATCACCTTGGATACCAATTCTTTCCCTGAGGAGACGACCTTAGACTTTTGTTCAAGTTACTACACGATACATTTTTCTTACGCTTGGGATCTTTTGTGAAAATACAACCCCTTTGGAGGGCGAACACATCTTATTATTATTATTTCGATCATGGTGAAATAATGCCCGATCTGGATGAAATTTGAAAATGTTAGGGTTTGTTTGGTTTGTATCTCAAAAATAATATCTAAAAACTATTTTTGGGAAGAGTTTTAAGAAAGTGTTTTTAAAAATTTTTAGATTACAAATCTTGTTTGGTTATATATTTTTAAAAATAGTTTTAAAAAACAAAAATTATAAAATTTGTTTGGATAATAATCCACAATTCTCAACTCTCTGTCTCTCTCTCTTTCACTGTGCATCAAGACCACCACCGACCCACAATCACCACCAACACACAACCACCACCGAAACCAAGAACCACCACCAACCAACAACCACCCAAAACCCACAATCACCATCCAAAACTCACAAGCACCACTAAAATCCATAGCCAACACATGCGTTTTGAACCTAGATGTAGGAAAAAAAAAAGACACTGGAAATGATGGAGAAGACGCCAGAGTTCTTGCAATGGTCTGTGTTTCGTCTAGACAGTGTCGTTGCAGAGAGAAAGAGAGTGTGTGGAGATGGAGAAAGACACAAGTGAGGGCTTTTATATTTCAACAAAAAAAAAATATTTTGTTGTTAAGGAAGTTTGATGGGTGCACTTCATTAAAGAGGAGGGACTATTTCCTTTGTTTTCTATTTTATCCTGAAAACTCAGAAAACATCATTTTATTGTTCTATAAAATCATATCAAAATTCTCAAAAATTTTCACAATTTGGAGAACAAAAAAACTAAGCAAACAGGTTTTAGGTGTTTTTAAAATTTTGAGAACAAAAAAACAATTTTCGGAACACAAATCAAACACGCCCTTATTCTTCACATACGAATTTTTGCATTTGTTGGCTTTGAGTGAGGTTTAAGTAAGTGGGTTCATTAACAATTTGTCCTATCAATTGTCTATACAAAGAGTAAAGTACCAGGGATTGTCTTGAGATTATATTCCTATTGTTGTGTTGTTACCATTATGAAATTCCATTGAATGTCGGTTGGGAGAGTTTAACATCTATATTCTGTTGTGAGTGTGTTGAGTAAGTGTGAATAAGAGCCAGACCTAACTCATGGTGGTGGTGGGGTCATACATGTTGTTAAGGCCAGAAATGCCTTGATTGAGTTGTGTAATAAATAGGTGGGGTTAGGAGTAGGGGTGTCAATGGGCCGGGCTGGGCTAAGACCACGACATTTTTTTGGGCCAGCCCTGGGTAGTGTAGGCGCAAGCCCTTACCCAAGTGAGTTATCGGGCGGGCGGGCCGGACCAGATATCGATTAGGGTAGACTACCTACAGCCCAACCCGCAAGCCTATTGAGCAGGTCTGCTCGCGGGCTTTTTTATATACAACTTCATTTAAAAATAATGAATATTTTTATAACTTAAAATTTGTGTAAATTATATTTTTAAATTAAAAATACAGTTAAAATTGATAAAAATAAAATAATGAATAATTTTATTTTTGTTTAGGAGATGAACTACATCTAATAGAATGAATATCTCCCAACTATGTTGACATCTACTCACTTATCTATCATTTGTATTACTTTATCCTTAAAACTTGTATGTTTAATACATGAAAAAAAATACATTATTTATAGTATTTAAAATTTTAAAACTTTAAATTCTGACATTGAGAGACTTATTTCAAAATTTCAAATTTAATGGTTTAAAAGTATAACTTTTTTTCAAATGGAGGGTGGCGCGGGCTCTTGAGTTGGGTTTTAACGGGTTTTTAAGAACATTGGGTTGGGACTCGGGTATGCCAACTATCAGACCTATCGAGTTTCGAACTTATTTTTTCAGGCCAGGTAACGAGATTCGTGGGTAGCTCGGCCAATAGACACCCCACCCATGGACACCCCTAGTTGAGAACATGGTAAATAGGGGCATGGTGGATCTTTTATTTAGGATAAATGTATGTTACCTTTGGAAGTTAGAGTACTCCTTTTGAGATGTGATTTGATGTGATTGGTCGTATGTTTAGTTAGGTATGTTTGTTTAACGTCTTCATACCTCCTATTCTTTCATATTATGACTTATTCTACTTAATGGTTGTAAGGCTCAAGCCGCTTATTTGCCATTACAGATGCAAATTCCTTTTGGAGTAAAAGTGGATTGAAATATTCGTAGCAAGAATCAAAATATCGTTTCGAAATGGTCGAAATATCATAAACGTTTTCATTTCCAAGGAGGCTGAAACGAATCAGTGATGGAATCGAAATTCTAATACTTCAGGATGATCCATAATATTTTGAAATATTTTATTATATTTCAATGTATTTGCACAACTATTTCGGAATGTTTCAAGGTATTTCAAGATATTTTGGTATATTTCGATCAATGTTTTGAAAAAATAATTCTTAAACTTTTTATTTTTTTTCGAAATGGGTTGAAACATTTCCGAAACATGTCGAAACTTTTCCGTTTCCTAAGTAACCGAAATAATTCACTTAAACAAAATTTTGATCCTTGATTCATAGAAATAAAGGCTTCCGATTATTAGTATAATTTCTATAAATTTGAGATTTCGGTGATATGACTAGTTAAAAAGGGCGATTTAGTTCAGGCGCCGGATCCTGGTGGGTCCATGGCTCAGGCCGAGACAATTACCAAATTAGAAAGAAAAAGATTCATCCAACTTGACCAAATAAATAGAATAACCTTACCTGGTTCTATAATCAATGCCCCAATATGAGTAGAGCTTCTTGATCCCGCTTGTTGCAAAATCTCTTCTATTATGTATGACGTATAGCTAGCAGCAAGACTTGAACCATCCCTACTTGTTTTAAACACTTCATCACGCCTGATAAAGGCTGTGAAAGATGTCAACACCTGCTATGACATTATATAACTAACAAGAAAAGAAATCAGTAGATGAGACTAAAATATGCTTCACTTACACATATCTTCAACTTTCAGTTCTTCAGCACCCATCCGTTGAGGAAGGCAAAGTTTCCAAATGCCATTGCTCATGAAAACTGTTGGAGGATCTAGAAAAAAACCTCTTCCTGTGTACCTGAAAAAATTACATAGGTACTATCAAAAATGAGAAAAACAGTCTGAGCTGGCTTATTCTTCGTTACAACTTACAAGACCTTTTCACTTGATCAAAATCATGCAGAAGCTATTCATGGAAGTTGTGCACAAACTACTTGAATCTTCAATGCATTGAAAGTCTATAAGACTATAAAATATTTTTTAAAATCAAAAGGTCAAAGATAAGCTACGTGCACAAACTTCCACTCAAATCTGCAAATCAATCAAGCTGAATTTCATTCTAGTTTTTTTTCCCCATGAAGGCAGAGGTAGGGTGTTTAAACCACGATGGAAGATGAGCAAAAAAACACAAAGCCATGCATGTGTATAACTGACACTAGGTCACACACCCATACTAGGTACTGCTTTATGCATCTATAGATCATTGAAAAAGAAAAAGATAACTTTTTGGATTCCTTGGGACAGCCTTCAAGATTAAGCAATATGCGAGGCACACCTAAAGTGGGCTCAATGTTATCATCAAGGTGCAATCGAGACACACGCCCTGGGCTTAAGCATACGCCTTTTTTTTTATCCTTCCGTGATATATTGAGTCATTAATCTATTGACTTTGAATGGATTAATGGAATTTTGATACACATGATGCCAGGTTAAAACTCCCCAAGTACAAGTAGCTAATTCTGATCTTAAACTATACCTGTGAACTCCACAGAACCAATCTAATCCGACTCCAAGAAAGAATACCTATTTTGGGCCATTGACCTTTGCCTCTCTCTCTCTCTTATCTCTGTTTCTCTCTTTAACTTTTTCTTTTCTTTTTTTGTGAAACCAGACCTAATTTATTAAAAACAACCCCTTTTTTTATAAAATGAAGGTCCTTTTAATTTTAATTAGCCCGTCCCTTCTACTTTTCAATTAGCCTATGTTTCTGAGAAATCTAACTCCCCAACTTTGTTCGATTATCCCTTTCTCCCCTCTTCTTATTTCTCACTCAGTTTGGCAGACTTTTTCCATCCTTTTAGTGAAATATGATGTAGATATAGGTGACAGATACTCATTACTATAAAATTAACTTTCATTTGCAAAATATAGTTGTTATCTGATGTAAGTTGCTGAAATTTAAGCTAAATGTTTATTTAGGAATTGCACTAACATTTATTATATGATGATGCAATTAATTGCGTCGCTGGAGC
>CM042188.1:40692517-40703603 GCA_023539305.1 Ilex asprella | reverse complement strand
CACTAACATTTATTATATGATGATGCAATTAATTGCGTCGCTGGAGCCTGCGCCTCACATCACACCTTGGCACAATGACAACATTGGTGCCTCTGTGCACCTTTCAGCACCTTTCACCTTAACTAACACTGCCTCTGCCAATTGATGTCTTCTCTCTCGCACTGACTATGTTTCAGACCATGTATATGTTTAGGACACTGTTTTAAGGAATTCTCTCAAAAAATAAAATCCATTTGCCTACTTCCAACATGAGAATACAAGGTATCTTAGGCCTAAAACAATTAATAGAAGGAGCATTAGTTCCAAATTGGAAAAACTTCATGGTTTAGTAGAACTTCAATACAAGCATATGTTTGTTCAACAAAAAAATGCAAGCATATATGCTAAGAAGTACCCATACCATGGTTGCTGGAAAAAGCCAGTATAAGATGATGGTGCCTGTGCTTCCATAGCACCCAAAGTATCACCATGATAAGATCCTCTAAGAGCTAAGACCTGATTTAAAAGAAATAGAAAAAAGAGTTATATCCCCTCCTAAGTTATAAGCATAGACCTGTTAAAATCAGTACAACTCTATTCAACAATCCAACTTTAAAGTTACGTTAGCCTTGTACTTGATGTGTCACAATGTAATAACTAATTGGAACTTGATGAGCAAATGGGTATCCAGGGTATGTATGTAACAACAAAAATGGACTTATACATCTTTTCCATAAAATAAGTACAGACCGAAGCCAATAGATAAACAAAAGGACAACAGAGTGCACGAAACTCTTGTCATTGCAGAGAAATTTGTATGCTGTCTTAGCCTCATGTGCAGAGAAATTCGTTTCCATGACTCGAACTTGTGTTGTGAACTAGAGAGATTTGTTTCAATGACTCAAAATTGTGATGTTCAGTTCACAACGGAATATAATCTTAATGGAAACAATAAATATATGTATATTGAATTGTGCTCTACGTAGTGATATCCATTTCCTATGTAAGTTTAAGTGCAAAGCATGAAATACCCTTGAATGGAAGGGGAGAAAAAATAAAGATAAAATACTTAATGCCATACGTTTACAAGTTCACATGCTCGAGATGCCAAAATAAAAGAATAGGTATAACATGTAACTTAGAACCTAAAACTAACTTCCAAAACCAAAGTGCCATATTGGAAAAAAACATATTCACATACATTCATATGTTATAATTCATACATTCACCCAGTGAATTTCAAAAGTAAAACAATGCAAGCCTAAAACACACAGGCCCCGTGGAAGCAATTTTACCATTTTTTACTTTCTTCCATTGTTCTGGGCAACTTACTTGGCAAAAGTTCATGTACACATGAGATTTCAAACAATGTAACACTCTATTACCACTGAATGATTGAAAATAATCTCAAGTAATATGAAGGATGACTAGTGATTTGGTATAGAATCAACACAACCCACAAATTCTTGGCCTAAATTTTACATATAGCAAGAATTCAACCATAAGACCACAAAATGATTGTACTTTCTACCACTTATCCTTTGATATCTCTTAGGCATAGCCTCCTACCATGTATGACATCCAAATATCCAGATGTGAAATTCAAGCACTTGTAATCTTCCTTTTTTCCATTTAATTTTTTTTTCAAATAAGGCAACCACCAACGTGATCTCAGCCATACATTATTTCCTTTGGATAGCATCGATGCTTCATTTATATAACACCTTAAAGTACGATCCATCTTCCAGTCTAGGGGTTGCCTCAATACAGTCCTCACCTAATAACACAAATTGATCTTGTGTCGTGTTGATTTGGCCAAACTTAATGCCTGACATTATAGAGAGGAGGATACAATAACATACCTGAGGTGCATTAATATAGTCCTAATAAGATCTGTCATACCTTGAGCTCGATACAACTTTGAGCAGTGTTAGACTTCAGATGATCCCAAACAATCCCGTGGTCAAACACAAATTTGCGAAATGCCATCTTCAAAGCAATTTCAATTGCCGTGGATCCATTATCTGAGAAAAATGTTCGAGAAGCCCATCCTACAAAGGAAAAGACTGTCTAATGTTATCACTGGGCGTCAATAGAAATTTGCATCAGCGATGCAACGTTTATATGAAATTGTATTTTATCATTAATTTTTAACACAATTAAATAAGGGAGGGAGGGAGGGACCAACAATAAGAATTGTACACATTTATTCAATAAAATGGCGAACGTAATATAGAAATATCATAATCTAAAACTACAGAATATGCAATGTAGCACTAGACTGTGCCTATCAAGTAATGGTTGGTCGTTGAGCCTAAATGTTTATACTCGGCTAAATGTGTCAATGAGGGCCCTAGTTGATGAGTTAAACTATAGGTCATCTTCCTCTTCTATTTCAAGAAGTTCTTTCATTAAATTTTCATTCCATTAATTTATAAAACCTTTAATTTAGAATGCATCAAGTAAAGAAGAATGGCAACTAAGGGGTGAATCAAACTACTACTAAGTACACACAATTCAATGAATTATCTAGAGCTGTTTAATCATGCTATGTTTGGGTTATGTCAGGTTCACCATGTGTCAGTATCCAAAGTACAAAAATCAAAGCATTTAGGTGTACACTGATTTATGAAACAGGAAAACTACATTATTTTTCCAGTTTGGAACTCAGATTATGAATCCAAGTTCGTCTGCAACAAAACCAGCATATTATAGATGATTAGCTTCAGGAAGCCAAATTATTACGCCAAGCAAAAATGAAACCTTATTTGATAGCTCTTTGAACTCCCTTGTTGTAGCAAAGCATATTCAAATACATCAATTTGTTGAGATCATATCAACGAGGACATATACGTACTCTCCTTTTACTGTGAGTTACTAGGTAGAGGAGAATAACCTAGCTAGTGGATATGTTTGCTCTCTTTGCACGATTTTCATCACTATTCTCTCTGTTCTTACTTTCAATTATGCAACCCATAAACGACATTAATGTCTTGAACAATGTATTAGAATTACTTGATAAAAAAAAAGTAAGAACAACATGGAAGGCAAAATGCAAAATCATAGGCAACAAAACATAAATTTTTATAGAAACCATTGCGAAAAGCTAAAAAAAAAAATAGAGGTACAAGCTCCTCACAAGCTGCAGGAGAATAAAGAATTTATTATATTGTATTCCAACTAGCCATCAAGTTGTATCTTTGGAACAAACATGTAGACAAGAGACCCAAACGTGGAGTTCATTAATCAAGTACATTAACCTCAACAATCTAAAATTTTGCAAAACTTGTACAAAAACATTACCAAAAATATTACTCATGGAACTTAAGCAAACGAGTAAAAGAACTAACCTTTCCCCACTCCATCAAGCAAAAGTTCTGCACATTCTAGAGCCGGCTCATAAACATTCTCAGGGAACATTACATGCCCGAATCTTGCAGCAGCATAACCCATATCTCTAGCGAGTTCAATCTGAAACCACCTAAAAACATAGCCACAGTAAAGAAAAACTTACACATATGCTGCACCGAGTTTACCCAAGGTAAATTCTCTCAGGGACAAGAAAAGGAGATCAAGATTTATTCATTCACTCTGACACCAACTTACGAAAGTATTTGTTGAAATGAGAGTAAGGAAAGAAGAGCGAGAAAATCTATACCAAAGTGAAAATAATCGTTCCTCACTGGCAATGAGATGAAAGAGAAGAATTGAAAAAGGCAAGAGCGAGAACTAAATTGAATTAAAGGATTTAGTGTTTACCGTTGTTCGTGATGGCAGATTATTTGTTGTCCTTGTATTTAGACTGTACATATTTTCTTTGCTTACAATTGGACTTAATAAATTGCATGATTTTCTATGTGGAGGAAATGCTACTTTAACAAGGCTCCTCAAAGCCTCCTGTCGTACTTGTAAGTGTGTTTATAAGTCAAGTTGCTTTTTTTACAGCACCAATTCTTATGCTTCCTTCACCGTTGTCCACATGCATAGACAAAAAGATGCTATGGAGAGTCAAGATGAAGCTCCAAGGGTGACCCTCGATGCTATCTCATTAAAGGAAGATATTGTTTTGAAGTGATGATGGTTGAAGATGTGACTTGCCTTCTTGACCAATAAATAGTCCTCATCGATAATGTCGTGATTACTTTTTGCCATAATGATTTCTAGGGTTGATTTTCCTAGCCTATGAATTTAAGTATTGTTTTATTAATTTTTTTTTCAGTGTTTACTAGGATTGTTTAGCATTGCATATGAATAGGCCTCATCTATAATGGGATGATTAGTCTTTTTGTTATTGATTGGTACTATTTTTTACTAGGTGTGCTTCTTTCTCAATCTTATTCATAAGGAATGAAGGAAAGAGTCATGCTCGCTTGATGCGCTTAGCATTTAATTAGATATTAAGCCTGTGGCAAAGTCTAGCCCAACCATCACAACGTAACTCCACACCAGTTATCTAATGTCTTTTTGTATTCTTACTCTTTTTTTTCCCTTTCTTTGTATTTCTTTATTTTCTCTCACATTAATTCTCTCACTTTTATATTCCTGCAAACAGAAAATTGTTCTATTCGTCTTGAATCAGATAGGCATTCAACCTAAAGAAAACTAGAACTGTTAGAAACTAAAAATAAGTAAAATCTGACCTGTAAAGTAGCATCAGGTCCTTGTGTCCACCAACTTGCACAAGCATCAAATTGTTGAGAAATTAAACCATAATTTTGGACCTATATCCAAGACATGTAAATTAAATTGGGATGTGAAAGCGATTCTAAAATTCAGTGGATTTATGTTGAAAAATGAGAATGTTTGGAATCTGTATAAATTGAGTAATTGTGAATCAACAAATTGCAGTCAATTGAACCATTTCTTATCGTTTTAAATCATTAACCAAAGAAAGTTCGACAAGTAATATTAAAAGACAAAACATGTTGTCATTCAATACTCAATAGTAAAAATGACTTGTGCAACCAACACATGTCTCAAAGCAAACCTTGTGAACTGCAAAATTTTCGCCACAACGTGAATCTATTACTGTAACATTTTCTTCGGGTACAAGTTTGTGCTGAGTAAATGGCCACCATAAAATATCTCGTGCCTTCTTTGGCATGTCAAGTAATCTTTGCATCCTTTCTAAAAATGTTGATAGCATGATTTCCTTGAGAAAATTAAAGACACTCCGAGAGTCTTCAAACCATTGCACTAGATTGTCCGACATATCTTGTGGTACAGGTGGAAGTACAAGCACAGGAACTCTAAAAAAGGGCCAGAGAGAACAGTAATTATCAATAATCAAAGAAGCATAAGGTGAATCTAATCAAATAACTTTGTATTGCAAGCAATATACATACCAAGGTGTCCATGCATGCACGTGTGCACCCACGCACCCATCCATGTACACATGCAAATACACTTTTAGGAGAGAGTGCTTGAAAAGCTTTCCCTCCCTAAATTCTATTTTCTCCCAATTTTGAATTTTTTAATTGGGCTTCTCCAATTGAATTTCAACAGATGGCCTATGAAACAACTTCTAACTTTTTGATAATTACTTTACATTTGAAGTTCTCATCATCTTTATTAACTACTATACATTTAACTTTTGGTCAAATATCAATTTAGCTCATTAATAAGTAAATTTTTAATAATGTTAGAATGGGGTGGGGGTAGGGTGAGAGTAGGAGTAGGAGTAGGAGTAGGGGTGGTAGTAGCAAAGGCAATGGCGATGAAGAAATATTACAAATTTCGTGCATCGCACACAGCGCCCACTAGTAAACTGCAAATACAAAGGGAGAAAGAGACTACACACTAACAACACGAAAAGATCATCCTCTACAACTGGTTGCTGCAAGGCCACACATACTACTTGACAATAAACAAAAAAGGAACTATGTCCAAGAAAATGTATGGGAAACTTCATACCTATTTCGTAGATAAGAAAATAATGGCATCTCATTTTGAAGGCCATGATCTTGAAGAACAACAGCAACAACGTCATACCCCCTTAGTTTTAAACTCTCATAAGCTGAAATGGTTCCAGAAATACCACCTAGTCGTCCATCCCCTACAAGAACAGCAGGTAACCGGAAGGGACTGCAAACAAAGGTGAGAATATTCTGAATCATAGGGAAAACAGCAATCAGACTATGGCATGTTATATAAATGTATGCATAATCCCTTGAACTCAAATCTTTTGTCACCAGCTCTGCTCAATAGTGCAATAACAATCGTCACTTATACATGTCCCAAGATTACTATAGTGGTGCTACATAAATCAGCAACCCAGCTTTTTACCAGGGCACTCTGCTGCCTGGATTGCTGTGATAGTATCATAGGAAAGGTATTACCACTATAGTTAACCTGATGCCCACATCCCTAAGCGTAGTTAAGTTTCTGAAAGGGGCAAACAAGGGAGGGACTAGTATGTTAAAAAGAAAAAAAACAGAGAAATGTTAGGGGTACTTGCACCAGATGTTATTTTATGCCAGGTTCACGGGATAAGGAAAAAAAGGGATAATTGGCCATATCTGTAACTCTTAAGCATTCAAATAATGTTAAATAATTCAAAAAGCCACTAATATACTAAGACTTACTGCAGAAAGGTCAGTTCTTTCATTATTTGGAACTGCTGGTGCCTCTAGTTGCAATACTTCCTCCCAAAATATTTAAACATTTCTACTTAATTTAACAGTAGATCATTGGCTTGGTATTAAGGTCAGAAAACAAAAACAAAGAACAACTCATAAATTTGGAATAAAACCTGAAAATTTTGTATTCATTGGAGAATCAACAATTTCAAAGAATAGACGATTTTGGTTGAGAATTTAAATGAACTATTCTGGAATTGAAAAAAATCCAACCTAATAACAAAAATTCCAAAAACAAAAACCACCTTTGACAATTATAATCTAAATGAAATAACAAAAACACAAATGCAGCATAAAAGAATCACGCACCGATACAAATCACATTGAAGGGTACCGGATGGTCCCGGACTGGCAACACCACCTGCAGTCTCAATCACAGTCAAAACACCCACTTCCTCTCCCTGAACTTGTTCAACCCCACCTTCCAAACCGATCCCCAAACAATTCTTCAACATCCCCAACAATTCCAAATCCCCAACAACTGCTGCTTCCTTCTCTGCTGCCAAATGCGGCGACAATGCCTGTTTCCATCCATATGTTGTCTTACAGATCAACTCCTTTACCACTCCATCACTACCCTCGGCATGTAATTTTCTTTCCTCAAACCACCCCAAATTGTGGAACCCATTTTTAAATTTCCCACCCTTTTCACTTTCCAACCCAAATTCCATGAACCCACGTCCTAATTTTCCAACCTTTTCATTGTCCAACCCAAATCTCAAAGACCCAGCTCCCGAATTCTCACTCTTTTCACTTGCCATCCCAAAACCACTTCCCAAAACGGCTTCGAAAGCCGGAATGGATGTTTGAAGCACATGATTCGAAGCAAGAACGGAGAATTGGGGTGGATTCCGGAGAAAAAGCTGGGAAAATTTGCGGTAAACAAAACGAGAATCGGATTCAATGGGGAACCCAGTTTGGACTGGTTTGAGGTAGATGAATTTGGAGGGTGTGGTTGAGGAGAGAGAATGAGGGGAATGCGGAGAGAGGAAGGAGATGGCTAGGCCGGCAGAGATTAGGGTTTTACCGAGGCCGGTGTTAGAAGCCCAGATAGTGTAAATGGGGTGGGAAAGAGGGTATTCTATTGGTGAAGAGATCGTGGAGAAGAACTTAGGGTGGACGCGAGAGATGGGTTTGGAAAGAGAGTGGCGGGTGAAGAGAGCGGAGATTGGGGACATGGTGAGAGAGAGACAGAGATGAAACAGAGACCCTGAGAGGTAAAGAGAGTAGGGTTCGGTGGGTTTTAACGGCTAGGCATAGTACGAATTTGAAATGTTTATGTGCCGGTGGCCCGGTGCTACACAGAAGAAAAGGTTGGTAGAGAGAGCCATCAGCCATGGATGTCGTGTGTCGGGGCTAGTATACAAGCTGTTGATAAATAGGACAAGGCTACAAAATTTTGGTACTGTGTTTTTAATTTTATAAATTTTTAAGTTGAATTACAACTTTTAAATTTTCAATTATATTTTTAGGATCGATCACAATTTTATCACAAAATTTATAAAATAACCATTAAAATTTTATAAAAAGTTACAAAATTTGTAATGATAATGATGATACAATACCAAATTTGTTTTCGATACCATAGACTTCTCCCGATAAAGTCATGTGCTATTATTATGGATCCCTATTTTTTTATTATTTTATTTTATAAAAATTATAGTTTTTAGAGAATAAGTTATAATTATAAATAATATGATCATTTTAAAAATATTAGTATGAATGATCATAAAAATTATAATTTTTAAAGTTCAAATTACAATAGTCAAATTACAACTTGAAAAACATAAAAATTATAATTAATTGAAGTAAGTCATGATTAATCACAATTTTATCATGATTAATATTGAATTATCTTAAGCATTTATAATTTCACTTTAAAAGTGTATCCTAACCTTAAATCCACATTGTAGTGATATCCCTATTATATTAAAGCCGTGTCATCTTAAATTGTATTATTTTCAAATTATATATGTGTTGACAAGTGTATCGATAAATCAAAAATTCAAAGGCTAGTATTCTTTCTCTTTCTTTTTTTTTTATGGAAAGTTATACAATAGAGTTAGGTCAACAAATAAAAATATGGACGAATTATACTTTATACCTTAAAAAATTCTCATTTTATATCATTAAAGATTAAAATTTTTATATTACATCCGCAATACATCAAAAGTGTTACAATGTGTTAATTTTCCATTAGTTTTTTTGTCAACATTAACGAGTTGTTTTTTGACAGAAAAATAACGAAAATTAATAAAAGAGTCACATTGTAACACTTTTGATATATTAATAATGTAATGTAAGAAATTTAATCTTTAAAGATACAAAGTAATAAATTTAAAATATTTCAAAATACAAAATGTGAAAAAAAATATAATTGTACAACCAAAGACCCGACTAACCTAACGTATTTGATTCACATAACTAACTTTTTTTTTTTGATCAAAAACAAGGAAATACCTTAATATTAAGTAAGAAAGTTCTTGCTACAATTAGACAAAATAAAAGTCTTCAGTTTTGGAAGGGGGAGCCTAATCAGTCCAAAGGAAGTTTGCTAGTTAGCTTAGCAGCTACCACCCAATGAACAGCCCTATTACAAACTCTAGACTTGTGTAAAAAAATAAGGTTGAGGGCCCTAGTTAAAGGCCTAATATCACCCATAATTACATTAATCTCCCAAGGAGGCACTCATTCGGAGGAACTTAACTTAATAATACAAAGACAATCATTTATAATAGTAATGTTAGAAAGCATCATAGCATCAACTAGAAAACACGCTTGAATCCTCTGGACTTACACATCGCTCACTTAGGTTGTCTTCCCTCAGTTCACCCTAGCCCATGACCATATTAATTTGGGTCGGTGATGTTTTGCTATGATTGATAGTCAAAAATTTGATGTACCTACAATTCATAAGGTCCAAAAATTAGGTGGACTATATTGTATTCTGAAAAATTTATACGATTCTAATGTGCCTAAAAGTCAAAAACAAATCCATTCAAGATCCGTGGGACCAACACCATTCGAAGTTAGGTGGCCTGCCTTGCCTAGAAGCGTCGGTGTTTAAATGGGCTTACACATATTTGCTCTGTTACGCTCTCTTCCGCCTCCGCCCTTAGCTCACCTTATCTCTGGTCTTTGCTCTTCTGACGTAAGCCCCATCATTCAGGAGGTTCAAAAATCAATGGCCTCAACCGACCCAAGATCAGAGCTCAGCGTTTGAGGACAGAGAGCGGTGACAACTATGATGACTTGACATGAGCAATTGCCTTGATGGTGTATGTCTATATAAATTCGGGAAAAGCTTCTATAACGAAAATCACTTTTTTGTACGGTATTAAAGTGGTTTTCGGTGGGTGATAATGGTTTTGTGGTGCGTCATGGTGAAGAAAAAAAAAGCGGCTAAAAAAACGATACTAACTCTACTATAAAATGTGGTAACGACGGTTAAAAAACAGTGGTAAATTCACCTTAAAATATGGTAACCTCATCTCATATCTAAATGGTACTTTTACCTTTATTACTTATAACTTAACCTTAAATAGTTATAATTTCACATCCAAAGGTAATAACCTAACATTTGAGAGTTATAATCCCACCTTCAAAGATAGTAATTTTATTTTAAATTATTATAATCTTACCTAACATTTAATACCTAACGTGTAATTGTTGTAACCTAACCGTTAAGAGTTATAACCTCCACTTTCAAATATAATAATTTTATTTTTAATTATTGTAACTTTACCTAATTTTTAATACCTAACCTTTAATTGTTGTAACATAACATTTAAGAGTTATAACCTCACTTTCAAAGATAGTAATTTTACTTTTAATTATTATAACTTTATCTAACCTTTAAGAGTTATAACCCAATTTTCAAAGATAGTAATTTTACTTTTAATTGCTATAACTTTACCTAACCTTTACTTCACCTTAAATTAAAATTCATAAAATTAAAATTAAAATTAAATTTAAAATTTTAATTTAACCTCCTTTTTTTTCTTCACCATGGCCCACCACAAAATCACTATGGTCCACTGAAAACCACTTTAGTACCGTACTGAAAAGTGATTTTCAGTACTGAAGCCTTCTCCTATAAATTCGGTCTTTCTTCTACAGAATCATCGATGGCATTAATATAGAAAATTATAATTTTTACTTTTTGAAAAAAATTATAATTTTTAATATTAAATTATAATTTTTTTAAGAGTATGATCGATCATAAAATATTGGGATCGATATTATATTTTTCATGATCAATTTTGAGTGTATGTGATTGATCATAATCTCTACTTATTAATTATAATTTCTCTTTTTAAAATTATAATTTTACCATACAAAATAGTAATCAACAAAATCGATACAAATTTTTTTTCTTCTAGTGCCATAGAGTTTCCTTTCAGTTTCTTACACTTCATCTATGTGTCATTTTCCTTATCATCTTGCATTTAAAAACTATGGTGATGTGA
>CM042188.1:40657970-40687517 GCA_023539305.1 Ilex asprella | reverse complement strand
AGCCTGGCAGTAATTTATTTGAAGTCAAAAGTCTCCTAATTGATACCCATTATGAGTGACGTTGAACAAATACCCATGATGAGTGACGTTGAACGCCACCAAATCCTTTTCCCTTATTTTTTTTTTCTGGTTCTTTTCATCATTCTTCTACATGGATAAGCATTACTTTGCTTTGCTTAGTCTATTGTTTGTGCAATCTTTCATGATTTGTTTCTGTGCTTCTCCCACAAACCTCACAGATCAATTTGCTTTGCTTGTATTCAAAAACTTTACAAGAGACACCAACAATGTCTTGACTAATAACTGGACCATTACAACTTCCTTCTGCAACTGGATTGGTGTCACTTGCAGCCCCCGGAGGCAAAGGGTGACAGCCTTAATCCTCCCTGAATTGAATCTGCAAGGGACCATTTCACAATCTATCACCAATCTATCATTTCTTGCCATTCTAAATCTTGGTAACAACTTCTTCCAAGGAATTCTTCCTTCTGGACTAGGCCTTTTGCCTCGGTTGAGAGTAGTTGATGTTCACAACAACCAACTTGAAGGAAGTGTCCCTTTGAGTTTATTCCAAAACCAAAAGCTTCAAACAATCTCTTTGGCCTACAACCAATTTTCTGGTGGCCTTTTGGGAGAGCCATGGAATTTACCACAACTCAGAATTCTCAATCTTACCAGCAATGCTTTTACTGGTACAATTCATCCTTCTATAGCAAACCTTTCAAAGATAGAGAGACTGAGTTTGGGTGATAACAGCTTTACTGGTAACATCCCAAATGAGATTGGCAATCTCAGTTACATGACAGAATTGGATCTTTCCAACAACCTGCTTACAGGTCCAATCCTTCCATCCATTTTCAATCTGTCTGCCCTTCGTGTCGTGTATCTTGCTAACAATAGCCTCTCTGGCTCTATCCAGATCCATGTGGAGGATCGTCTTCTAAATCTTGAAGCTGTTGATCTCAGTTCCAATCGACTCAGTGACAACATCCCTTCCAGTTTATGCCAATTCAAAAGGCTAAGATTTCTATACCTTTCCCAGAACAATTTCACTGGATCTATACCCAGAAATATTGGATGTTTAAGTATGCTTGAGGACCTGTATGTTACTGGAAATGAAATAACTGGTACCCTTCCTCCTTCACTGGGCAACATATCTACTCTGCAATATCTTGGATGTGTAGAAAATAGCATTGGAGGAGATATTCCATGGGAATTGGGGAATCTGTTCAATCTGAAGATGTTGGGATTTGATTTCAACAATCTTGTTGGTGAAATTCCCCAAGCCATTTTTAACATTTCTTCTCTAATATACATTGCTTTCACTGCTAATCGCCTCTCAGGGCATATTCCTGAGACTACTGGCCTTCAGCTTCCAAACCTAGAAGGAATTTTTTTAGCAGATAATCAACTCATTGGAGAGATTCCGGTGTCGATCACAAATGCATCTTTGCTTCTTCAGTTGGAGTTATCATACAACTTTTTCGCTGGGCCAGTGCTTACTAATTTGGGAAATCTGCGGCAGCTCCAATTCCTAAATCTTGCAGGTAACCAGCTTACCAACGAGCCCGGAAAACTTGAACTTGGATTTCTTAATTCTTTAGTAGAATGTACATCCTTGCAGTTTTTATTGGTTGGTGAAAATCCACTCGATGGTATACTGCCCGTTTCTGTTGGGAATCTATCATCGACTATAGAGATGTTTAACATACAGAAGGGGCAGATCAAAGGCCACATTCCCAGAGGAATTGGCAATTTAAGCAGCATAATAACATTAGTTCTAAATGGAAACAACTTGACAGGAAGCATTCCTTCAGAGGTTAGAGAGCTAAAACAACTTCAAAGGCTGTATCTGAGTGAAAATAATTTACAAGGATCCATTCCGGAGGACTTTTGTCATTTGACTGCCTTGGGGGAACTAATTCTTGGTCAAAATGAACTTTCAGGACCGATACCACACTGCCTTGGGAATCTTACCCGCCTGCAAAGGATCCAGTTGGATTACAACAGCTTAACGTCGGCCCTTCCTTTAAGTATCTGGCAAATTAGAAGTCTATCGGTCATGAACGTATCACATAATTTTCTACAAGGAATACTTCCAGCAGAAATGGGAGGGTTGGAGGTCATTGAAGCAATTGATCTCTCTGGAAACCAATTTTTCGGTGAAATTCCAAGCACACTGGGTGACCTTAAACGCCTGAGGCATCTTTCCCTTTCAAACAATTCATTACAGGGTCCTATTCCTTCGTCGTTTGGGGACATGATAAGCTTGGAATTTCTGGATCTCTCTTCAAATTCCTTATCTGGTACCATACCTAGATCGTTGGAGAATCTTTCACAACTTAAGGAAATTAATGTGTCTTTTAACCATTTCCAAGGTGAAATACCTAGGGGTGGGGTTTTTGCCAATTCTTCTGCTCAATCATTCATGGGGAATCAAGGGTTATGTGGCTTGCCTAAAATAGGATTTCCTGCTTGTGGTAGCAATAGTACGTCGCAGGGATCAAAGCTGAAAAGCCTTTTCCTCAAGTATGTAACTCCGGTGGTTGGTGCATTGATATTTGTAAGTGCTTTAGTGTTTCTGTGGGTAAGGCATAGGCGTAAGAAGCAGCAACCATCCGAACCTGTAGAATTGCTACAAATCAGGACTCACCAGATGATTTCATATTTTGAGCTTCAAAAGGCAACAGATAGTTTCAGTGAGTCCAATTTACTTGGAGTAGGCGGTTCTGGTTCTGTGTACAAGGGCACATTGTCTGATGGAACAATTGTGGCGATAAAAGTTCTGAAATTGCAAGATGAAGTTGCGCGCAAGAGTTTCGATGTTGAATGTGAGGTGATGAAAAATATCAGGCACAGGAATCTTGTCAAAGTAATCACAACTTGCTCAAATCAGGAACTCAGGACCATTGTCCTTCAATTCATGCCAAATGGGAGTCTTGAAAATTGGTTGCATGGGCAGAACAATCCCTTGAGTCTCCTTCAAAGAGTAAACATTATGCTTGATGTGGCGATGGCACTGGAATACCTCCATCATGGTTGCGATGATCCTGTGGTTCATTGCGACTTGAAGCCAAGCAATGTTCTCTTGGATGATGACATGGTGGCACATGTGAGTGACTTTGGTATCTCTAAAATCCTAGGTGAAAACAGGCTCATAGCACAAACCAAGACATTGGGCACAATTGGCTACATTGCACCAGGTACAATGATTCTTGTAAATTCGTTGTTACTTTTGCTATTTTTTATTCATCCACCTTCCTTTTTTTAACTCTGGATTCAATAAAACTTTGGTAGACTGCAACAAGATAAGAAGTTAAGGAAATAAATGGTAATATAATTTTTAAGAGTAGCCATTAAATTATGATCAAGAATTTTGTTAGGTTCCGAATTGGATTGTCCTTTCAGCTGTCATTGTGACAAAGCAGAGGGAACCTAAGACTACTAGAAAAATAAATCTTTTTGCTAAGACAAAGTATAGCAGAATGCAAGACGAGCAGAAAAGTTAGAGAACACCTCAGCCAAAATGTTGAATAGTAGGAGACGAGTACACTGCCCAGAAACTTAGTTGTCCCTCCGTGAGTAAGTTGTTTAGTATTTCTTTCTTAAGCAAGAAGGCTAGACCAGCTCTGGTCGAGCCCTTGTAAAATTCAAAGCTAACAACTTCTCTAGATGATGAGTGCTCAGCCGTGGAAATCAACAAGGAGCTACTTGTCAAACCATTTTGGATACGAAAGTAGTACCAAAGTGTAGGACAAGATCCTGAACATTATCCTTTTGAATTGTTAAAATCTTTAGCTGTTATCTGTGGCTATTAAATGTAAAAAATAATTGGCTTAAATTACTTGTACTGTAATTTTAGAATATGGTTCAGAGGGAATAGTGTCCACAAGTGGTGACGTTTACAGCTACGGGATCATGTTAATGGAGACATTCACATCTAGAAAGCCAACAGAAGAGATGTTCACTGAAAAAACAAGCTTACGGCAATGGGTAGAAGCATCATATCCCACTGCTGTGATGGAACTCGTCGATGCCAATCTTTTCGATGGGGAAGATCAAATCAGCACTAGACAGAAATTTTGCATATCATCTTTGATCGGATTGTCTCTTGACTGCTCGACGGCAAACCCCGAGCAGAGGATTAACATGAAAGATGTGGTGATCAGGCTTCAGAAAATAAAGCCCGAGCTCTTAGAAACAAAGTTGCCTACTTTGACACTCTAGTTGTGTCTTCATCAGTATGGAAGCCAGTATACCTTTTATAGTGCACTTTTTTTTTTAACTGCTTTGATAGTGTAGTTGAATGAATGTATTGGTGTCATAAATTGTTGTAAGTCCGTTCTGAATCTTAATTTGGGCCTTTTCTGAGCCTTAATCCATGGAGTTATCAACTCAAAGCGGGGTTCATTGACACCAAAAATATACACACATACATTAACACTTCAAAGTATACCGTGTTCCTGTCATATTGTGATGACGACTCTAACACAAAAGTAATGTCAATGGTAGGTAGAAGCAGCATAAAACATTTGAGGGTTGAGAGCAAAAATTGATTGCAATTCTATCATCTTGTCAAACGCCCATTGACTTTATTCTCTAAAAATTCTACATGAAACGCCATTGATATCATAGAACCTGCTTAGCATTGCTAATAATTGAAGTAGGAGCAATGGGTAGAAAATTTTCGGGTAAAATTACATGACACCATCGCCTTTCCCAGTGTCTCCACAAATTGCAACTTTTCAAACCTAATAATACACGGGAGATAGACTTCACCAATTGACCACTGTAGACATTAAAAATTTAATTAATAAATTAATGTCTATAAGTGAGCTCAAATCAATTAGATAAATAAAATTGGGTTGGACTTAAGTTCCGTAACCTAAATAATATAAGCCCAAATTTAATTAACAAGGCTTGTTAAATTAAATTAAATTGGATCTAAATTCCATAGCCTAAATAATACAAGCTCAAATGCAATTAATCAGACTTGTTAAACTAAATTAAAATGAATTTAAATTTCATAGGCCCAAATTAAACAAACTTTCAAAAGGTAAAGTGAGTTGAACTTAAATTCCATAAATTAATTAAAGTCTACAAATTTATGGGTAGCCCACTACCTAAAGCCCATATAAGAGTAATAATGACTCTTATTTGGATAACTATAACTCTTATATGAATAACTACTTCTAACACTATAAATAGAGGTCTAGGGGAGGGTCAAAGGGAGAAAAAGTCGAGGAGGAAGGAAGATCGGCGAAGCTTTGCTCGAAGTTTACTAAAGCCTTACAAGTTCATCTCCGGAAGAAGAACACACCACCAAGGTCCTTCTTCAAGAAACCCAAATCATCTTCAAGTTATTCTAAACGAAGAACGATAAGGAGATTCATCAAAAACATCATCAAATTGAAAAGCGGGAGATACATTGATCCAGCTTTCGTATTCATCAAATCCACAGATTGAAGAGTGAGAAATATGCCGATTAGGCCCTCATCTTCACCAAATTTATCATCTTCATCAAATCTACCGAGAATCAAAGGACAGTGCACGTGATAAGCACGTTGAAGATAGTCAACACTACATCTTTTACTTAAAGTTAATCAAATTGATTATTGTAACTTGACCTAATTTTGTGTTAATTTAATCACGAAATTTGTCGTTACAACCACACACCGTCAAGGAGGGCTGGTCAACAGATTAGATCTAGATTGAATCTTGATCTGTCAAGATCTGAATCCAATAAAAAATTCGAATTTCGAATTAGATCTGTTTACCCACGAATTTTATCTGCATCCGTTAATAATCGGATATCCGAACCGATTACCCGATCTGACATCAATATTTGAATTCCAACAAAATTCTATAAAAAATTAATAATTTTACCAAATTTAAATTAACTTTCAACATAATTTAATCAACCAATCATTTTATTCAATAATTTTTGTTTAATTTCATATCATTCTCATGAATAATTTAATTATGTATGTATGCATATACAATAATTTCTTTCAATTAAAAATATATATATGTATACGTATATAGATACATACCATATGAGATTTTTATCGGATTGAATTTATATATATCCAAATCTAAATCTATTTAAAGAAACTTAATCGAATTTGGGTAAACAAATTAAAATATTAATCTATATCTAGTTAAATGGACTTGAATTCGAATAAAAATCCAATCCATTGGCAGGCATACCCTCAAGTGCCAGATAGGTCATGAAATTGCACAAGCACCCCCTTGCACTCTCGTAATATCTATATAATATTACAGTTAAGAAGTTAAATTATTAGTTTATAAAATCATAATAACAATTAAGATTAATCGAATTTTTTATCTACTTTGATCTTATGGTACAAAATTTATCCCTTTTTTTTTCTGCTCAAAAACATTTATTTATTTGTACAACACCCAATCTCAGACAACTCGACTAACATATTCCCTTTGATAAAAAAAAAAACTAACATATTCCCCAATGTCAAACAATTTCATTAATTTACATGTCTCTCTCTCTCCCTGACTTATTTCGTATTTCTTATTTTCTGTCAGTTCATTTCATTTTAATTTTAAATTATATAATTAAAAAATAATTTTATAAATTATTATTTAAAATATAAAATACTGCACAATAAATATTAATTTTTTGATATTGCAGAGTGTCTTTAGATAGAGAGTTATTGCTAATTTTATAATAAGTCATTTTGTACCTGTAATGTAATGTAATGCATAAAACTATAGACTGTCGAGTACTTCGGATGAAAAAAAATCATG
This sequence comes from Ilex asprella, assembly GCA_023539305.1. Lineage (NCBI taxonomy): Eukaryota > Viridiplantae > Streptophyta > Magnoliopsida > Aquifoliales > Aquifoliaceae > Ilex > Ilex asprella. Next base: position 40,680,734 of record CM042188.1, on the reverse strand, counting down.
GTGAAGCGCAGTAACTTGCTCACGGATCATGGGGTGGCCTTACAGCCCAATGATCCTCCAGTTAATGGGCCCGGACCAGACGCTTAATGCCCTGTTAGTACGGCTGGTAGGAGCATCCCGTTGGCCCTATTTTAACCGGCTTGGCCCATGGACCCACCCCGAAGCCACAAAATTTTAAAAATTAATATATTAATTTAATTTAAATAACAAAAAAAAAAAAAAAAAATCCAATTAAGGTCTGTTTAAAGGACCACTAGGACTGGCCTTTTTAGCTGTGGCCTTAGCAACACACCTTTACATCAAGGATTATTTTGATGCGGTGTATTTTTAGATTGTTAAGTGAATTTTGAGTTTGTACTCTCGCAATCGAGTTATTTAGACTAATTATTGAGATTATTCTCTATTATTGAAACGGAAAGGAAAAAAATCGATAATAACAGCGATACAAAGAGGAAAAATAAAATGTACATTGGTGTGTTGAGGAAGTGAGAAGAGCCAAGTCAATTTCCTTGATGCTAAAAGTGAATGGGTTTGTTAAAAAGGAGGGGTTGACAATTGTAAGATACAGCCTGCAGAGGTTGGAGTGATTAGGAGTCATGAGCTCGGGAACAGGGTCTGTTTGTAGCATCTTATGTGGATTATGTACACACAAAAAAGTGCATGGAAGATAATAACAGCGTAATTAATATAAGGGTGATCATACTTATTGATCACAAAGAAAAACAAAAGCCGTAAGGGGTCACCTTTCCAGGAACTTACTTTGTGGCTGCTATAGATATAAAATGTTGTTGTTTACGTGAATTTGTTGGTGGACATATTTTTTTGTCAGATCATTCGATATTCGAAAGTTATTTTGGATTCCGACTAATCCGAATTCGAGCCGGGTAGGATCACAAGGGCGGTAAAGCTCTCCCTACTGAATTCATCTGCGTTCCTAAGACTTGAACTCGAGACTTTTGTTAAACTAGAACAGTCTCTCACCAATTGATTTAATGCTCGGTGGTTGGTGGGCATCTTGTCAACCCTAAATACCCCCCAGGGGTGCTTTTTCTCCTAATAGTTATATCATTATTTCATAAGTTTAGTGAATTTTTATGGCAGTGAAAAATTAAGTGTTGAGTACCATATTCAAAGTTACAATCTAGTGATATCTACTCATGGAAGAATAATCGAGCATGGTAACTTACAAAACCAGTCAAAATCAGGCTTAATAGCAGTGAGCTAGAACCGAGCCAAACACTTGAGATCGATCTCAATTCTTAGGATCGATCCCAATTTTGAGGATCTCATTGAATTTGCGACCTCATTGAATATTAACTTGTCCTAAATTGTTTATGGTTTTAGACTTGATTTTGGCAATACCACATGGTTCGGGAGCATGCTGAGCTAGCATTCCACAGCAGATTATAATCTTCTTACACCTCTCAAAGTATAATCGTAACCACAGTTCAAACAAATTTATTGTTATTCAGCCATGATTTGTACATGCATCCCCCTTTTTAGCAACAAAGTTAATGATGCATTTAATAGAATTTATATTCACAATAACAATAGGCTAAATCCTGGTTTATTGTACAACCCAGAGCTTGAGTAAGCCAACCAATTTGATTCATTTAACTGATTCGAATCCGCTGGCGGATCCGCAGCTGTTTCCTTTCCTTCTGGATATTGTTTCATCCCTCATGAAGGTTGTGATTCTAGATCGCAATATCTTTTTTTTTTTTTTTGGGTTAACCAAGAAATATTAGGACGTCTTAGAGCGCCATAAAATTCTCACACTATGTAATTTCGGGGATAAATGAAATGTAGTAGCTACTTCTAATTATCAAATGGTTCTATCAGGCAAATGGATTTGTTTGGTGTTGTCTGGCTTTCAAATTAGGATACTTATAAAAAATGACTTAGTACACTAGACTCTAATTATTGCGGAATTGGAGTATGAAAAGATGCACACAATCTTACCTTTGAGATCTATGTATACTGATTTTCTTCAAGCACAAAATACAGCATGTTTGAAGCAACATTGGAATTTAAAATTTTTGGTCAATCCCAAATTGCAACATTACCAAAAAGAATATTATCAATAGAATGAAAATGAAAATTGTAGAAGCATTTACTAGATGCTATTGAAAAATGTAATGAATTTTTTAATCATTTGATGAGAATTTGTAATGAATTTGTCTCATGATTGAAGATCAATTTTTCACGGCAAATGTTTTGCAAACATATTTCAAACTTTTTAGGATTATTTCACACAGCCTTCCCCTCATGATTGAAGATTAATGTTTTGCAAATGTTTTAAGGATGGGGATTCTTACTCCCCATTATTTCTTTTGTGAATGAGGAAGCTGATTACCGTCACGTACGGATTCATTCTCCTTCTGGTAAAGACTGAGAAGGTGCGAGATTGGCTGGGGTGTTTGCATTTGTGGTCTACTCAGCGAAAACCAATTTTGTCTAGTGCACTATAATTTTCGTTTAGTACCATAAAGACTGAACTAAATTAGAATGGCAGCGGTACGCTTGGAATTCTGATGTGGTGTACGATTGTCTTGATGGAACACTCACAGGAGGACCATGCCAATCAACAAAAGTCATATTGTATTTTAGACGATCTAAATTCGAACTTTAATAATTTTTTGAGGTCAAACAACGAAAGATTTATCTATTATGAATATCCTAGTCTCAGTGTGAATGATCTACTTTTGACCGAACCGAGAAGAATTAATCAAAATAGACGTAAGTAAGTTGATCCAAACATTTATTGTATTTCTCTGTGCTGAGAGAGATAGTGGGGGGTAGCATATAGATTAATTAAGGTGCGTTCATTGAAATGCGAATAACTAGGCACCAATCATTTCCATATTATTTTGGTATTTAGACATTAGTGACCCAAGCTTATCTTCTTATCAACAAAAGCTAACCAGCTCTCATCTAAAAGTCTCAAGGTTGGTCTTGCTGATGATGCATGAAATGCAATTTCAAAGGAGTGAGAGTCTGAGAGATTCTGGGTCTGAGAGAAAGACAAGCAGATGCATGTTATCTTCCTCCCAAAGATCTGAGTCCATTTGATGATTAAGATATATATTCGTAGTTGTTGGAAAGACTTCTTTTTGAAAAAATTGATAGTTTTCTCCTTGTTATTTCTATGCAAGTGCGGTTCCGGGCCTCTTTGTTCTCTCCTCTTCATTATTAAATTTGATTAGAATAGTATTAAAGTTGAAAACCCAGGTCAATGAGTGGTTCCCCCTCTATAAAATATTTTAATTCTTGGGACGCATCACTTTCCTTCGTTTACGTAATTGTTCGTGGTGATTAGTTTGGCCCAGAGAGAAGTGAATTTTAATCTTTAAGTTTCAGATTCGGACTTGATTAGGTACCGAAATTTATTATATTTATGGGTATTTTTATTACTGTCGCAAATGTTTTTATTACTGTTATAGTACTCAAAAAGTGAAAAAAATAATTACCATAACAGTAATAAAAATACTCACAATAATAATAAAAAAACCTATAAAAGTGAGAAAAAATTTTATACCCATGAAAAGTGGTAAAAGTAGTTACCACAATAGTGATAAAAATATTCACTATAGTGATAAAAATACCCACAAAAATAATAATTTTTTTGGTTATAAAATAACTCACAAAAATTATAAAAATATCTTTTAAAATAATAAATTTTAGAGATATAGTAACATTTTTTTTTTACGGTACCGAAATCAAATCTTTGAGATTCACGTGACTGATTAATGAATCGATCAGAATAGGATTAACTAGAATTGCGACATAATCCACAATGACACAGACTTTCATTGGTACGTACCCTAGTCCTAGATATTGACTTTCTACTATAAAACCAAGCCAATTCATATATGTAGGGTTAGAAAAAGGAGCATTATAATCCTAGAAAACAGGAGGCTAATGGTGCCGTAATTGGCGACTTGATGATTTGATAAGAAAATTCAATACTTCTAATGTAATGAAGTGTAGCTCCATAATCGAATATTTCTAGGAGATTGCCGACAAATCTATAGGATAGAGGCTTCGTTCTTGATTTTACCTGTAGCATTACTTTCTAATAAAGTAATGAAAGCAAAAAAGCTGTGGCTAATATGAGAGGAAATTTGTGTAGTACTTTATCCAGTTGTTTGTATTAAAATATACAGAAGGATGATTGAACTGATCCCAAAGAGAGAGAGATGCACAAACCCTAGAGGAGACGTAGACTTTTTTGGTCCTCGTAAGCATCACATCACTCATTTTTCCAACCTATAAAGCTCGGTCTTCTCTTCTACAATTTCCCACCAATAATTAGAGATAGCTTCTATCTGTGTTATTTGGAGAGAGAGAGAGAGAGAGAGAGATGGGTAGAGCTCCATGCTGTGACAAAACCAACGTAAAGAAGGGTCCATGGTCCCCTGAGGAAGATGCAAAACTCAAGGCTTATATTGATACTTATGGCACTGGAGGAAACTGGATTGCTCTTCCCCAGAAAATTGGTATATACCCTCTCTCTCTCTCTCTCATGCTCCATGTGATTGTGTTCTTCTTTTTCTGCTTGGGTTTTTGCATGCACCGAAATCGAATTTGTTTGACACTTTGACTAATTGGTGAGAATAATTCATAGGGATGAAGAGATGTGGAAAGAGTTGCAGACTAAGATGGCTGAATTACTTGAGACCCAATATTAAACATGGTGGATTCACTGAAGAAGAAGACAATATCATCTGCACCCTCTATTTAAGTATTGGCAGCAGGTCTCTCTCTCTCTTAAAAGAATCATCTCAGCTCCAAGATCTGAATAGTCTTCTTCCTATTTGCTTTTTGGCACCGGTTTTGGTGTCGCAAAGGTTTCATGTAAATTAGAGTTAGTTACAGTTTATTTATAATTCAAAAAAGTCAGTTGCAACTCAAAGTTGACGACCCTATTTTACAATAGATCACAAGATTGAATGCCAAACTCATCCTTATTTTGTAGTAATTTTTGATAGAATATACAAAGAAATGCTTCATTATCGTAGGCTTATGGTATGTTTTGTACGTAGATACTAATATTGCACAAATTTTTGGGCAATCTCAGGTGGTCCATAATTGCAGCCCAATTGCCTGGAAGAACAGACAATGACATCAAGAACTACTGGAACACCAGATTGAAGAAGAAGTTGATTGGAAGGCGAATACAGTCACATACAAACCATCTATCGCCTGCTAGTCAGAACCCTAAAGATGAAAATGGCATAGAAGAATCAAAGTCCTTAAGCAACTCAGCCCTTGAGAGACTTCAACTCCATATGCAGCTTCAAACCCCTCAAAACCCTTTGTCTTTCTACAACAATCCTGCACTGTGGCCCAAACTTCATCCACTCCAAGAAAAGACAATACAGAGCCTCCACCTCCAGTGTCCGAATGAATGCTCTAACCCTTTAATGCAACAGGCAGTCACACCCAGTAATCTGCAGTTAGATGAATTGGATAACTCTGTGATAAAATCATCTCCAGACAGCCCAATAATGTTCAATAATGGAAGCCACTTATCAAACTCAACTACTACTGTCCCGAAATCGGGTGGTATAGAGCAATCAAACCCTATAATCCAGTCAGTTTCAACATTTACCCAGGTGGATTTTGATGATTTTATCAACAACCAAGTGGTTGGTTCTGTATCTGGAGAGAATCAGATGACTGAGTTTGATTGTTTCAAAGAGATGGATGATTCCGAGGACAATGTGATTTGGTGGTCTAATGACTTCCACACAAATTCAAGTACTTCCTCAAACTCTTGGGATTCGATTTCTGTTCTGCATCAGTCTGAAAGATTTTATCAGGATTATGCATTAGGATACAGTATGCAATGATGAACTACTCATGTAGTAGAAAGCCTTTGATGCTCTTAAGAAGGTTAAGATTGAAGCCATAATAACTGGGGTTGTAAATTGTGCAAACAATGTTATTACCTTGTATTGAAAAACAGCATTCGACATGACTGTCAACTGAGATTTGATCTATTGTTTTGCTCATGCAGACTTTCAGTTCAAACTCCATTGGCCATTCAGTAAAAAAAAAACTAACCTAATTTGTTGACATTATTATTTAAGTATACAAATTACTTGTACAATAATAATTTATTTAACCAAGTACTCAAGAAAATAAACTCAAAAATAATTTTCACTAGAAGCACTAAATTTTGAAATAAAGTAAAAAATGATCTCACCAACTATATAATCCAAGCAAATGCTTTGTCTTTAAAAATTGGTTCGTGCCTCCGGAGTTGATAGCTCGGTGCGATAACAAGTTTAGTACAAAACTCGTCTCCACTACTGCATTGTCAAATGCCAAAGAAGTGAAAGGAAGAATGATTTCTTACAATGCAATAGAACTCATCTAATTAATAAGTTCTTGTCAAGTTTTCGTGGACTTTCTCATCAAGTTTAAATGGTTGAGTAAAACGAGCTATAGATAAACTTGGTGGAGTCTTTGAAACTCGAATCTATAACCATGAAGTTTAGTTGATGGCACGTAGAATTATTTCAAAGCAGATGCTTTTCTCACCTCTCAGGAAAGATCTTTCCATGAAGAATCACACAAGAAATTTGAGTAAAAGGTGTTCGTTGCTTTCGTAGTAGAAGCAAGAATGAGAATAGGAACGGCATAGTGATGGTGCAGTAGAAGAGTAGTGCTGCTTGCATGTGTATGAACCTAATGGAGGCCCACTGAAACACAAACTAATAAAAGCCCAACACCTATTACTTAGGTGCTTAGAAAAACAACGGATCTTTTGTCAGCATGAAAGTTGAACTGAAGTGTCAGTGTGTCTTAAATGATTATATTACACTGCTCATACCACATTTTTTTTAGGTGAACCTTACCCCAATTTAATTACAATTCAATAAAGAAATAAGAAAAATTCTAATGCATGAGGTTACATGGAAATATTAAAAATACTCTAGAAAGCCTAATTTCCTATAATGCATCTGATCAATGCAGCCTGTTTGGAGTTCCAGCTGAAAGGTAAATCAGTTGAAAAATCTTTTGTTGAAATTAAGCTGCCAAACAGTGACGTGAACAGTGTCGTGAACAGTGACTGTTCCTGCAACAGACTGCAGATTTAAGTTGAGCTAAGAGCTGCGTGTGTGAGCAGCCTGAGATGAGCTAAGTGAGCTGAGGGTTGCAGCTGAGAGTCTCCAAGATGAGCCATATGCAAGATGAGATTCCCTTGAGAAGTGGACCATGTAGAACAAATCTGACGTTGGTCTTGAAGAAGGAGTAGCTTAGTCTGCATTGGTAGACCATCGGTAGAAGTGTAGGTAGAGCCGACTTTGTCTATAACTCCTTTGGTTGCTAGAGAGTCTGCAACCGAGTTACCTTCTCTGTAAGTGTGCTGGATTTTGAAATTAAATCTCCCAAGTAAGAAGAGGTTAGGCGAGCTAGGTTCCAATATTTCCAAGAAGGAATACAATTCTGTTGTATCATATCAACAAGGATCTTTGAGTCAGACTCAATGATGATTGGATAAACTTCTGTTATGATCGTGCAGCAATTATAGTGAATTATTATGAAAACAAACAATCAAGAGAACAATAACACACAAATTTACGTGGTTTGGCAATGTGCCTCCATCCACAAGGAGCGAGCGACGGTTTTATTCATTATTTCAAAATAGGGTTACATCTTATGTATATATTATAACCCTAGTACGGATATATTTACAAAAATACCCCTATTCCGTACCGCGGGGGTATTGCCCTACGTTGCGCTTCGCTCCATTTTGCTACGCTCCGCTCCGCCCGCTCCCGCATCAGCCTCCTTGCCATTGTACACACAGCAAACATGAGCCACACATATTCTAACAACTTCCAACCCATATTCGAGCAATAGGCACAACCCAACCTGTAGAGCTCTAAATTCTGCCTCCATGTTAGTGCATATGCCATAAAAATAAGAACCAGCTAGGATCAATTGCCCCCAAGTTGTTTCGTAGAAATGCTCCACCTCCAGATAGACCCAGTCATACCACATAAATGTTAAGGGAAAAATACAAAATAGTCTCTTCAGTACATGCGCTTTGAATCAAGTTGATCATCATTCTTTTGATTTTGTCATGTTAATCGCTCAAGTTTTTAATTTGTGTTAACACAGTTCAAATAAAAAACATAATCTCTAACTTCACTAACAGAAGCGGTCGCATACCTTTCATGTGACCACATTTAAATCTATTACAGGAATCCTACAGAATATATTGAAATCTCTCTCTCTCTCTCTCTCTCTCTCATGTTAAATCCTCTTGCCCTCTTCCAAATTTAAGCAATAGAGCGTTCATACCTCACATTCTTTTCCCTTCCAATATATATCTAACTCAACATAAATTGTTTTTTTTATAGAAAGAAGAACAGCATAAATAAGGTCTGGCATTGGTTTCTATAGGAATCTGCCCAGATTTTTGTTTGTTTCTATAGCATTAATGATAATGTAACTTAGAACATCCAGCAAAAAAAATAAAGCCATATTTTGTCAGCCATTGCTTCATTGGATCCTCCAATTTAGAGAGGTACAAATCAATAAATCAATCATATGAGAGCCAAACATTGAACGCGCACACATCATTTTTTTGTCCATGGAATCAAACAATTTTCTTAGGACAAAAAGACACAATATACGTGCCTATATTGTGTGTGTGTGTGTACCTCAGATTCCACATAAATATACTAAAATATATTTTGGATCCATGTTAATTAAATAAGTGGTAGATTAAGCAACATGAAGAGGCTAGTGAATTTCTATAATGAATTTTAAGGCCAGACCCTGTCCTTTCTTTTGAATTTTAAGGACAGTGCTTTCAAGATATGTTTCTTAAATAAAGTAATTGTAATGTCTACATGTGTTGTGTTGCAGGAAAATAAGACCTTGTTGACTGGATCTCTTAACCATCACTAACAAAAGTTTTTTTGGTGTTTGGTTTGTTTAGACATTGATTGGTCAACACATTTGACCTTTAGTTTCTTGACTCTGACCCCTTAGATGATGTTTAGAATTCGAACAACTCCTCCAAATCTACAAGTCCATTGCAGGTGCTATAGTGGGGAGGATGGTCATGGCCGAAACCAGTAAGTGTTTTAGTTAGAAAACTACAGCTATCAGCCTATCACACAAATTCTCTATAGAGGCTTGGAACTGATTAGAGCTTGTACGCTTGGTATGCGTCAGTCTCTGCTGGAATTTTTAATATATATCAAAGGTAGCCAAATTTTCCAATTTGGCATCACATATTTGTAATGCAGTGCAAACTTAAAACGACGTATGAACCATAATAAGCTTATTCGCGCAAGCTTGCAGATCTTCAAATGCTGTTACTCGTGTGAGTCGTGTTCACTGTGATGCTTCTATGGGGATCATGGAGTCAAACACCCGAGCTGCAGCCTTATTTGCCTGTAGGCAACAACAACAATATTGAGAACACAAATATTAGACAAAATTGATTACATTTTTGTGCATCATAAGGTATACAAATGTAAGGGAAAAGAACTTTAATTACCTCTTTCACCCAATTAGTGAGCACAGTTAAAATCAATAGAACCAGCATTTGTGTATACACTGCGACTGCTATTCCTGTCCAAAGACCCTGTGAACCGCAATGGATATGGAAAATAATGTTAAGATGATAAGCTTTATTCTAAAGAATATATGTTTGAAAGTATGACTGGAATCAACAAGTTTCATAGGAGTGAAAAAAATTGTAAATTACCTTCCCTCCAATATGGTAGACAAATGCTAACAGTATACCAAAAGGAATACCGATAAGATAATAAGCTCCAAAGTTAACAATCGCACCAATCTTTTGCCACCCACAGCCTCTAGCAATGCCTGAAAGGTGATTCAATAGACAACATATCACCCGCAAATCATCTACATCGTTTAAATGCGTACTGCATTTAGAGAGACTCAAACTCAGAATATGCACTGTTTTTATACCCCTCATTTTCAAGGTTGAAGAGAAATTCATATCCTCCAAGCCTGACTCAAGCAGCCAAATCATTTAACTTGCTCTGTAAATAAGGCTAAGAACGAACTTATTTATCAAGTTTTTTGCTTTTGATTTTTCCTTGATTTTTATACCTAAATGTGCATAGACTAAGTGGTACAATTACGAAGACCTGTTGCATTTTGAAAACTTGATTGTTATGCCTCGGAGTTGTCAGGGCAAATAGTAGCACAAACCATTTAACACTGCTTGAATACCATCCGCCAAGTGCATTGTTGCAACCAACAGCATCATTTCACCAACATAGTTCACTACTCTTTCATCCCTACTGTAACAGTAGCCCCAAACTTTACGCCCCAAGATCATGACTATAGTCACCAAAATGCTCTCTGTAGCAACCATGAACATTGCAACCCATACTGCTAGACGGGCTGCTCGTGGTCTCCCAGCACCGAGTTCATTGGATACTCTTACGCTAAGGAACAAGAAAAATAGGTATAGTTTAGGAAACAGATCAGGAGAGAAGAAAGCAGCCAGTCAGGCAGTTCAAAATTACCTTATTGCACCACCGAGCCCACAAGGAATCATGTAAAACAAGGTATTTGTGTTGAGGCTGCAATTTATACAATGGATCACTAATTTTGGCTAGAAATTGTATTGATTTAAATTTCAGATAAACACCGGCTACAAATTAACATATGAAAAAGTTTTTATAAAGAGTACCAAAATGATGACACCGATCAAATAACAACCTGATTGAAAGAACTGATGTTTCAAGTTCTGGATCCGGAAGGAGTCCAGCTATCAGAACCATAGTTTCAAATGACCAAATTTCCAAGCTGTTACAAGTAATCAGATGCGAATCAATTGAAACGAACAGAACAACTATATATGGATCATTAACAAAATTAAAGTGAAACTAAAACTGATCAACATTACCAGACCATAATGGCAGAGGGAAAGGCAAGCTTTAGAAACTTGGGAACATCATGCAAAGCTTCTTTCGAAAAACCAGTCCAAGTGTTCTTGCAGGAAGGTGAAATCCTGATGTATAAGGCCAATAACAGGACACTGATCCAATATGAGATAGCATTGGCCAGTGCAGCCTCTTTACTTCCAAGCCCGGATTTGAACACCATAATCCAACAAATTGGAATGTGAAGCAATGTTGTGATTAATGCACCAAACACCATTGATACAACATTGTTTTGCGTTTGCAGGAACCGATATTGACATTGAAGAAGTGCCATAGCAAAAATGGTAGGAATCATGAAACGAGCATAAGCTCCAGCTTCGCCCGATATTTGGGGATTTTGTCCTAGGAATTCAAGAATATGGCCTGTAATGGCCCAAACACAAACCAGAGGAATGCTGACTAGTAGGAGGACAAACATTGCCCTCTGTGTGTGTATCCCAAGCATGTGATACTGTTTTGCTCCATAGGACTGACCACAGAAGGTGTCTAATGCACATGCCAGTCCGATCTGTCCAAGAAATGAATTGATAAGTTGAAGAACATTAGCATATGAAAATCAAACATGCAAAAAAATTTTATAACCTTAAGATGCTGAACACCTAATGATTCAATGGAATAGCTTGGATTATTGTTTCCAAAGCTCGGAAAACTGAACCACTCAATTCTTTTGTTGTCTGCTTAGACTAAAGTCTGCATAAATCTACTCAGAAGTATGAAGATTTCATTACTGCAAGTCCAAGATATTGAAATTAAATTACAAAAACACACACACAAATACATGTATGAAAGGATCAAAATTTTCGTTTCGGTGGATTATTTCGGTCACCAAGGAAATAGAAATGTTTCAATCGTTTTTTAAAACAGATCCTTGCTTGTATATATGTTTTCATCATATAGTGGGGAAAAATCAAACTTACCAAAAAGCTGAAGCCAGTGACAGAAGCGAAGGAAGTGGCCATGGAAGCACCAGAAAGAGCTAGTTCTCCAACATGACCAACAAACATGACTGAAATCACCTGTACTAAAAATAGCAAGAGATTGGCAAACACCAGAGGCCCTCCTAGCAACAACTGTTTCTTTGCTTCCATGAAGATCTCATCTTTGCTGAGTCCCTCCTTGGACTCAGCACCATTTTCTTCAGATTTTGAAACAAATGGTGTTTCAAGATCTGGTTTTTGTTCTTCTGTGTCCATTTGTTTTTCAACTCTAGTTTGTTCACTAGGATGAGCAGACTGACTATATAAGACTGGAAGTTAGTGTTCTTATAGTAACAATCTGAAGAAGACGAAATGAGCACGAGGCAGAAGAAAAGCTCACCTTTGTGTAAATGCTATAAAAATATGGGATCCGATATGGTACCCAAGGAGCTCACCAAAAGATTACTAATGATTGATCATAACTTGTTGTGATCAATAATGAAAAATAAAACTTCGTAAGGTTATGTGACAATTGATTGAGCTTATTTATGATCAATCATCAGATTTAATGATTAATCACAACATCGATCACAGCATTGTGAATTTGATAATAGAAAATTGCACAAAAATTATTAAAAAATAAAAAAATTAATCTAACTTATTAAAATCAAATGTACGTATTGTCTGTAGTCTAAAAATATTGGTAGCACTGAATTCAAACTCTCCTATTATTTATTATTAATTTTTACATTTCTTTGCTAAAATGGAAAAAAAAGGATTATCAAAAGCATTAAGAATTTGACAAAAAATAATTAAAAAATAGAAAATTACAATCAAAATTATTAAAATAAAATGTACGTATTATCTGGAGTCTAAATAAATTGAAAGCATTGAATATGGACGCTCCACTGATTTATTTTTAATTTTTCAAATTCCTTTTTAAAAAAGAAAAATGGATTATCAAAATATTAAAAATTGCACAAAAATTAATAAAAAAAATAAAATTACAATCAAACTTAAAAACAGGCAGCTTTGAATTCAGACCCTTTTATTATTTATTATTTATTATTAATTTTTTCAATTCTTTCATAAAATTTAAAAAAGGGATTATCAAAGCATTAGAAATTGCACAAAAATTATAAAAAAATAGAAAATTGCAATCTAAATTATTAAAATAAAATGTTAAAATTTTCTAGAATCCAAAAAAAATGGCAGCGTTGAATTTGAACTTTGCTATGATTTATGATTAATTTTCAATTTTTTTCCAAAAAAAAAAGAAAAAATGGATTATCAAAGTATTAAAAATTTCTCAAAAATTATTTAAAAATATAAAATTTCAATCTAACTTATAAAAATAAAATGTATGTATTGTCTGGAGTCTAAAAAAATTGGTGGCATAGAATTCGGTCTCTGTTATGATTTATTATTAAATTTTCAAATACTTTCCTAAAATAGAAAAAATGGATTATCAAAGCATTAGAAAATAGCACAAAAATTATTAAAAAATAAAAAAAATACTAATCTAACTTATTATAATAAACTATACGTATTGCTTGTAGTTAAAAAAATTGGCAGTACTGAATTCAAACTCTCATATTATTTATTATTAATTTTTTCATTTCTTTCACAAGATGAAAAAAGAGATTATCAAAGAATTTAAAATAGCACAAAAATTAATAAAAAAATAGAAAATTGCAATCTAACTTATTAAAATAAATATAATTATTGTTTGCAGTCTAAAAAATTGGCAACACTGAATTCAGGCTCTCTTATAATTTATTATTAAATTTTCAATTTCTTACCTAAAATAAAAAAATGGATTATCAAAGCATTAAAAATTTCACAAAAAATATTTAAAAATAGAAAATTGCAATCTAACTTACTAAAATAAAAAACACTGTCTGGAGTATAAAAAAATTAGCGGCGTTGAATTTGAAGTCTACTATTATTTATTATTTATTTTTCAAAATAGAAAAAAATGATTATCAAAGCTTTAAAAATTCCACAAAAAATATTAAAAAAAATAAAAGAGCAATCTAAATTTTAAAAATAAAATGTACGTATTGTTTAGAGTCTAAAAAAATTGGCGGTGCTGAATTCATACTCACTTATTATTTATTATTAATTTTTTATTTCCTTCATAAAATGTGAAAAAGGGATTATCGAAGCATTAGAAATTGCAAAAAAAAATAATTAAAAAATAGAAAATTGTAGTCTAACTTACTAAAATAAAATGTAAGTATTGCCTGAAACGTAAAAAAAATTGACGGCGATGAATTTAAACTGTGTTATGATTTATTCTTAATATTCAATTTCTTCCAAAAAAAAAAAAGAAAAAATGGAATATCAAAGTATCAAAAATTATTTTAAAATATAAAATTGTAATCTAAATTATTAAAAATAAAATTTACGTATTGCCTGGTGTCTAAAAAAATTGGCGGCACTGAATTTGGAGTCTGTTACGATTTATTATTAATATTTTAAAATATTTCCTAAAATAGAAAAAATGGATTATCAATGAATTAAAAATTGCACAAACATTATTATAGAAATAAGAAATTGAAATCTAACTTATTAAAATAAAATATACATATTGTGTGGAGTCTAAAAAAATTGTCGGCACTGAATTTGGAATTTGCTATGATTTATTATTAATTTTTCAAATTCTTTCCTAAAATAGAAAAATTTGATTATCTAAGCATTAGAAATTGAAAAATAATTATTAAAAACTAAAAGTTTTGTAATCTAAATTTTTTTTATCAAAATTTAAATTTGGCACTAAATGTACGAATTCATACTCTCTTATTATTTATTATTAATTTTTTTATTTCCTTCATAAAATGTAAAAAATGGATTATCAATGCGTTAGAAATTGCAAAAAAAATAATTAAAAAATAGAAAATTGCAAGCAAACTTATTAAAAGAAAATATAAGTATTGCGTGAGACGTAAAAAAATTGGCGGCGATGAATTTAAACTGTGCTATGATTTATTCTTAATATTAAAATTTATCCCAAAAAAAAAGAAAAAATGGATTATGAAAATATTAAAAAATTCTCAAAAATTATTTAAAAATATAAAATTGCAATCTAACTTATTAAATTAAAATTTAGGTATTCCCTGGTGTCTACAAAAATTGGCGGCACTAAATTTGGTGTCTGTTATGATTTATAATTAATTTTTTAAATTATTTCCTCAAATAGAAAAAATGGATTATCAATGAATCAAAAATTGCACGAAAATTATTAAAAAAAATTATAAATTGAAATCTAACTTATTAAAATAAAATATACATATTGTCTAGAGTCTAAAAAAAATTGGTGGCATTGAATATGGACTATGCTTTGATTTATTATTAATTTTTTAAATTATTTCCTAAAATTGAAAAAATGGATTATCAATTAATTAAAAATAGCACAAATATTATTAAAGAAATAAGAAACTAAAATCTAACTTATTAAAATAAAATGTACTTATTGTCTGACATTCATGGAATTCTTTCATATAATTGACGTTAGTTGTTTGAATTTGTGGTTGATGGTGATAAATTAAAAGAATTTGTATGTGTATGGGGGTGTGCCTTTGTTTGAACTTAGATGCCTTTCAGACATGTTTTGATTGAGTCAGAATCTAATTTAGTGATCCAATGCTTGAACCACCTTCTAAATTTAGCACATTAAATTTTCCAAGAATTACATATTTAATTTCGACATACAACTTTTGATGGTGAAGCCATGACACTAATGTGTTGTTCTGCTAAATTTATTTTTTGATTAGTTTATTTAGCTCTATGATTGTGAGATTCATTCATTTGCTATTATGAATTTCGAACAAGACTCTAATTTAATAGTTTTTTAGGGTATGATAATGAATTGTATATGCAAGTTTAAAATTTTTTGAGGTCCTATTTTTAGAGGAATTGTAAATTGTTAGAATTTGAGCCTTGATAGGGTTCAATTTTTTTCAATGGATGCATATTTTTCTAATTAATTTTTTTTGTTAGAAAGTGCCTTCAGGAACAATAATTTATAATACAAAACAGGGCGGCTTCAACATCCAACAGTTTCAAATCAATTCATCTAATGGCTACTATTATATCTTTCATTTCCCCCCAAATTCAACATTTTTTACTCTCAACTTTTTTAAAAAATTTATCCATTCAATCCCTTCACCTGTCAGGCAAGCCACCTTTTGCTACCTTCCCTACATCTTTTTTTTTTCCTGTCAAACAAGCCTTCCTGCATCTCCTTTTTTTTTTGTTCCCACCTTTTTTACTCCTTACGCCCTCTCCCTCTTTTTATATCTCTCTCTCTCTCTGTTACGTTCCAGCGACACCACCACTTCAGCCAACGCCGTTGGCCAAGTATATATTTTTCTCACATTCATTCACTCACACACTCTCTCTATGTTCTTTCTCTTTCTCTGTTAATAGTATCTCACGTGGACATCAGGTAGAGAGTTCTCTCTCTCTTTTGGACCATCCAGTCAGCTGCTTAACTCTCTGGATAATATTATTGTAAAATATGAGCATGTATGTGTACAAAATATATATATATATATATATATATATAGAAAAATATTTTTTTGTGCATGTTCGAATGTGAATATAATTATAAAAAAAATAAAATTAAATTAGAAAAAAATTGAAGTTGAAGTATTTACAAAAATGCCATTACATGACACTTGTTTCCAAGCTGCTGCCTGACAACAAGAGAGCTCTTCCCAGCCTTCTCCATGATTCTAGAGTATTTGAGGAGGGGTTTAAGACATCAGCAACTCTCCGGATAAGGCAGAACCGCCAAGAGAAGAGAAAGGGGAAGAGAGAAGTAAGAGAGAGAAAATCAAATTTAGAATTTCGAATTTATGAAAGAAGCTACTTCGAACGATTAAATGTATGCTACTAGGCTAAATTGAGGGCTAGGAATCTCCTGGTATCATTAGAATTTCATATCATGCACTACAATTGCTCGAATTCATATTTCGGATTCTAGGTTTTTATGAAATGGGTTTAGAGTTTGAGGTCATTTTGGTTAGTTTGGTTGGCATGGATGTGTTGTGGGGAGGTAGAGGAGTATTTTTCCAGTGGTTTCAAAGCTTTCCATGGTCGGAGGTGGTGGGGTGGTGGTGATGAAGTTTCGACCATGATGGATTTTTGATATTTTTGTTTTGAGGGTTAAGCTTTGGAGGGAAGGTTGTTTCTAGCTAAAATGGACATTTGGAATCCATTGGTGATGTTAGAAATAGATTTAGAGGTTGTTAAGATGGTTAAAATGCAAGTTACAGGTCAGGCCATAAACTACAAACTTTATTTTTGATTAATTTTGACCATTTTGTTTTATGGGTTTAAGCTTAATTCGAAGCTTGAGAATTATGAGGTTTGTTAAAGTGATGTGTGGTGAGTGTTTAAGTTTAAAAATTAGGTGAAAATATGTACTGAGTAGGGATAAATAAGGGTGAGAATTAGGGGGTTAAGGCTGATGGGAGGACCCTAGGGTCTTGGTCAAAGTGACCAAGAAAGAAGATAAAGGAGGAGGAGGTACCCCAGTGCACCCCTACGGCGCGTGAAGGAGCATATGACCTCCGATTGACATATGGTTGGTCCCAAAAGTTCCATAACATTCATGCGGAGGTCTCGGTAAAATTTAGGTTGATCCGATGACCGGATCAAAGTGAGGACAAAAATGACTGTTTTGGCCTCCGAGACCAATTTGACCCAATTTTTGGGTGATTTTGGGAAAGTAAATTTTATATTCATTCTTAGGTAAATTGTTTGAGTATGTGTATGAAATTTCATTGAAAAATTTCATTGTTTTATTTTTGACTATTTCAAATCAAAAAGAAGTGCAGGATAAGATTTCTCAATCCCGAATCAGTCGAATCTTTTCAAATTCATTTTGAAATCATGTATTACATTATTTATGAATTATTAACATATTTTAAAACTTAAGATTGATGATTTTGAATTTGGATTGAAAATTATAGATCCGGATTGTGGTTTTGAGTACGGTAACACACAGTGGTTTGAAATGATGCATTGATTTGCATTAGTTAAGCTATTTTTGATTTGTTACTTATTTTTATTAATCCATGTGTTAACTATTAGGGTCGGAGGTTACTACCTCGGTTACACATAGGGATCGAATGTAAGAAAGGAAGAATATCTGTTAGCAGTAAGGTGAAGTGTGCTGATTCATAATACTTGTAAATAAAAGTATATGATTTATCAAGTTATTCTCTTATATGTGAGAAATCAATTTTTGCCGAATTAATTTGAGTTGAGTTGCTTAAACTATGGATCAAATATATTTTGTTGAAAAGTGTGATTTATTGAAAAGCTTGTGTTTTGAGTAGCATCCATTGTGCTAGAGTAGTTGATAGCTCGACATGACTTACATGTTGTTGGTTTGGACTATGCGCAGTTGTCGTGAGATAGCTTGACATTTCTTAAATGTTGTAGATAGCTCGACATTGCTTAAATATTATTAATAGCCTGACATTACTTAAATATTATTGTTGACTCATAGCATATGTGAACTATTTATTATGTTGTTATATTGGTACAGATTATGAGATTTCAAAGTGAGATGAAAACACTTTGATTTTGACATTCTCCTCATATTGTGAACATATTTTGGTGAAATGATATTGATTCATATTTTTAATATTTTCATTTATTATGATATGCGGTGCACTTAAGAAAATTATTGGTTTCAGGATACCGAAGTTTAGAGTGAGGTCCACTACTACACTAGCATGGTAGATATGGGGAAAAAACTAATGAATCTTATTATGTACATACTGTACAGGAGTGTCTGTTTTCCTAATCCTTTATTTTGGCAAAAACAGCACCATTGTGTACTCGATATATAGTTTTGTATTTTGATTGTGACATTAGATGACATTATTGATTTTTAAATGCATTACAGAAATGCAGGTATCGTCATGTGTTATGTTACGCTTCCGTTTCAGGGAAACCAAAGAGAGTCTCTCGGGATGGGGTGTGACAATTTTTGGTATCAGAGCTAGTGTCTATAGATTTCTGTAGACATGTTAAAGTCTAGCGCTAGCAGTGGACCGTAATGGACTACCTTGATTTCAAGTTGACAGGTTGTTTTAGGTTGCAAAGAGTATTTAGGTAATGTAGGATTCTTTGAGTTTTAATTTAATTTTTCTTTATGCCATGCCTTCAAGTAGAGACAATTATTAGTTTATAATATAAAATAGGACGGTTTCAACATTCGACGGTTTCAAATCAAGGTCTCTAATCCAAAGGCTCACAATACATCTCACTCAAAAATCATTTCCCGTCCATTTCAACACTCAACCCAAGGTAGAGACAGGCGTGCTATCTCATTCCCAAGTCAGGCGGCAACCATAACGTCTCTCTCTTTCTCTCTCTATCTCACACAAGAAGCATATCATGCCTTTGACATGTCTTTCTCTCTCTGCCAGCGCTCAGGTACCCCTTCTCCTCTTTCTCTTTGTCCAGTAACACACCCACACATAGACATCACACAAACCCACATATATCGCACACACACACATATACCATGCACAATCACACGACTTGCGAAATTTAGGTTTTTAAATTGGGGGTTTTTGGAGTATTTTTGAAATTTGAGTTTTCAGATTTGGTATGAATTTTTGAGTGTTGATTGATGTCTAATATTTACATTTATTAGAAGCAAGATTGATCATTTAGTTATGAAAAGTGTGATAATTATAAGAAGTTATGCAAGATTTGATGCCATGCTAATAAAATATGAGTTATGTTTATTTCACAGGTTAAAAACATGAATTTGGAGATAAAAGTGTGAAAGATGGAAGCACAGTTTAAGGAGAATCACACTGGAAGACGCGTCCGGACGGAATAGGAACACGCGTTCGGACGCAATTGACAGAAGATGAAAAGGGGCAAAGGAACACACTGGAAGACGCGTCCGGACGGTTGAGGAACACGGGTCCGAATGCTTGTCAAATATATGCCAGACTTAGAAGTCTGACAAAAATAAATCTCTTTGATAAAATAGGACTTGGAGACCTTGAGGAGGGGACTTTTTGCTTACGAATGCTGGAGGATTATTTTTTTTTCTCTTTTTATTATTTTTTATGATGTCTGGCTAAGAAAGCTACGCTAGGGCTAGGAAAAATCTCTCAACGGAGTACGGTATTATTATTGACTTTGCACTTTATGATTTATGATCTTGTGTTAATTTAATTTCTAATCTTTTAGTAAAATGTTTATTCTGTAAGAACTCCTGAGTTGTTATGCCACGTACATCAATTACTTAAGTTCTCCTGCGAATAAATCACTGGTTATTCCACGCTTGAAGTATTAGCACGAATTCATAAAATAATATGATTAAATGATTATTCAGGTTCCTGGTAGTCTTTTGATTATAACTGTTAGATTTAGTACTTGATTTGTACTGGAGTTAACTGACATCTCATTCCTGTATTGAATTAAGCTTTGGGACTATAATTATTACTGTATGAAGTTGAGAGAGAGTGCCTACTGCTCTAGTATTTTTATTATTATTTTATTTACCAAAATCAATCTTTTCCATCCAACAATTCTTCAAACAAACTCTTTTTTTTTAAAGTATTTTTATTTTTCATGTGATTGTCTTCTTGTTACAATTTTTTATGTGATCGATCTCAGACTTTCGAGAATATATTACTCTATTCAACCTGCGCTTGGGTTACAATATTAAAGTTGAAACAAGTGTTAATTTCTTTGTTTAGACCTCTGCCGTCGCCCAGGAGCCCCCTCTCTCTATATAGGCTACTTTTCCTCTACATAGATGCTACTTTTTTGGGATTTCTTGTGTGTCTTCGGTTTTATTACTCATATTTACTTTGCTTTAGTTTATCAGTTTACAAATGGCCAAGACTCGCTGGATCGGCGTTTCTTACCAGATTACTAGGATTAATCTCTACAAGGTCTCCCCTAAACCCTTCTCTCTCGAAATGTGCTTAAATTTATTTGGTTTTGTTTATTCAGTTGGTCTTACTTTTGTTTTTAGGGTTTATGGATTGTGGGTTGTTACGGTGTATGAGCTTTTTGGGGTTTTTGCAGGATGGTAGACACAGGAAAGCTTAAGGAATTGTTCATAAGGACAGTGAGTTCTCACATTCTGATTTTTGATTTTTGTGTTTCTGTTTTGATGTTTAATTATAGGTTGGGTTGCTGATAAAATGTAAGTACGTAAAAGGAAAATGGAAGTCCTCAGTCTTGTGGTCATTTGTTGTTTTAATTGTTTATTAAGAAAAAAGAAAAAAAGGGATAGATTGAATCATTGACTAACGTGAGCCAAATGGTTGTGTAATTGTTGTTCAAAGGGAAGGTTTTTGGTTTTTTTGTGGCTCAAATAGAACTGTTCAAGCGTTAAAAATTGATTTTGATTCTTCTTTTTATGAACAATTTTTCTTTCACTTTTTTTTTGTGAACATAGTATTTCTTTCACAGTTTTTATTTCACAATTCAGAAAACATGTGTGATGTTGGGGCTAGATATGGTTAATGATGGTAGATATATTATGTTTGTCTATGTTATTGGCAAGAATCAGTTTCTAAATGTTTCTTTGGACTTTCACAAGTCATAATTCTTTTTATTGTTTCGGCAATGATGTTTTGGTAGTACCATTTGTGAAAGTTCTGGTGACCAACAATGTCTATGGCGTATGAAATACCTTGTGTTCTTCTGGCAAAAGTAGTCTTAATGGGTTCAATGAATTTGGAAAACTTTGCCTGCACATCTTGGTTCGATGGAGCACATTGCATAAACCAAAGAAAGAATTAAATGGATGTTGGTTGTGGATGAGTATTGCCTTCCCTTTCTCAATCCCTAATTGGATATTGTTAGGGTAAAGTAGAGTGAATTATAAATTTGTTGGTCTCTCTTAAAATGAAATGAGTATTATTTTTATTTACCTTCAAGTCAGCAATGTTCGAAAGAGATGGCTGGTGTAATCTCAATAATTATAACTTGGTGCCAACATTCAGTGCACAAATTTAACAAGATATAGTACCATTGTCCATAGAATGATGTGGGATTCTTTTAGAAGAACAAAAGTCCATGAACATGAGTAAAGACTACCCAAATGGTCTTGGACATTTGTAATGAGGTAGCAATTGAAGAGATACCTGTGAATTTATATTTCTTTTTGTTTATTTTTTTGTACTATTTTTATGGCATTCATTGGATTCTTTCATATAATTGACGTTAGTTGTTTGAATTTGTGGTGATGGTGATAAATCAAAGAATTTGTATGTATATGGGTGTGTGCTTTGCTTGAACTTAGATGCCTTTCAGACATGTTTTGATTGAGTTAGAATCTAATTTAGTGATCCAATGCTTGAACCACCTTCTAAATTTAGCACATTAAATTTTTCAAGAATTACATATTTAATTTCAACATACAACTTTTGATGGTGAAACCATGACACTAATGTGTTGTTCTGCTGAATTTATTGTTTGATTAGTTTATTTAGGTCTATGATTGTGAGGTTCATTCATTTGCTATTATGAATTTCGAACAAGACTCTAATTTAATAGCCTTTTAGGGTATGGTAATGAATTGTATATGCAAGTTTAAAATTTTTGAGGTCCTATTTTTAGAGGAATTGTAAATTGTTAGAATTTGAGCCTCGATAGGGTTCAATTTTTTCCAATGGATGCATATTTTTCTAATTATCTTTTTTTTTTGTTATAAAGTGCCTTCAGGAACGAGAATTTATAATACAAAACAAGACGGCTTCCAGGGGCAGATTTAGTGTGGGAGCAGCTGCCCCCACTGAAATTTTAAAAAACTTTGGGGCCTAGATGTAATTTTAAAAATTTCAAGAATTTTTTAAACTTGCCCCCACTGAAATTTTCTTAAAGTATATAGGGTA
>CM042188.1:40630721-40642345 GCA_023539305.1 Ilex asprella | reverse complement strand
GTACGGGTCTATACGGGTATCTACGTATGCGTTCACTATTTAATACGTATTGTCTACCTCCAATCCAAATATAACAAATTTAAACGAATATCCATTTTTTTCCAATGCATTACCATCCCTATATACTTGGATCTGTCATTTGAGACCCAATACTGAATGGTTTACTCTATTTTAGATGCTTTACTGTATTTCTCTGTACATATTCTTCTCTACAAGCCTTCCTGTTCGCCACCTTTTATTTCATGGCCTTCGGGTGAAAATATTATTTAAGACTTTATTAATATTTATTCAGTAAGAATAATAGTATTAAACAATTATCAAAATATTAAAATATTTTTATTTAAAAATTATTTGTTTGGCCTTTTGAGATACAATATACTAATTCAAATTTTAAAAATAAAATCTGCGTTTACTGAAATCAAATATGGAGATTAAATGCAATAATGCATGCTATTTGTTTAAGATAAAGAGAAACATAATTGAAAATTAGTTTAACTATAAAATAATTTTTTAAAAGGAATATAAAAATAAGAATTATACAAGTTGAGGGATCCTAAAATAAATGTAATATTATTAGATATTTTAGTGAAACATGGCTATTTTTAAATAAGAAAATTTAGTAAGACAACTATGATTAATTAATTTTATGTGGTGCATTACTTTTACTCATTTTATTTTATAGTCATCTCATGCGTTGTAAATAAATTAATTAAAAAAAGGCTTTAAATTTAACTTATAGAAAATGTAAAATTATTGTTAATACTTTTTTTGTTAATTTTGGCTTCAAATATATATTAAACATTAAACATAAGCTATCTCATGCCTATATTATGTATATGCCACTATTTACTATTTAACACATTTATTTATTTTTTTATCTCTTACTTGACTCACACTTCTCTTTCAAGTAGGCCATTAGGGCAACTCGATACACTTTGAGGTTTATAGTGGCGACTCTAAATAAAACCTTTTTATTTTTTAATATTACTTAAAAAAAATTCTCACTTTTTGAGATGATAATTATTAGTCAAGTTTTACACTCAAATTTTATGCACATATATTTTCAATTGATTTCCACTAATTTGCTTAATCTTTCTAATTTTTTAATATCTATTCTTGTTCATTTACTTAATTTTAACCTAATTTGTTTTGCTATGTTTTGTTTATTACTAGTGACAAATAAGATGATTTTTTTTAAAAAAAAATCAAATAGTTTTTAAAATGCTCTCTTTTTCCAAAATTTTCCCTATACAAATGTTTGTTTTGTAATTATCATATTTAAAAATCAACAAAACACTTCTTTAATACAAGCTAAATTTTTTTATAAAATAATAAAACTTAATTTATTGTCGTGGCCCACAAAATTGAGATATGATACATGGATTCTCTCGTAATATTACCTATTAGAAAAAAAAAATTGAGAGAAACAGTGGATTAATGTCTTGTGTCTTAAGCTATTTAGAAAAAAATGCTACACTTGTAATAGATAATAATAATAAAAAAAAAAGCAGAAAGAGTGGGATTGAAAGGGAGAGAGCATAAAAATAAATAGTTTGATTAGTGACAAAAACATATTTACAAGGAGAACGTGTATGTGTGTGAGAAAGAAATAGAGAGAGAGAGAAATAGAGAGAATGACTAGGGATATCTATTATATAATACTTTTTATTTTATTTTTTTGCCAATTTTATTGTGTCACGGGATTGGATTTTTCTGCCCAAATTGACTAAGATTAAAATTTTAATTGGTCATTTTATTAGATTCAGTTTTTATTGATTTAACCCTTTGTTTGGTATGGGCTAAAATTGGATGGATGGAAAAAGATGGATGAAAAGTAAAGGAGAAAGATATTTTCCGTTGTTTGGTTGAGGAGTAAAATAGAGAGGAAAGAAAAATGCGATGAAAAGAGTATGCTCTTGCCAACCATTTTTAATCCGCTCAAATTTGGGCGAAAAAGGGCTAGAAAAGTTGGTCAATACGTGAATTTACCACAATACCCCCTTAAAGTGGCGGCCATTTAAAAATATGATAAATTAGAAGTGATCGCCTGAAATTGACAACCTTGACAGTTGCTACTTGCTTCTCAATTAACAAAAGGACTGTGGGGTCCACAGTTTTTATTTTTTCAAGACAAACCATCATAGTGGTGGGAACTCTAGGATATTCTTAACTCCGTATTTTATACAATTACAAGGGTGGTCATGAAATTTAATAAGTTATATTTTTCTTTTAGTTTTTTTCTCATACATATAATTCAATAAAAAATTTATATTTTCGACTTTTTCATATTTTTTACCAAACAAGGAGAAGGGAAAATATCTTTCTTTTTTCAAAGGATTGAAAATGCGTTCATTTTCTTTTTTCATTTCTCCTATTTTTTTATTTCTACTATCAAACATATCATAAGTGTGTTTTGAATAACTTTTTAAGAGTGTTCGTAAGATTTGTGATTTCTCTTAAATGCTTTAAAAAAAAGTAATATTTGGAACATGTCATTTTAATTACTTCTTAATAAGTTTTTTTTTTCGTTTGGGTTGGGGAGGGTAGAGGAGGATTTGAACCCTGAACTTTAAGAAGATAAAACATTCATAAATCAAGGAATATCATTAGACTAAATGTCTATTGGTCTTAATAAGTCAAAAGTAGTTTTATTCCTTAAATGATTAAGTAAAATTCAAAAAAAAAACTTCTATTTTCTTAAAATTATTTATCCACCTTTCATCACCATCGTTGCTGTCCACCATCGTTGTCCACCAATGTTTATTTAAATATTGTTTTATAAACCTTTCATACACTTTTAGATAAATGTATTTTTTATTATAGTTCTTTTTTATTTGAGCATTCAAACAATGTTTATTTAATAAAAATATTGTTTTATAAAGTACTTTTAAAAAATACTTATTTAAGAAGTACTTCTTAAAGTTTAAAAGTTATCCCAAATGAAATCAAAATATTTATGATATAGATTATGTTATAGACCTATAAATTTGGAGTCTTTTTTTTTTTTTTTTTGCTGGGGTCTAAAGCTCATGCTTTAATGGCCTTGTGTTTCGGCCGTCCATCTCTTTGTCATTTATATATCCCTTCGTTCAGAAAGGAGAAGATTGCTGTAAATCATCCAAATCCTTTTGTTTTCTCCATCCACAGAGCCATGGCTGGTTAGGAGAATGAACCCATTGTTCTGTGTCTTCTAATAATCATTAGTTTTGGCTTGTCCTTTATTTGTACAGATGCAGGGCTTCAGAAATTCGAGCATCCCACAAAAGGTGATGGAACTCTCAGTTTTTTGGTCATTGGTGATTGGGGAAGAAAAGGAGAATTTGACCAATCTCGAGTTTCTCTTCAGGTACCTTAATTCCTTCATTCTTTGAACTCCTTTTGAAACAAATTTAACATTGGACTCATGCAAAATTTAATGTTTAGTTCATTCATACATTGCAATCTTGAATTGTTTTTATGTTTGAATTATGATCTCAATGGAGCTCCTTGTTTGATGGTATGTAGTCACATGGAGGCCAAGAAGCAATGATTAATCTACCTTATTTCTTAATTTCGCTGGGGAGAATATTGTCTTTTTCAACTTATTTTTCAAACTATGGTAGTTTTTATGAAAATATATTCATTATAAATATGTTAAAAAATATTCTTTAAAGTTTTTCTAAGCGCCGACTAAAGAAATTTGATAAGAAAAAGAAAAATTACATTTTGACTGCTTTAACTATGACTTTTTTTTTCACGTTGTCCCCTCAATTATTATATTTTTTATGTTGCACCGTTGCCTAGGTGATTAGTTTCACATTGCTCCAATTATTAATGTTCGTTACAAATTTGATAAAAAGTTGTTTCTTTTATTCTTCAAATTATATGATTTTTTTCTCTTTGCTCCAACACATTGGTAATTTTCATCCAAAAATATAACACACATTAGTGGTTGAGGAGCAGTGTAAAATAATTCAAATAGTTGTGGGGTAATGTGACAAATTTTTGAGCTCAAGAGGTAAAGTTAAATCAAGTCCGTAGTTAAAGGGAGGTCAAAGTATAATTTATTCAAAAGGAAACCAGTCCTCAAAAAACCTTCACTATAAAAACAACAAAAGTAGGAGCATGCTCTATCCTAACTTAAGTCACGATAGTCAGCCACTAAGTTTAAGGAAGAAATCGATGCTAGCTTGGACATCTGTAAAAACAAAAAAAGAGAATTTTTCTCGTAATTGAAATGCCAAACTCAAATCTACATTGTTTGCAGATGGGGAAGAATTGGAAAGATCAGTCATAGATTTCGTTGTTTCAACTGGTGACAATTTACTTGATCCAAAAAAAAAAAAAACTGGTGACAATTTCTATGACAAAGGATTGGAGGGAGAGCATGACCCTGCATTTGAGGACTCATTTACCAAAATCTACACACCAAAGAGCCTGCCACCTGCAAGTGCTCCACACTTTAGCTGAATGAAACAATGATCCCCATATTTCTGATAATTTACTGAATTCTCCTATAAATTCTGTTTTCAATATATTTTCCATGCAGTTGTTGGCAACCATGATTACAGAGGTGATGCAGAGGCACAACTGAGCCCTCTTCTTAGGAAAGTTGATAGTAGATGGATTTGCTTGAGATCTTTCCTGGTCAATGCAGGTGAAAATTATGTTTCTTATAGCCCCTCCAGTTTTTTTTTTGGTCTCATTTTACTTCTCCTTCTTTTTATATTTCACTTTAGCCCCTTAGATTTTCAATTTGTGCCACTTTTTAGTGTAAATTACAAATGATTATTTAAGTTAACTAACAACAATAGTCAAAGGTGTATCTAGTGACTACACTTGATATAAAACTAGAGGGATTAAAGTGAAAAAATTGAAAGAAAAAAATGATCGAATACCAAATTTGGGGGACCAAAGTAACCTCTTAGGTGTGGTCTAATGATTGATACATGATTACCTCTCTTAGTTACTTTGAAGTGTGTTTTTGGATTTCACCAAAGTAAACAAATTAGAAAATTGAGAGACTAAAATGACAATATTGAAAGAACGAGCAAAATTGAAAGAATTAAGATAAATTGTTACAAAGCGCATGTTACAATAATGCAAATCAAAGGCTCAATGATGCAATAATTTCTCTTCTTTTTTTTAGGGTTTTCAAATCATAATACATTTTTTTCTATGCCTTTTGTAGAAATTGCGGATTTGTTTTTTGTAGATACCACTCCTTTCGTAGAAGAATACTTCACTGAAAAGGAACATATTTACGATTGGCGAGACGTCACACCTCAAAAAACTTACACTGCAGAAGTGTTAAAGGTAAGTATATTGGTATTTTGTTAAGGAAAATATTATTTAGGCATGATTTAGGGACCTAATCAATTATAACTGTTTGATTAAAAGTAAATTTTATCTAATATTAGTGATGAGTCCGAAATTAACTGGATCAGGACCAATAAAAATAAGCGAAGAAGGTCTGAATGATTGGTACCCAGAGGAGCCCAAGCATGATGCGTAAAAGGAGTCTAAGTGATCAACGCCCAAGGGGTCAACCAAGAGGCGCCGCCCAAGGAACTCCTAAGGGGCGCCGCCGAGTCCTCTTGTTCTTCGCCCTCTCGATTTCATCACTCCAACTCAAATCCAACCCAGTTTAAGAGGATAACTCAAGACCAACCCAGCTGAGGATCATCCTCCGAAGGAATAGGAGCATGAGGGAGAAAATATCAGGATACACACGAAGATCTAATCCTACCTTAATTGTACTTACCAAAATAGTAGAAGATCTCTCCCTCACGTCACCGCATCACCGCCTTACTAAGCCTATATAATGTAAGTCTTCTCCACATAGAGAGTATAACCTTGAGACCTCAACAAGATCCCTACACATACTATACCTCCCTACACATATTGCTCATCTCTCTCTCTTCCAGAGCATTGTAATACTTTCGAAATATACTTTTCCAGTGACATTATTCATCAATAAAGATTTTCAGCCACCATTGCCATTCCCGAGAGTGGAGTAGGTCTCCCGAACTGAACCACTGTAAATATTTTTGTTGACTCTATATTTTCTCTTTTGTCATTGATCTGCTATTGATTGCTTATTATTGCTCGTTAGTTGTGTCTCTTGATATACTCGACTATTGATCTTGCGCAATATCAATTTGTGCATCATTAGTTTGACGTTGTCTGTGAGAATGTGTGAGATCCTGGTATTCCACATCAGTTAGGGAGAGGAAAGTTGCTGGATTTATAAGTAAGCCCCTCACCTTATATGACATAAAATCTTTTCCCAAGAGTACTGGGAGGAACAAAACCGTGAGGGCTCATTGGCTCCAAATCGGATAATATTATGCCATGTAGAGGGTGGGGTGTTACAAGTTGGTATCAGAGTCGACTTTCGCCTGGACCGAGTGTGGGGCCCTGCCGTGCTCGCTTATAGTGGGCGGGTAGTAGTTGGCGAGCTACTGCCCGGGGACGTACAACCCTAAGGGGGGTGGATTGTGAGATCCTAGTATCCCACATCGGTTAAGGAGAGAAAATTGCTGAGTTTATAAGTAAGTCCATTACCTTACATGACATAAAATATTTTTTTAGGGGTACTAAAAAGAACAAAATCGTGAGGATTAGTGGGCCCAAAACGAACAATATTATGCCATGTAGAGGGTGGGATGTTACAGAACGATTAGTTTTTTTACTCTCTTAATCCATGACAATCACGACCAGATCAATAAGCCAACAACTGGGAGACAACAACTCAGGCCACTGGGAGGAAGCTCTACCTCTCCTCGCTCCCTTGGAACCGTCTGCTACGAAAGATCTCGTTGCTAGACAACAACTCTTACAAACCATGCAGCTGTTGGTAAAACAGCACCAGCAAACCATTCAGCTCGTGCTCGCCCAAGGAGCCCCATTTCCTCAAACAAGAGAGGATCCATATCCTATCCATGATGGGAAACAAGTAGCACCCCAACATGGGAACCCTCGCCAAAACGCCCCAGGACCATGCCAGGGCGCCCCTCTCCCAATAATCCCTCAACAGCGTGCATAGAGCTCATATGTCGTCCTTTCACACATACCTGTGCAGAAGGAAGACAGTGAGAGCCAATATAGTGACCATGAAAATCAGTATCACCACCTGACCGAAGATTTTCCCAATCAGTGGGATGAGAAGATTAGAGAGGTGCAAAACCAACTTGGTGGTGCCTTTAACGCCATCAAGACACAGACACCTAAGACGGTGGACTACCTGGTAAGACGCACCGATGCACTATTTGTTGCAGACATCGTTAATTATCCCTTACCCTCGAAGTTTAAGATGCCTACAATCGAGATCTTCGACTGCACCAAAGACCCCCTCAACCATCTTGACACATATAAGTCCCTCATGTAACTCCACTACGTGCCTGAGGAGATCATGTGTAGAGTCTTCCCTACCACCTTGAAGGGGTTTGCTCGCTAGTGGTTCTCTAAGATAAGGCCCTCCTCCATCCGCTCTTTCACAAAACTAAGTAAGGCATTCGTCTCCCACTTCATTGTGGGACACCGACATCAGAAACTAGTGACTCACCTGCTCACCATCAATAAGGACAAGGACGAAAGCCTGAGAGATTACCTACTCGCTTTAACGAGAAGGCCTTCTAGATTGAGGAGCCAGATGACAAAGTAGCCCTAGCCGCCTTCATTGTCGATCTTCGTTCATCTAGCTGCATGTTTTCTATCCTCAAGAAGCCACCCTCCAGCATGCCTAAGCTGCTGTCAAGGGCATAGAAGTACATAAATGCAGAGAATGTCACCAGGGCCAGACAAGGTGAGAGGAGGAAGCATACTTGCAAAGACAAGTGGGGGATAGAGAGAATTTTAATCAAGGACCGCCTTGGTCCCCCACCTCTAAGAGAGCGGCAAGCCTTCATGCCGCTTAATGTTTCCGTGGAACATATCCTTTTCTAAATACAGGATGACCATACAGTACGCTGGCCAGAGAAGATGAAGACCACCCCAAATCGGAGGAGCCCGAACAAGTACTGTCGTTTCCACTCCGACCACGACCATAATATCGAGGAGCTCATACAGCGTGGCCACTTAAGGCAGTACGTTGCTGGCAGAGGACAAACCCCCCCACCTGGTCGGGACCAAGATGACAGAGAACGCCAGCAACCCCTTAGAGAAATTCAGACAATCGCTTAAGGGCTAAGAGGAGGTGACTCCAACTCTACTAGGAAAGTCTTGGCCCACCTATGGGATGCCGAGCACCTGAATATTTTATTTATCATTTATTTATTTTATTATTATTATTTTATGAAATAAAATTCTATGAAGATTATTGTGTCCAAAATTGTCTTATTTTCCTAAAATTTACAAATAGCTTACAAAAGTCAAAATATGACCTAGTAGACAAAAAGATAAAAGGAGCCCATCGCCAGACGCCCAGCTCCTCAACGCCCTCCTCATCTTCATCTCAATAAAATGAGCTTTTGCCACGATATCCACCTCTCAAGATTATACGTTGCTCAGCCTTTATGACTCTGCTCTTGCATAAGTAGTCATCTTTGCTAAGTCAGCCATTTTTTGAGACTATACGTAATTTGGCCTCTATGACTCTACTTTCGCACAAGTAGTCATCTCTGTTACGGCAGTCATCTACCGACGTTATATGTAGCTCAACCTCTATAACTCTGCTCTTGCGCAAGTAGTCACCTCTGCTACGACAGCCATCTTCCGAGACTATACGTAGCTTGGCCTCAGCTCATACAACCCTCTTTCGAGATGCCCACAACTCTGACTTTGCTCTCATGCAAATAACTTCCAGGTAATCATATTAGATATTTTAATGTTAGGATAACATTATTTTTGCCAGGTACACCTTTGAAACTCAAACTGTCTGTACTAGAGTTCCAACTCTTACAGCTGTACAAAAGCTAATTCTGATATACACATGAGTCACAATCAGAGAAAGAGTGAGGACACCATCGAATCTCGATCCTGGGAAATAACCTTATCATCAGACCTCAGCCAAAAAATAGTGGGGGCATCAAACATCGTCTTCTTGGTAGGAGGGGAGACATCACCCTAAAAGCACAAAGATCTCCACCATTGCTCTATCAAGAGGACGCATGTAATTAGAGACAAGGTCAGTTGATGACCAAACACTAGAGAGGCGTTGCACATAACAAGACTCAAGGCGTCGCCCAAGGCGCCTTATCAACCTTTTGGTGTCACACAAAGTAACCTGCAATGCTCCTGCCTCGCCTGTCAAGCTGTCGCAGCCCACCAAGTCTCCCCTTACATTTGATGGCATACAAGAGTCCATAGCAAAGAAGGCGTCGCCCATGGGATGGGTCCTCCCATCTCGCCCAGACTCCTATTTCACCTTCATGACTGCCTAGTGCAAGAACCAAGGCGCCAGCATGTGACAGGGCGTTGCCCATACTCTTCATGGACTCCTCGATAAAGTCCTTTCTCATTTTGCATCAAGGGAAGGAAAAAAATGAGGAAAAAGGATGTGGCACCCAAGGGAAAGAAAAAAAAAGAGGAGAAATGAGGTGGCGCCCAAGAGGCCAGCACCCAAGAAAAGAAAGAAAAAAAAAGAAAGAAAAAAAGAGGGAGACGAGAGGGGGCGCCCAAAGGAAAGAAAAAAAAAAGGAGAAAGGAGGCGACACCCATGAGGCCATCGCCCAAGAAAAGAAAGAAAAAAAAATAGGAAAGAAAGAAATAAATAGGGAGAAGGGAAGCGGCGCCCAAGGAGAAAGAAAAGAGAGAGAGAGAGGAGACCAGCACCCAAGAAAAAAAAAAGAAAAAAATAGAAGAAGACTTTGTCAATGATGGCGGGCTCCGCCATTAAAACCTATTAGAATGTTACCCACAAATGTGGGGCTGAATGTTTTCGAATAAAGGACCACCAAAATGGGTAAAAAAAAAATTTATATCCAACACCAATAAATTCAACAAGTCTCCGAAGATGAAAAAGCACCATGCAAACAAAAAAAAAATTATTCACTCAAGTGAAGACGAAGCACATGCCCTCAACCCTTTCCTCTCGCAAAAATGCAAAGACTTGGAGCATGGAGGGCAAATAATGAGCCCGAAATTAAATGGGCCAGGCCCAATGAAAATAAGCCAAGAAGGCCATAATGATTCATACCCAAAGGAGCCCAAGCCTAATGCATAAAAGGAGTCCAAGTGATCAACGCCCAAGGGGTCACCCAAAGGGGCACTTCCCAATGGACTCTCAAGGGGCGCCGCTCAATCCTATTATCCTTCGCCCTCTAGACTTCATCACTCCTACTCAAGTCCGACCTAGCTCAGGAAGATAACTCAAGACCAACCCACCTTAGGATCATCTTCTAAAGGAATAGTAGCACGAGGGAGAAAATATCAGGATACGCATAGAGATCTAATCCTACCTTAACTATACTTACGAAAATAGTGGAAGATCTCTGTTTCACGTCACCACCTTACTAAACTTATATAATGTGAGTCCTCTCCACATGGAGGGCATGGCCTTGGGGCCTCTACAAGATCCCTACACATACTACACCTCCATACACACATTGCTCCCCTTTCTCTCTCTCTTCCGAAGCATTGTAATTCTCACGGAGTATACTTTTTCGGTTACATTATTCAGTAATAAAGATCTCCGACTACCGCTGCCGTTCCCGAGAGTGGAGTAGGTCACCCAAACCAAACCACTATAAATCTCTGTGTTGACTCTATATTTACTATTTTATCATTGATCTGCTATTGATTGCCTATTTACTGATCGTTAGTTGTGTCTCTTGTTATACTCGATTGTTGATCTTGCGCTATACTGATTTATGCATTATCAATTTGGCGTCGTCTGTAAGAACGACTAGTTTTTCTACTCTCTTAATCCATGATAATCACGATCAGATCAATGAGCCAACAGCAGGGAGCTGAGTTTTTAAGTCCATTATAAATTGAGCATGTTTCTCAATTAATGCAATGCATTAAAAAAAAGAATTTGACATACTTAATAATTGTATGAGTTCTATTGTCTTGTTTACAGGTGAATTATCTCCTGGAAGGTCCAAATTATCTTCTATAAAGAAAAACATAACGTAAATTACCATGCATAACTAAGTCATATTATTCTATGGGGGGTAAAATATACATCCCTAATCACTTACAACACCTAGACCGCGAGCCATGGCTAGCTAATCAAGCAATACAATAGGAAATCACCTCCTTTATTCAATCTTTCTTGACTCTTCTTATGAAATATTAGGAAAAGGAGAAAAGAAGGTGTGGGAGGAGAGAATGTTTCATGATTATCCAATAATAACAAAATTCAAGGGATATTACAATTTCTCTT
The DNA here is from genome assembly GCA_023539305.1 of Ilex asprella. Taxonomy (NCBI): domain Eukaryota; kingdom Viridiplantae; phylum Streptophyta; class Magnoliopsida; order Aquifoliales; family Aquifoliaceae; genus Ilex; species Ilex asprella. The sequence goes on along the minus strand of CM042188.1, from coordinate 40,631,037 downwards.
TCATTCCAAAAGCAAGAGTCTCGATAATAGTTGGACGATAGTAAAAAATCATAGTAAATTCCGTAGCCAATCTTTCTTGATTATTCATATGAAACATTAGGAAGCAGAAGGAAAGAAGGCGTGTGCGAAGAGGAAATATTTCCTGAATATCCAATAACAACTAAATTCAAGAGACATTATAATTTCCCTTTCGTTCCTCATCAAATGCCCTTAAACTTTTGACTATAGAAATTGTTTACCATAATTATATGTCATTGTCATTTTTAAAACGATACCACGTGTGCCTTAACTAGTCTTACCAAGTGCATTTGTCCTA
>CM042188.1:40606035-40625721 GCA_023539305.1 Ilex asprella | reverse complement strand
GTAATTAAAGTGTTCATCCTGACCAGAATTCCTGACTCCGCCATGATGACATCAGTATATGGAACAAGGCCCAGCCGTCCAAAACGCCACCCAAGGAACGCCCATATCCTCCGCCATGTCGCCGGAAAACCACAAGAACGCATCCGTCAGCAAGCAACTTACCTACAAACCTGTCTCCTCTACCACGTCTTCAAGCCGGCTTGTAAAGTTTTCCGGCATAGCCTTTAAGAAAAACTCCATAGCCTCCAGTGGATGGCCGGAAAACACGTGCCCTCCCTGCACACTCTCGGCGACATTGTATGGTTTTATATTATCAAATCCTTCGTGTTTTACTCTGGAAAAAGCTCTTTGGTTGGATTGTGTGGAACTGAAGAAGGAAAATCTCAAGTTTGGTGCGGCGGCGGCCAATCTTTGGACAAGAGTGAGGAGTGGGGCGGCGTGGGTGCCGAATGGAAAAGCGAACACGGCGACGTGACCGCCGGTGACTGACATGTTTGTGTGGTTTGAAAAAAAGGGTTTGTTAATTCAGGTTTCCATTTTCTGTTGGAGAGAGGGAGAGAGAGGGGGTAGCTTGACTACAAATTTTTCTGGTTCAGTAATTTTTCGCAAGAGACGCGGGATGGTGAATGATGTGATGTCCAGGTTTCTCGATAGATATACCAGGCAATCACACCCTACTTCTCTCTTCTTATTCCTTGGGTGGATGAAAACCCGGACTTGTGGACGAATATTGTGTATGATTGAATTATACAGAGTCGAAAATGAAGTTCGATTGGGGTTGAAATCGAACTGAATTTTCGAGTTACATCTTTCACATTTGAATTTATATTCAATTATAATTCAAAAAATAAAATTATATTCAATTAAGTTTAGATTTAGCTTCGAGAGTACAGAATCCCAATTATCGTCCAAATTTAAGTTGAGTTTATTTTCCTTCTTCGTTCAGAAACAACTGAAGCAAAAATTGTCTAAAGTACTTGCTATTTAAGGTTGGGCTTTTATGTTCATGTTGACCAGCTTAAGATGCTTTTTTTTTTTTGTGGGGGGTAAATAAGTTGTAACCATGTTGCAATGTGCCAATGTCAATGTCTATTATCATGTACCCTTTTCTAGCCAAAAAAAATATTACACCGTTTGACTTTCTCTGACGAGCACCATATTTATCAGTGGATTAGTACATGCTATAATGAAGAAATTTTTCAATGAATTTACCACACCGCATGGTAGTACCATTTAGTATACATCACCTATATACATGTCCAATGAATTTTTTTTTTTTTTTGAAAAACTCAATTTATATGCATCCCACAAGTTATTTTTGTGGCTTCCTCTCGTTGAGTGTGCACACTATATGGCAGCATCGCATGGTATGTTAAAGTCATACACAATTCAACCATACTATTTTGACCAAGATTTTTTGTCAAATTTTTTATCTCAAATGATGTAATACAATTTTTACTATCAAATAAGTGAATCTTATTATATTTAATGATGAAAATTGAATCATATCAATTAAAATGAAAATTTTGATATTAACTTAATAAGTAAAACATTACTCTACAAAATTTTCTCTAACTATTGGGTCATGCTAATTATTCTGTTAGAGTATTTATTTTACGGGTAGTTTACATTATTTTGTTGCCCTAATATATAAGGGTCTATATTGTGTATTACTGAATGGATTAATCTAAACATTATTCTTGACCCCTCTCTCTCTCTCTCTCTCTTTTCTTCCCTTTATCAATGTTAACATGATATCATAGTATTGTTTGATCCTAGCATACTTCATAAAATTTGAAGAACATAATATCATATGCTTTAACGAGGGCTGATGTCATTAGACTGGAGTCGAGGAGAGCACTGTTATACTCCACTCTTTATGGGCATTTCAATGGTATGTTTTGTTTTTGATTTTGAAGTTATCTGGATGAAGTTTTCTATTTTTGAATATTTTAGCAAAAATAGAGAGTTTTTTCATATATAAAGATTTGGCACTTTTTTTGCGATTGGAGGCTTTGATCATTCACAGATAGCTCCGACTAGATGAATAGAGGGTTGGTTTGACATACCCATCCCTCTTGGAGTGTTGTTGATGTGTTTTTGGTGATTTTTTTGCTGACGGGTACTGTTCAGGTGGTCTTCCGGCGATAAATTTGGAAGTTTCCTCTGCTTTTTGGTGAGTTGTGATCTTCTTTGGTGTGTTTTTACTCTTTTTAGATATATTGGCTGCTTGGGACTGTCGGGCTACTGTTCACAATGCACCAATTTTGGCTAATCGCTCTCGGCTTCTATTTCTTTTGGATTTTTTGCTCTTGAATCCTCTTCTGTTGTGTAGGTTTGTTGATTTTGTGCATTTGTTGAGTTGGGCTAGACGGATTTATGTTGGGTTTGGCTGTTCACAATGCACCGACTGTCTGTTCATGGTGGTCTCTTCGATTTTGCTTTTCTTGACTTCACAGTGCACTGACTGTTTTGTGATTATTGTTCTATAGTTGAGTTTGGGAAATGGTTGTTTATTGATTTGCTGGGCTGCTGGATTTTTGCTAAAAATTTAGTTTTATTTGGGTATTATTTTGTTAAGAGCATTGACAATTTATTAACATTATGACAAGTGGACATTCTGATTCTCTTCAAGTTATTAGTGTCAGATTAAATAGTAAAAAATTATGTATATTGGTCTTATGTTATGAAGAATTTTTTGTTGGGAAAAGAGATGTGGAATTATGTTAGTGGTGTTTTGCAAGCTCCAACAGATTTGAAGGACTTAAAGAATACCTGGGAAGTCAACAACGCTAAAAATTATTATTTGGATTAACAACTCAGTTGATGAATTTGTTTTTTTCATTGGTCATCAAATTCATCCAATAAGTATCTTCATCTATAAGAATAATATTACATCCCCATTTAGGTATTAAAAGTCAATAAATTAAGTTAAAATTTTAAATTCAAATAATATTACTCTTTTTTTAAATACAAGCGGCTGGAAGCCAACCTCTTGCCTTGTGATAGCACACCAAGCACGGTTTTTTTTCCGCAAAATATGTATTTTTTAATGTATAACTGAGTTATTATGATTAAAAATTTAAATCTAAATAAATTATCGTAATTAAAAAATTACATCGTCATATAAATCGTCGGAAGCAGCTCTCTGTTTTATTATTATAGGTAACGTTGTACCTATTGTTTCTCAGCCAAGCATGGATATGCACCTTATCCTTTTCTTTTCTTTTCTTAAACAGAGAGAGAGAGAGAGAGAGAGCGCGCGCGCAAGGATACGCACCTTATCCTTTTCTTTTCTTACACAGAGAGAGCGAGAGATGAACTTGCAATACCCTGCCATCCTCCTCCTCCAACTTGTAAGTCTTACTCATTTAGCCAAATCATATGAACTCTTGCCAACCCCCAAACCATGGCCACAACAGTTCCACTCACTTCTATACTCAAACCTGTCAACCAATCGCCTTCTAATCAGCGACATGTGGTATGATTGGCCAAAGGGTCGAAATGTGTACACCAGACAGCAACAACTTGACGTGCTTCTATATGCAATTGAATGGAACAATGGCACCACAGTCTACTACTCCCTTGGGGCAAATGCAACCTGTGACAATATCTACTTCGGTATCGGAATCCCGAGACCGGACTTTCTCGACGGAGCAAATTATCTGGGGACCGCGGTAGCTGATGGATTTCTGTGTAATGTTTGGGAGAAGGTTGAGTTTATAGTGTACTACGAGGATGTGCTCACAAAGAGGCCAGTCAAATGGGACTTCTCGGATGGTTTGTGATCTTTTTTCCTTTTGATTCTCTTTTAAATTAAATGTTGTATTGAATTAGGTCTTCAAATGAATCCTCTAAATTACATTCAAATAGCAGTTTTCATTTTCTTAACATGCATCACTTTGACTTCTATATTCACCTCTAATGTCCCTTGAATTATAGGTTGATTGATTGTTAATTTCATATTTACAACATAGTCTCAAGCCCAAGAAATTCAATACTTGAAATGAAGATAAAATTGTCAATCACTTACCTCTTTAAAATTCCATTACAGTTGAGAATATGGTGTATTGGGTACGACTTTTTCATTGAGGAAACATTTCAATTCATTTGCATGAAAACTTAAGATTCTGCCATTTTAAGGGTGGTCCTCTGCTTTGTTTCAAAAGACCGATTCCCAGACTAGAAATTATTATGTATTGCTTTGGCGGATGAACACTTGTTTGACTTGTATGCTAGATTGACAATTGTCTATCTATGAGAGTATATTATCTGCAAGCTTATACAACATTGGAATTGCCCTTCCAATGTCTATCTATGAATAAGAGACAATTGTCTATCTATGAATATTATCTGCAAGCTTATAAATAAGAGACAATTGTCTATCTATGAGAGAATATTATCTGCAAGCTTATACAACATTGGAATTGCCCTTCCAATAAATGGACAACCAGTATTTCTAAGAGCCACGAGGGACAAAAAATCAAAAGGGAAGGGAAACAAGGATCAAAATCATTTCTGTTAACGCATTTACTCATAAAAAATTCGGTAATAGGGTCCTAGTTAAATTGATGGTAGATCATCTACCATTGAATGAAGGTATAATGAAGAGGATCTCGATCCGGGCAAAGGATAGGTATAGAGCTTGTCAACAAGAGAACAGGTAGTGTAAGCACAAATTACTTGCTTGATTTCTGTATTTATTTATGATGATTGTTGACTATCTATTGTGCAAATTATTCATCTAGGAATTTCTACACACATGATTACCTTTGATGTTGGAGAAGTGTTGCCTGATTCAGTGATTCAAGCTCCTGAATACTGTTTTAACCAGAACCAAGACATAGGAACCATCAGAGCAAATCCTAGCAGCAGACACATAGCAGAGATTCATTTGATGGGAGAACCACATTGGGATGCTTGATTTACATCTCATTAAAGTGCATACCATAGTTGACAACTTGACATGTACATTTGCATTTCACTAGTCCTTGCTAGGTTTAAGATCAGAACTCTGGAATTGTCCAGTCCGATCCATGCTTCGACTGTGGCGTTGATGGTGAGGTCTGCCATGCCGGTTTGCTTCTCGGTGATTGTGGAGAGAATTTTTCCAGTCATGATCCGGTGCGAATTTAATGGGGTTTTTCCATTTCTAATATGAAATTGTTGTACTTAGCTACTGGGGTTTTCATTGTTAATAGAAAATTGAGCTTTGTAGACTAAAGTTGAACATGCTTAGTTATAGAAGCATAAATAATCTTCTTCCTTGGGTTTTGTGATAAACATACATTTTGCTTGAGGTATATATTTTGTAGAGGACCACTTGTTTTAAGAAGATTTTGATAATAAAACATTCGACAAGAACAATACACAGTATGTGATGATGCTCATAAGAGTACTCGTGTAACTTACATACACCCCAAACTGGTGTGTTTATATTGGGAAAGTACGTGTATTCGTTCTGATTATATATGAGGAGTGATAGAATTGATAAGGACAACAAGAACTACTGGTGCTTACATATGAGGAGTGATAAAATCTAACCAGTGCTCTGGGAAAGCACCGGACATGAGTTTGCACTTCTGGTTTTGGGTTTGACCTACGGCCACACACAAAACCATAAAGGGCTACATCTTTATTATTCTTGATGAAGCATGAGCATGAGATTAACATCATGCAAGCAATTACACTTCTTGCAATTGTTGGACAAAGAAGAGACCAATTGGGAATTGTTAGAATTTGACCCAAACTCCATAGTTATCATGAATGAGAATTTGTTGGATAATCAATGTGAGAATCATATATGGAATAGGATTATATTGGAAGAGTTTTAATATACCATGAATAGGTATATTAGATATGTGATAGAAAACACAAAGATCAAGTTGTATCTAAATAGGTTTGGGTTACAGTATTTTATCCCTATAAATAGGATTGAGTATTATGTAATCAGTTACCAGATGATCAGTTTTTAAGTGAATAATGCATCGATGTAAATTTTTGGTCCGTGGAAATAGGTACAGTGTACCAAGGTGGGTATGATGTATCGAACTACGTTTATATCTTTGTGTCATGGTTTTTTAGTATTTTTCTATCTTTGAATTCTTATCTTTCAACAAGTATTATTTGTGGTAATTATCCGTTGTGCAAAAGCAACAAGTGGTATCAGAGCAAGATTGACGATCCTGGTGCAATAATCAGAGTGAGTTATTGAAGATCCAACGATCAAGTTGGTGTTCATGTTGAAGAAGACTTTCTTGCCATGTATGTACAATTTATATTTTTTGTTTAGAATTCACAAGAAAAAATTTAAAGTTGGTATGAAACCAAACGGAAGACTAAGTTGCTTCCTGATTGTTTGGAAATAATTACCACACGTGCTGTGTTGAAGATGTTTCTTTAGGTTTTTAGACTCTTAGAGTTGAAGTCACGGTATTCCAATGGTTTGGGAGCTATTGAGCTGATATAAACTCAATAGTGATGATTTGGTGTCTCGTGGGTTACGAGTAAGTAGGCTTTTACCATTAAAGGGTGAAACATTGACCATTGTGACCTCCCAAGAACAAGTAAGACGTGGGCAGAGATGCACAGATGATGCAGGCTAAGACGCGGACTCTTGAAAGACAGAGAGGATTGTGGCGACTCTGAAGAGCAAGCTTGCACGTAGTACTTGAAAAAATTGGTAAATTAGAATTAAGGGTGATAACTCGATCTTGGACATGACCAAATTTGAAGAGTTTGGTTCAGGGGAGGCTGTTGGAATTTGACCCAAACTCCATAGTTATCATGAATGAGAATTTGTTGGATAATCAATGTGAGAATCCTATATGGAATAGGATTATATTGGAAGAGTTTTAATATACCATGAATAGGTATATTAGACATGTGATAGAAAACACAAAGATCAAGTTGTATCAAAATAGGTTTGAGTTACAGTATTTTATCCCTATAAATAGGGTTGAGTATTATGTAATCAGTTACCAGATAATCAGTTTTTAAGAGAATAATACATCGACGTAAATTTTTGGTCCGTGAAAATAGGTACAGTGTACCAAGGTGGGTATGCTGTATCGAACCACGTTTATATCTTTGTGTCATGATTTTTTTGTGTTTTCCTATCTTTGAATTCTTATCTTTCAACAAGTATTATTTATGGTAATTATCCACTGTGCAAAACCAACAGGAATGAATCAAATTGGAGTAAGTGGGTTGATTTGCAAGTACTTGGGACTATGGGACTAAGTGGGTTTGAATTCTTATCTTTCAACAAGTATTATTTGTGGTAATTATCTATTGTGCAAAACCAACATGAATGAATCAAATTGGAGTAAGTGGGTTGATTTCCAAGGTGGGTTAGATTTTTCCGAGTCAGAAGTGCTCTGGGATAACAAGGACTAACCGGTGCTTTCTTCGGACTGGAAAAGTCAACCACAAAGAACATATAACCCTGTCAAAGGCAGCAGCATTCCGGTTCAAAAACAAAGATATCAATGACGGAAATTGACGGTAACAAAAAAAGGGGACCGACGCTAGAAGAATGGCGGAAACATGACAAGCCTTGCACAGGACGGATAAATGACTCTGATAACTTGATAAAATGAAGGGAGAATTCCGTTCAGATCTCTTGAAGTTTGTCACTGAATCACTCAGATTTTTTGACATTTGAAATATTATATGCAGATCTTCTAAGATTTGTACGCGCATAACACTTAAACTTCTATCGTCAATGTCCGTTACTATATTTATTAGTAAATTATATTCAGACTTCCTGAAATTTGTAGACATGTAATATTTAGATCTCTCAAGTTTAAAATATTATATTTAGACCAAAAATATTCTAATCAAAAATAAAATATCAAATATTTTAAATTTTATAACAAAAAATTCATGTTCTATTATTACATTTATTAAAATAAAATCAAAAATAAAAATTTAATTTTTTTAAAAAAATTATAACTAGTATACAATTATACTATCTATTAACCACTGTATACACACACGTCTCTCGCTCTCAATAAAGTGACGAGCATTCCGTTTGTCAAACATACTATTTTTCCATTAATTCTGAATTTAAGATTTAATTACAGTATTAAAAAATAAGTTTTGATAGAGTGTTTCATTTTTTGCTTAATTTTTTATTTTATTTTACTTAATTATTTTTTCAATCAACTACTACAAAAAAATTTAGTTCAAATTTACAAAAAAAAAATGGTAATAATAACAAAAGATTATTTTTTTTAATACCAGAGTCTTATTCTCGAATTAGCCCACGTAGGCTTGTATTGTCTGTTAAAAAACCAATGTATGTGTGTTTTATTGCTCGATGGCTTCAATAGGCAGTAAGGTTTCCATGCCAATTGGCAATTCTGAAATGAACTCTCAAGAGGTAAAATAATTCATGCAACTTTGAAGTCAACATCTGTTTTGCTGCAAACTTTTTTATTTATTTCGGGCTTAAAATTTTTATTTGCAATAATTGATTGGAATAAACTTTAATTTAATATCATAAAATATAAAATTTTTAAAATTAAGGAGGGAAGACTTTTTATCTCTAAATTATTATTAAATAGATAGATAGAAGAGATTAACAAATAGTGAATAAATAAAAATATTAAATTGTAAACTTGGCATGATTTCAATGGACGAAAAAAGAAATACTATTGCTATACCAACAATATATTTTTTACTATAACAATTAAACCATAAATTCACAATTTACAAAACAATAGTATATTTCATAGATGGAACATTCCGTTGCTTTATTGAGAAAAAAGAGGCGTGAGAGTAAATTCGGATGCTTCATTTACATCTGATAAGTGTATCCTAAGTTTTGACCTATACTTGTGTTGTATGCCACATCAAATTATTTTTTCCATTGTCGATGTGAGCTAGAGCTTCCTTGCACTATGTGGAATGGACTATTATCAGATTGGACACGGCTATATGTACAGGAATGTACAGCCTACAAAAGGATTGTAAAAGTTCATATGTGAACCAAAAGGATTATATTTGTTATCATGATCAAGTTATAAAAGTTCATATATGTAGAATGCATCTCAGATATACACATTGGTTGGTTATTGAATTATGTTTTGTCTTGTTATTGGACAGTGATCTCTAATTAGTTGATTTAGCATAAAATAGAGGGATGTCCAAAATGAAAATAAGACGATTGACTATATTGCAATATTTTTATTTTTTTGAGGGGACAATGTAAAAAAATTAATCATTTAAGAGACAAACTATTTTTTTGTATCTTTCAAGAGGTAAAATAAGATTTTCTAGGTAGTAAACCACTTATCGTTTTTTAAAGTATTTAAATCACTTTTTGGGTGGTGTTTATCAATTTTTAGGGTGCATTCACATTTTGGTTTCACTTAATATCTTTTCAAACAATTTTTATCACTTTTTGAAATCAAACTTATCATTTTTTGGATTTTCTTTTTATTTTTTCATGAAAAATAAGTAATATAGTGTTCCCCATGACTTGGTTGAGGTCTTGAGGAACAGTCAACAAAAGGAGTTATGTCAAGATTAGGACCGAATCAGTCCGAGCCGAGCTTGAAAAGTTTAATTCTTAATCGAATTTAAAAAATTGTTTAAGCTCGGCTCGTTAGCTCGTTTAAGAAATGAGCTGAGCTTGAACGAGTCGAACTTGAGCCGAACTCGAGTATTTGCACATAAACGAGTCGAGTCTGTCGAGTTTGAGCCGAGCTTGTAGGGCTTGTTTTCTAAACGAGCCTAAAAACCTTTTCAAGTTTGAGCTCGTTTAGAAAACAAGTCAAGTTTTAACGAACTGAATTCGAGCCGAACTCAAACTAATATTGAATAGTTCAGTTTGATTAACAGCCCTAGTCAAGAATAATAGTTCATTTGGTATAACTGAAAAATATGGATGTAGATCATTGCTATTATTATTCGCTTTCAATGAATTTCAATCAATGTCAGATGGATCGTTGTTCACTATATATAGGTGAAGGGCATGAGTCCCGGTTGAATCAATCATCGTGGTAAGCTATTATTGAGTGAAACTAAAGAAAAATATAAATGAAAAAAAAATCATATTGGTCCACCAAAATTTATCTCACATAAATTGGGTAAAAAGTTGAAGGAAAAATAAACATGCATGTTAAAATAGGAATAAGAGAAGAACTTACCGAAAAAATAGGAATAAGAGAAGAAGAGTTTTTCCTTCATAAGTAGAAATTGTACTCATATTTTTTATTTCCCCCCTTATGATTCACTTTACCAGTGGGATTATAAGAGAGGAAAAGCAGAGGGAAAAATAGTAACTATATGAGTCATATTTTTGTCGGGTTCTGTTGAAAATTATGACATTTCTCTTACACAAATGACACATTGTCCAACATTAGAGGTAAATGCACCAAACAATTTAAAACAGGGTAAATGACACTTGGTATTCTAAATTTGTTTTATATTTTTAATTTATATCTTAAAATATTCATACTACACCCTTAATTAAATAAAAAAACAGCACTTAAAATTAAATATTTATGTCATCAATATTGACATATTTTTACTAATCAATAATAAAATCTTAAATACACAAAGTGAGCCATGCTTAGGTAATTTTTGACTTACATAATGAAATAGTGAGAAATTATGAATGAGTAGTGATTGACTTATGTGAAGTCACTTCGTAGTGATGTCACATAACAATTACATGATAATCCCATATAAATATTTTTTAGATAAAATTATGTTGTATAAATTTAGTTACTAAATCTTGTGTCCCAAATGCATTCAATATTTGGTAGAATTAGTGGACTCTACTGATTTAATTACCCACGTTAATTTGAGATGCAAAATTTAATAAATGATTTGGTAAGCATTGCATTGCTTATATTTTTTTTTTTGAGAAAAATTTAGCCACACTCTTTATAGTTTATTGTATCTACAAGGATACCTCTTCCATTTTTTGAATCTCCATTGACACTCTATATTAGATTAAAAGCCTTAATAGATAGACACTTGTACTAAATTGTGCATGATATATTTTAGGAAAAATTTTATTTATACCTCTCTAAATAGATATATTTTTAATGAGACCCTTTTATTTTATGATTTTTTTATGTATTAAAATTCAGGCTGATTAAAATTCGATTCATTTTAATCGGCTCAAATCAAAATTTAATTAACTCCTGAACTTTAATCATCCCGAATTTTGATAATTAAAAAAAATATAAATTTAATCGACTCAAATTTTAATACATAAAAAAAATTAATAAACTTGAATCAAGTTTTAATAATTAAAAAATATAAATTTTAATCAGTGCTAATAGCTTAAGTTGAACTCAAATCGGCTCGAAATTTAAATAAAATTTTTTTTTAATAGGCTTGAATTTTAATACATAAAAAAATTAAAAATTAATTAGTTCAAATCAAATTTTAATTGACTAAAATTTTAATATATAAAAAAATAAATTTTAACTAGTTCGAATTTTAATATGTAAAAAATTAAATTTTAACATGAATTTTAATCTAATTTTATGTAAAAAAAATGTTTGGGGTTTATGTAAGGGTAATTTTAGTATTTTAATTTTTTTTTGGTTAGAAATTGTGGATTAATGATAGGGGTGTTAGTGATGTTTAAATATAAACTAAAATATGTGTGAATGATGTTATAAATAATAAAAGTGTTGTTTTTGATGATATAATAAATTAGAGAGTAATGTTTTATATTTTAAATTTATACCTCAAATGTGTATCTCAAATCAATAAGAATCATTGGATGAGTAGGTCCTAATAAAAAAAATTGATAGGACCTACTCATCCAATGATTCTCATTGATTTGAGATATAAATTTGGGATGCTATCAATGAGATATAAATTTAGGATTCGTAGCATTGCTTTTGAAGGGGTGTGGTCGAAAGAGATTTCTATCCTCCCCCCTCCCTTCTCTCTCTATATAAATTCCTATATTCGAATCGCATACATTCATGTAATTTCTCTATCAACGTGTGTGCGTGAATCTGAAATTGTTGGTGGTTCTTGGTTTGGGTTTTGGCAGGGAGGACTAGGGTTCTGCTTCACAGATCTGATCTGAATTCTCTCTCTTTCTCGCTCTCTCACACGCACATCCAGGAATGGGGATTGTATTTACAAGATTGTTCTCATCGCTATTTGGCAACAAAGAAGCTCGGATCCTCGTTCTCGGCCTTGACAATGCCGGGAAAACCACCATTCTCTGTGAGTTTCTCATTTGGATTTTTTTGCTTTTCGGTTCGATCTGGAACATTCAAGATTGGAATTTTTCATATTCTAATGTCCTGATTTGGGTTTGCTCAGACCGGCTTCAGATGGGAGAAGTTGTCTCCACTATTCCAAGTTGGTACTCTTTCTCTGGTCTATTATGTTTTTATATATTTTCCATTTCGCTGGTGGGGAAAAATTGCAAAAGGGCATGAAAACAGAAAACTAAAGTTGGGATCATAACTTTTCAACCCTGAATTTACCACAGTTTTAAAGTAGGGTGTGCTCGCTATTGTTGCAATTTGAATTTCTTATAATTCAATTTGTGGATTGATTCATGTGCATTTCTTGTGATGCAGCAATTGGGTTTAATGTGGAAACAGTTCAATATAACAATATAAAGTTCCAAGTTTGGGATCTTGGTATGTCAATCAATTACTTGATGATCTATTCATTTTGTTTCTTGCCGTGATAATAACATTTGGAATTTTGGAGGTCCGTGATCATACATAGATAAGTATTGTTATGGAACTCATTATTATTGGGTTATTGATATTTGTGCAAAATGATTAATTTAGTGAACCATGTTGAGGAAATAACTTGTCAGAAAACTCCATAATTGAAAGACATTATTGCTGGAGATTTTTTGCCTGTGCTGTGAATTTGCTTCATTTTTTGTTTCCACTTGGGCGCTGTGATCTTGTTTGTGCTAAGGCAATTGCTTAAATGAACATACAAGTTCTATGTAATGTTAGTGGGAAGCTGCGAACCGTACCGCTAGATTTAAATCCATTTAAGAAAAGTTTGGGTTTTAGGTACTCATATTTGTTGGGAAAGGGAGTTCTTTTATATTTCGAGGAATCCATACATGTATAGCTCGTGATGTTTGGACATTTATTGTGTTTTAAAGGTTTTGGGTTTAGATGATTTCCTTCCCTCGGTCTACATAACAAACCTTACTTAATTAAACCCACCCTCCACAACCACCTGCACCCAAACATACATGTACGAGAAATGGAAAACTCTGAAACATTAAAAAAAAAAGCTGTGATGGCTTGAAGGGTCCAACTAAGTAAGGAAATAAGACCATTTAGGTAATTCATTACCTAATTATGTATTAGATGGTTACATGGTTAGGCAACTGATAAAAGCTGAATGTGATTGCTGTTTCTATTAAACAAATTGACCCACCACACTTTTTGAACCGGTATCTGTAGCTTCTTTAACATGTATCTGCTTTATTTGGAATGATATATGCGTGTACTTGCAGTGCACTGAAGCCTGGCCATTGATCTGTTGTTTCCTTTGGCCTAGGATTTTCTCATTTATTCAGCTTAAGAAACTGAAAGAATAGACACCATATTGACTATAAGTTTTGTGGTATTTTTGCAAAAGGGTCATCTGATATGCTATGTAATACCACAAGAGGCGGGAGGGTGGGCAGTTACCAGAATTCAAGATGGAGCATCAGGGTTTATTTGAATAATTCGTTACGGAATCGATGTAACTTGGTTAGGGTAACTATGTGGGTATATTCTTAAGCGATGGGCCACACTATTTTGCATACTTTGGGGAGCATTAAAGACAACAATATGTGGATGTGCGGAGTTGCTATGCATTCTTAAGCATCTTTGTTATCAGCTTTCATCTGTAGGTTCTAATTTGTTTGTCTATTTGATGAGCTTACACTAATTGTTTTCATTGAAATTTTGGTTTTAGTCATATATGGGAAAAAGGTCACGCCTGCCTATCTGTTGTGCTGTAGAATTTTTATAGTTTCTGTTGTTATTGCAAATATTTGACTACATTTGCATAAGATGTAATTTTCAGTTATGTGAACTTCTTAATCAAAAAAGAAAAGAAGTCGTGTTAGACATTATGTTTGATCTGTTATTCTGTAGAATTATCATAGTTCTTGTTGTGATTGATTTTTCTTACTATCTTTGCACTATATTTTATTCTTAGTTATGTTAGTGGCTTAATCAAAAAAGTAAAGAGAGTTGTGTTAAATATTATGTTCTAACAATTCCTTTTTTTTTTTTTGGCATGATACAGGCGGGCAGACTAGTATCAGGTAACTTTCCATTGAACTTCTTATTTGTCTTTTCTATCAGGATATGAATTCTTTTTGTGACAATTCAAATTAATACTACGGATTCCATCTGCAACATGAGATAGTTGCCTCAGATGTACTACTTCATTATCTGCTTTATAGTGCAAATTGATCATGTCGAGTTATGTTTATGAATGCCAATCCAAATTCATACTAAGGATATGGATTCCATTTGCAACAGGAGATAGTTGACTCAGACGTATAGCTTCATTATCTGCATTATCGTTTTCGAATGTGGTACTAATATGGGTACGCGGTGCGACACTTTCTTAGATATACGGTACAATGAGAGTAGGCTTAGCTGATATAACGTTATGGGTTGCAATTCATTTTGAAACTCTTATGTAGATCGTTTTCACTATTATACAATATTATATATTATAAAATATTAAGTCAATTACTATTTATCTTATATTTGTGCTTAATTTTCTTTTATTTAAAATAATATATAATTATAAATCTATATACATGTAATCAATTAATATGTATTTATATTTGTGCTACATGTTTTAAAGTGAATTGATTTAGGGTTAGTATTACAAATTGGGGTCGTATATTTTGGTGATCTGGATCGCGAGTCCACTTCGTTCGGGATCGATATACCCAGATCTTGGGTTATCATTTAAAGTTATTTTATGAATTTATTTTTTCAGTGAAGTTTTTTGGAGACTTTTTGTCATTACAATGCATGGATCATTCTTCAAATTGACATTTTGATCAAATTTATGCTACTTTACTTTCATCTCGAATCAAGTTTTGTATTTGAATGTTGTTGTGTGCTGCTTTGTTTGCCACTCAATCCTTTTCGAGATGACCTAGAAAATGTAAAAGGAAGAAAAAAATGTGAGAAAAGGTCTTTTCCCTTTTTGTCTATGATATGATTTTATCACATGCCTTATAGGATTCGTACATATTGATTACGTACTGTTAAGGTCACATAAAGGAGTTGACTCACTCGACAAGACACGATTAGTGAACGAATCGGATATGAGTGAAACCAATCAAAAATAATACATGACTCGTTTATATACTGGTTATATACAATTCATACACGACAAGAAGTTGATATAACACAATCCATTGAACACGAATTAATAAACTAATCGGGTATGGATGGAGTACTTTTTTATTTGAACTCGTTTGGTTTGTCCAGGAGTCGGGTTGGCCCGCGGGACCTGTTGCCCATCTTTTAAAAATAGGTTCTAATCCTGATAGACTTGATAGTTGGTCCACCCGAACCCGAGCCCAATATTCTTCAAGAGAAGCCTATTAGTCAGGTCGAAACCTGGCCCATTAGCCGACCCGCTAAAACCTAACCCGGCCCGCCAGTTCGTCTGCCCACTTTACTTGAAAGAAAAACTGACCATTAAAAGTTAGGTACATATTCCTCGAAAAAAAAAAGTTATTTACTTAAATTCTAAGCTGAGTAATATAGGTTATTATTCATCATTCATTATTTTCTTAAATACTAAATAATTGCTCTCAAATAAAATTATTCATTATTTACTTTTTTTGTTCATTATGATTATACTTTTAGTTCAAAAATGTAATTTATAAAAATAATAAGTTGAAAACTTGAATCATATAATGCTCAACACAAACTTGCCTTACCCGATTGTTTGACTTAGTTGACATTGGTTAAGAATACTAATAACTTTTAATTTTGTTGCATTTTGCATAACATTCTCAAGATTTAAGGGTTGTTTGCTGAAATTTAATGCTGAAAACTTAAATAAATTTTGCTCGAAATCTTGGTGTAATTTGTTCTATTTTACTGAAATTAGTTGAAATGAGTTGTATTTGTTATGCTATATTTTGCAGTATATTGTTGATATCACTTGCCTTTTTTTTCTTTTTTAATTTTAATTTTTTTTTTTTGCATTTTTTTGTATTTGTAGTCTAATTTATAATTTTCACATATTTTCTACAAAATGCGTCTTACTTCGATGAAGCCCACTCCTTGTCTCACATCTCTATGCCTATAGGCCCTAGAGTCCTTGGCACTTCGATGCGCCTTTTGCCTGAAATAAATCTGTATTAGTCTGAAAAGATAAAATTTACTAATCATAAAATATGGGTTTTTTTGTAAATGTTTGTGTAGTACTAAATTATATCTACATACTGTAGAATATATGATTTGAATATTTGAAACATAAAATACAGTTATTTGTAGTGTTCATCGATGCATGATTTGTTTCATCCGCTTCTCATGTTCTTATTTGTGCTCTTTATTATGTGATTATGAAGTTACCCAAACACATTAGAATTGGTCTAGATGGAAAATGAGTTCAAAACTTACTGGTGGTTATTTGTGATTCTTACTTGCACGAGGGGAATTTACTTGATATCATTCTTTTCTTGTCTAAGAATGTTTTCTGCAAACTTGGTCTGCTTGCATAATATCTAATTAATTCCCAAATTAATGCTTTGCATCCAAATCATAAGCTTGCCACCGATTTGTTTGCTTTCCCCAGACCATATTGGCGATGCTATTTTCCAAATACTCAGGCAATAATATATGTTGTCGATTCCAGCGATACTGATAGGCTAGGAATTGCTAAGGAGGAGTTTCATGCAATCTTGGAGGTAGTCTGCCACCAACACTTTTGTACAGTTTGCAAATGCATAATTTATCATATTCATATTATGACCTGCACTATTTTCAAAGCTCAAAATAAATATGGGATTGCAAATTTACATATTTGTGGATTTGTCAGGAGGAAGAGTTAAAAGGTGCTGTTGGTCTCATTTTTGCAAACAAGCAGGTTTAACTTTTTTGCAATGTTGTTCCTTCTCTGTGGTTTTGTTTGATAAACACAAACTGCACCTTGACATTAATGAGAACTATGCCATGAGATTAAAGCCTTTGTTCCATAATGACAAGTTTTATCCTTATTTGTGCATTTTCTGGTCTACAGGATCTTCCTGGTGCACTTGATGATGCTGCGGTAACAGATGCCTTGGAGTTGCACAAGATTAAGAACCGCCAGTGGGCAATTTTTAAAACCTCTGCCATAAAAGGAGAAGGTCTATTTGAGGGCTTGGACTGGTAAGCTGATTCTTTGATGATGTTCAAAAATTTTAGTTGTTTTCATGCATAACCCTTTCTAAATTTTATTGGTGATAACTTACAGCATTCTAAATGCTGCTAGCATTATAAGTGGTCTATAGACTCTTGGGTGTGCTGCTCTAATTTTTTTTCCGTAATAGTTTACAATTTTTTGGCCTCTCCCATGATAAGTTGACTTATATGAGCTAATTGAATATTGCATTTGTATGCCACAAGGAATTTGTTTTTGAAAGCTCATGGAGGAACCTGAAAGGTTTCTGTTCAGTCTGTGTGCCATATGGGTTGAAATATGAATATTTCGTTACTATCTTTTGACTATCTTTTCCATTCAATTTGTAGAAACTTTTTGATTTAATGTTGTTTCTGTTTCATTTACTGTCATGTCTCTTAAAAGCAGCAATCTTGTGTTTTTGAAAATCCTTATGACTCCTAATCCTTCCACTTGCCCTCCCTCTCCTGCTTCGTACAAGTCTAAAACTGGAATCACACATACTAAAATCAGTGTGGACTGTGGACTGTGAATAAGACTTGTTTCATTTGTTCGTTGTTATTGTAAAAATCTTTGAGATTATTTCCTTTTGTTGTCACCCTTCTTGTTTTCTTTGGTGTATTATATAGGTTAAGTAATACACTCAAGTCTGGAGGTGGCTAATTTTTTGGAGAACAAACAGAGTTTGCTGCTGTATAGCAAAAACTGAACAAGAAAGGATGTGATTATTACTTGTTAGTGTTTGTGATAGAGGTTCAGTCATGGGTGCCGGCATGTCTTTTGGTCTTCACTGATTTTTGGAGCAAACGGCTGATAGAACGTTAAATCTTCGCCACATATAATGAATATTAAGGTCATCTCACTTCATTTTCCCTATCGGTTTTTTTTTTGTACTTCCATTTTACTCATCCCTCTCCATTGGCTACTCGAAGGCTACCTTTTTTTTCATTTCATTTTCTTATTTTTGTTCAAAAGTAGGACTGCATGAACTTTGTAGGTATACTATGATGAGGTACTTTGGTTGGCTATACCATGAGAGCATATTGGACTATAATCATTTCCACTGAATTGGATAGTTAGGCTTGGCAGAAGATCACACTCCAGATCAAAGCTGATCTGTTTAAAAGACCATATGATTAGTTGCGTTCTACTGGTGCTATTCTATGAAGTGATTTGTTTGTAAATGACCTCACCTTTCTGTTCTAGTAGGTGTACCTAGTTGTTATTGAGCTTCTTTCATTGTAATTGGTAATGGGTAATCGTCTCAACGACACTTTTTGGGGTTCATGACTGTATTACACACTAAAGATGCAAGCAATCACCTGCAAGTCACACCAACTTGTGCAGATTGAACTCCTTCAGTACCATTGGCAACTGACAGTTAGAAACTTCACCATTACTTGGATAATAAGCTTGGCTTGATGCTCTGAAGTACAGTTAGATGTGCCTAACAATGAATATTGCTTTTGCTGTTAGCTGATCAACAGTTTTTATGATGTTATCTCGGTTGTTAGAGAGGTTTATGACATTTTTTTTGGTAAGTTGTTTATGAAATTTCATTTTTTGTTGTTCGTGAGAATTTTCTGCCATGCTTCACCTGCCATTGCTTTCTGGGAAATGACAATGATAGACTTTTTTAGCAATGGATTCTGTTAAGCAATACTGCACAGAAACCAATCCGAAAAGAATACCAAAATAGTTGGTCAATCTTCATGTTGGGTTAAGCCAGAGAGGAAATTGTATCCGATGTGTAAGGCTCCCACCGATGATGGTTTGCACGAAATGAGTGGTAGCCCAATTTATCTCTATGTTGGGGAGGTTGATTCCCAAACATGAACCCGTAATGTATTGTTCCTCATTTGACGTCTAACACATATTTTGGGGTGTTGTTTCACTCTGCAAGTGATATATTTTGTGGTTTGGTTTGCTCTCAAAGCTGGAATAAGCTTTTTCAAAGAAAGGTATTAGACAAGGGTAGCTCCCCCTTGTCCTTATTCTTGCAAATTAGGTTTGAATATATTCGAGAGAGGTTCTCTCTCCCAATCCACATTCCAGAATTCATATGAGCGGCGGAGGAAACTTCTGCAAGCGCGTTTGGAGCTGCCCCTGGATGTTGATCTGGTACATGCGGCTGGCTGCGTATCGAGAGGTCGAGGCAAATGCGCTTTTGGTTTCATCATCTGGACGCATTAGAAGTTTAGTGTTCGTATATGGCTGCCTGTGGATGTCAATCTTCCGTCACTGTTGACTACTCTCGTATCCTTAAGTGACAAAATTTTCCGCAAGATGTATATTTATTAT
>CM042188.1:40561295-40591035 GCA_023539305.1 Ilex asprella | reverse complement strand
ATTTTTGTAGATGTTTTTACCCATATTAAAGTACCAATTTTTTTTTTGTAGTACAATAGACAACTCCAAGCGAATCTGAAAATGTGACCTAATTTTTTAACTTAATAATATATTAGCTAGTACGGTCTAATTACATCAATCTAATTGCTAGGATTGGATTTATTTGTTGTGACCATAGCACAAAAGTACATCATTAAATCAAGGTATTAGATCTAATTTGTAGGTCCTCATAATATTATTTTATCTAATATTAAAACTTATTACTAATCCAATCTAACTTTTTTTCATGATTAAAAAAAGAAGGAACATGTAGAAGAAATATATTTTTTGGGCCGGGGCTGGATTAGATTTTGGTCTACATAAATCGTAAAGAAAAAGACAGCTAAACCCTGACCCTGAGCCTCATTTATTTTGGGTCCACTAGATAGTGGCTTATACTTCAATTTTCATCATATCATTTTTGTTCACAAATTAATAAACTTCGAAAAATTTTGGTT
The DNA here is from genome assembly GCA_023539305.1 of Ilex asprella. Classification (NCBI taxonomy): domain Eukaryota; kingdom Viridiplantae; phylum Streptophyta; class Magnoliopsida; order Aquifoliales; family Aquifoliaceae; genus Ilex; species Ilex asprella. The sequence continues at coordinate 40,590,538 of CM042188.1, read as the reverse complement.
CAATTTTCGTAGGGATGGCTGTTGGAAGAGACTTGTTAGGGAAGAACAATCACGTAATTTCAGTGATAGGCGATGGAGCCATGACCGCCGGGCAGGCATACGAAGCAATGAACAATACAGGCTATCTCGATTCGAATCTTATCATCATCTTGAATGACAACAAACAAGTCTCATTGCCAACCGCCACTGTCGACGGCCCAGCTCCTCCAGTCGGAGCTCTAAGCAGAGCCCTAACAAGGTTGCAATCAAGCCGAAAGTTTCGTCAACTTCGTGAAGCTGCAAAAGTAATCCTTATTTTCCTCTAAAATTTTTAGCACAAGAATGAAAGACCTCATGCAATTTTGTGGGAAATATGGTCCTAATTCTTTTGATGTTTGTCCATGACCTTATAAACCAGTCCTGAACCCAAGATAGCTTGGTCCATTTAGTTTGGTCATAACCCAATAATCTTACACAAAATCTAATTTGACTTCAGAGGGTTGGGGTCTCGGGTTTTTGGAACCCAGAACTTATTCTGACTATTAAATCAGGTCGATGTGTTGTGTATAAATCTTGTTTAACTAGTTCATCTTATTTTAATCGTGTTAACCCAGTTATTTGACCTATTTATTATCAAAACCCATTAATTCTATGTCGATTTTATGAATTGTATCTTGAATTGTTAGACCTGTACCACAAGGCATGAACTTTTATTTTCTTCTTCATGGACTCCACCCTGATCTCTACTAATCTATCAACAGGGTGTGACCAAACAAATTGGAAGCCAAGCACACGAAATCGCGGCCAAAGTTGACACGTACGTGAGAGGGATGGTTGCTGGCCAAGGGGCTTCACTGTTTGAAGAGCTAGGGCTATACTATATTGGTCCAGTGGATGGTCACAATGTAGAAGACCTTGTGTATATTTTGAAGAAGGTGAAGGCCATGCCAGCCCCTGGACCTGTTCTCCTCCACGTTATTACAGAGAAAGGAAGAGGCTATCCTCCGGCCGAAGCTGCAGCTGATAAAATGCATGGTATGGTGTGCACATTGCTAGCTTATACAGTTTGCTTATAATCTTTCATGGAGAAATATAAAAGAGCACACTCAATATACGATATTCTCGTCATTATGAGATCTAGGAGAGTTATATCTGTGCAACTTTATCCTGCAAACAGAGAATCTGTGTACAAGAGCCGAAATATAGTTTCTAGGTCACAATAAAACAATCTTATCATTGTGCAAAAGTCTGCCAAGAGAAAATTGTGATTAAACGTATTGTTAAACTATAATTTTATTTTTTGTAGGGGTTGTGAAATTCGATCCCAGGACGGGAAAACAAATGAAGACCAAATCGAAGACACTTTCGTACACCCAATACTTTGCTGAGTCTTTAATTGCTGAAGCTGAGAGAGATGACAAGATAGTAGCAGTCCATGCTGCAATGGGAGGAGGTACAGGACTCAACGCATTCCAGAAACGCTTCCCCGACCGGTGTTTCGATGTCGGGATCGCCGAGCAACATGCCGTCACCTTTTCTGCTGGTCTTGCCACTGAAGGGATCAAGCCCTTTTGTACCATTTACTCATCTTTTCTGCAGAGAGGTTATGATCAGGTGAGCAATCTATATATATACCTTTCAATGTTCTCTCTAATTCTTTTACTTACAGGTTTCCAATGCATGTTTCTCAGTATATGACACTCTCATTACTCGTTTCTGAAATCAATCCGACCGAGTCGTTATTCTATGTTAATGCTTTGTATCATTTTTGAATTTATAATGTGTCGAGCTATTATTAAGAAGTACAATTAACACGCGTATTTCTCATTATATCTCCAAAATTTCAAATTTCTGATATCCGTTAATTTGACAACCATGGCATGGTGGTTGTTGGTGCAGGTGGTTCACGATGTTGATCTTCAAAAGATTCCGGTGAGATTCGCGATGGACCGGGCCGGGCTAGTTGGTGCAGATGGACCAACCCATTGTGGGGCATTTGACACTACTTACATGGCCTGTTTGCCTAACATGGTGGTTATGGCCCCTTCTTGTGAAAGCGAGCTTATGCACATGGTTGCCACAGCCGCAGCCATCGATGATCGGCCTAGTTGCTTTAGGTACCCTAGAGGAAATGGCATTGGTTCACTTCTTCCTCCAAACAACAAGGGAATTCCTCTGGAGGTACTTTTGATACAACTATCTTTCTTCGTTTTAACATGTCAACGGATCAAATTTAAATTGAATTTCGTCTGATCTGCAGTCAAATTCAATTTCAAAACTTCAATCCAAAACATGTCTCAGGTCAAAATTCAATCTATTAATAGGTTCACTTGGACTTTGAGTCTAATTCAAAAATTGAAAGCAGGTTGGAAGGGGAAGGGTGCTGACAGAAGGAAGTAGAGTGGCGATTTTAGGGTATGGAACAATAGTACAGAATTGTCTAGCATCAGCACAACTTCTTCAAGTGCTTGGAATTTCAGCAACTGTGGTGGATGCAAGATTCTGCAAACCTCTTGATGGACCTCTAATTAGAAGGTTAGCTCAAGAACATGAGGTCCTTATCACTGTTGAAGAAGGATCTATAGGTGGATTTGGCTCCCATGTTTCCCATTTCTTGGGCTTGAATGGATTGCTTGATGGAAACCTTAAGGTAAATTCTTTCATGACCTAGTATGCCAACATCTACATTCCACAAAGCCATTTAACAATGGAGAAGTCTACAGTACCGAAAAGATTTTTTTGGGTATCGTACCTCCATTACAAGTTTTGTGGTTTATTTTTATAACTTTCAAGATTTATTTACAACTTTTAAAGATCATTTACAATGTTTTATTCTCGCAACTTTTGTGAAAATGAATAAGTGATCCCTCATAATCCCACATCACTTTCGAGCGGGTCTCAAAGACCATTGGACCCACCTAATTAAGTGCTTTGATTGTGAAGACTCAATCTTTTATTGCTGAAGTGTGTGTGGTGTATTATGACAGCAAGTTTTTTATCTGTAATGTACCATGCTTTTGAAAGTCTCGACTCAAAATGGATAATATCATGAGATGTGGATCTAAAACGTAACGGTATATATGATACCAACATATGCTGGAAACGAAATCACTAAATGTCATTGCTTTTGATGTTGCAGTGGAGGGCTATGATGCTACCTGACAGATACATAGATCATGGAGCTCAAAAGGATCAGCTTGAAGAGGCTGGGCTAACTCCAAAACATATTGCGGCCACTGTTTTGTCGCTAATTGGAGAAAACAAGGACAGCCTTCACCTTGTTAACCTGTAATATTGGAGTTCTTTCCCCCACACTACAGCTGTAGAACTTGTAACCCTCCACAGGAATGCAGGACCAAATCTAAAAGCAATACATTTCTCCTCTTGTAAATAGCTAAGGGGGTTCACTAAGGAGTTTTTGTTGAGAGTTGTTATTTGTGGTATTTCAAATACACTAATACTATTGGAACATAATTGAGGGATATAATGAGTTGTCACCAATAAGATGATATTAAAATATATTTAATGATGGGTCCTAATGTAGCATTAAATGAACTCATTATCATTTCATTGGTGACAACTCATTATATACCCAAATTATGTCCCAATAGCATTGCTCTTTCAAATATAGTAAAATCACTTATTGAAATTTCTAATATTGTGTAACTTAAAAATAAAACAGTAACAGTCAAGTACGAAACAATTACACAGAATATAAAAACAATTACAAAATAGTTAACGAAATAGTTACAGTAGTTTTAATGAAATAGTTACACGTAATTGTTTGTTAAACTAATATAAATACTGACCTGATTATAGAACAGGAACTATTATTGAACTTTAAGTAGATCAATACTGTGTTTGATATTATATCTTTAAGATAGATTTTGTCCCCCCCACTACAAGAAAAAACATCTTTTGTGACGTTTTTTTTTGCGATGATTTTTAATTTGTCGCAAAAAAGTTTACTATTAGCAAAGGGTTTTATAATTTTGTCGCAAATTTCAATTTTGTTAATTTTTTTTGCGACATTTTTCAAAAACGTCACAAAAAAGCGATTTATTACTTGTTTTTTGGCGGGAGAAATGGCGACAATTGGCAATGGAATTGATTTTAAAAAACGTCGCAAATAAATTTTTTACTTCAATAAAAAAATTAAAAAAAACAATTTAATTGATTATTAGCGACGTTTTCTAAAAACGTTGCAAATAAAATTTTAACTTCAATAAAAAATTAAAAAAAAATAAATTAATTGATTTTTAGAGACGTTTTTAAAAAACGTCGCAAATAAGTTTTTTACTTGAATAAAAAAAATTAAAAAAAACCAAATTAATTGATTTTTAGCGACGTTTTTTAAAAACGTCGCAAATAAAAATTTTACTTCAATAAAAAAATTAAAAAAAATAAATTAATTGATTTTTAGCGACGTTTTATAAAAACGTCGCAAATAAGCTTTTTCTTCAATAAAAAAATTAAAAAAAAACAAATTAATTGATTTTTAGCAACGTTTTTATAATAAACGATGCTTATAAAATATAAAGTGTCTGTCTCCCAGGGTACAATAATCTTCACATGAGTAGAAGTAACAGTTCAATCTACCCGTCCAACGAATCAAAAATTGTGTGGTGTATTCTCTAAAATGCAGTCTGTCTTAATGATGTATAAGACAGTCTTAAATGACTAAGAATGTATTTGATGCAAAATAATTATGTGACTGGGTTATTGATAGAGTGAAAGTCACCATATGAATGGATGAAACCCAACAGTCACATGCAGCCAGAAGACACCACTTGTGTAATTGATTCAAATCTGAACCAATGCGAATTTAAATCCAACGAATACCGAAAATTAAATTTCGTGTTAAAAATTCACACCCAATTAATTAAACGAATTTTTTCCAAAAAGATAGGATTTTGTCTAAACCACACCCTGACCGGGTCATGGCGTGGCGGGCGAGCGTGTGTGATAGAACCGAAGGCATATGGGCTCTCGCTTCGCTCATAAAATTGTGATATCTCTAGGGGCCCAATCCATAGAACAAAGTTGGCTTATATATGCCCATAACCTCTATTTTTACATTTCAAGAGAGTTATTTTGGAGCCTATTTTCTCATTCATTTTTTAATCGATTTGTGCAAGTGAATATATTACATTATTTTCCTCATTGAGTAGAATACGAACCCACGAAAGTTTATTCAAATCAACGAACGAGTCCCACTTTAATTTAAACTCAAAGTCGACCAAAATTTAGTTTTTACACTTAAGAAGTTGTTTTTGTGAAACTATTTTGGTCCAACAATCCCCCACATGAATAGAAAATTTACTATTAGTATGCAAATGATAATGCTGACACACACTATATATAGAGTATATCTTTGGAAAGATCATGCATCGAGAGAGATAGTTTTTGGCCTTAAACATTCCCTAGTGAAAGCCTATCGGATTTACCGACTAAGTAGTAAACGTGATGTTTTGAACTATTCAGCTGTTTGATAAATCAAATCGAACAGACTTCACACAGTCTCTTCCATAATATAATTGGTTCTCATGATTGTGCTCATTTTAGCCTTAAACAACTTCTGATTTTAATGAGTGCTTTACAGAATTTAACATTTATAAATACTCACAGAAGCGGTCTCTTCACACCCATATAGGTGACTCCTATTAGGAATATCCTGCAATATCTCACTTGAATTTTCCAAGGTATAAAAGTCATTAAAAATATAGCTTACCCTAATAAACTTTGCAAACAACACTAATTTATCATTGGAATAGATAGAAGAAATGTAACGCCCCAAAAATCCCATTGGACGGTATTACATTCTATAACAATTCATACCATGAGAGCACTAATAAAATCCATAAGCAAAAAAAATGTTATTCATCATCCATAAAAATTTTACAACATTATCCAAAAGAATATGTCAAACTATGGCATTTATATCCCAAAAGAATCAAATTACACTTGCAGCGGAATCCTACAATTAATGTTAGGCTTTACATTGCCTCAAAATGAATTTCTTAACTTATCATAAAAGAAAATAGAACACTAAGCGTCCCTTTCGGGATCTACGTTCCCTTCTATAAGAGCTTCCGAAAGCACTCGTTCATCAACTCCATGCTCTTCCTCTAGGCAATAATCTGAAAATATTATTTGAAAGGGGTGAGCACTAAGCTCTGTAGCAACATTCCTCTCAAACTCAAACAAGGTTTAGAAATAATATAAAATAGGTCGGTCTCGTTTCACAAATAACATATAGAGTTTTTTTTTTTTTTTGAAATAAAATCGGGACATTTACACAGATATCAAGTTTAAGGTACAACAGTAATTCAATGAATAATTTAAATCAATATACAGTTAACACACCATTTTCAAACATAATACATTCCACCATAAACGATTTCGAACAAGTTCTTGTGGAATGTCATACTTCCCAAAACTCTTGTAGAAACCGTTTCTGGTACAATGAACAATAATCCACAACTGACATTCGTTAATTCTCATTATCATGTACGTTAATTATTTCACAGGAATCTACCCCACAATTATACCTAGTCCACCCATCACAATCACAAGCACTTTGAAAAAGGACGTATCTCACAAGGCATGAACGAATCCTTCCCAAGAAAGGTATACCGTCCCTAGTTTGAACTTCAGTGAACAATAGTGGTTGCATTATCAAATGACAATCCACTACAAGTGTAAGCAACCATCTCACCCCCACTGACATAGACTAACATTTACACTCTACGGCATATCTCGAAGGCAATTCAAGTCCATCACAACCACCATACAAATGTGGAAACCCAAACATTCTCAATTCACCAACCATTTCAAATAATTACCAAATCTCCAAATTTCACATATAAGGTACCATAGAATAATTGAAGAAAAAGAGCAAGAGATCATCATAAATATCATTTTATTGTTCAATATAAAGCACTAAAATTTTAAAATTAAGAACAAATAAATGATCAAGCTTGAAAATTTAGAACAAGGGAACAATTAATTCTTACAATCCATCACACACGAATATCAAGATTTGGAATAAAAAATAAAGGAACAATCAAGTCTTGAAATCAATAACAAACTAATATCAAGGTTTGAAATCAAGAACAAAGGAGAAATCAAGAGACAACACAATTCCCTTGAAAATTTGGGTTTCGAAGGCATACAAGGAGATTTAGTGGTTACCCAAGCATAACACAGTTTAGGGCAAGGTAATGATTATGTTGGGAATCAAGAACAAAGGAGAAATCAAGAGAAAACACATTCCCTTGAAAATTTGGGTTTGGAAGCATTAAAGGAGATTTAATGGTTACCCTACCATAACATTGGTTAAGGTTAAGTAATAATTGCAAGAATGACAAGGAGAGATGATTTCATAGCAAATAGGTAGGATTTAGAATCAAGAGAATACATATATAATAACCCTAACCTCAATGTAAGAGGATGGAAGAAAAACTCTTACCTTGTGTTCTTGAAGAACTAGAGTTTTGATCTTGAATCAACATCTAAATCTCTTGTTTTTACCCTTTGATCTTGTGTTTCTCTCTTTCTCTCTAAGTGTTTCTAGGGTTAAAAGTGGTGAAATGGAAGCTTTGGAGGCGTCCTAAGATCTTTATAGTGCAGAAAGGACCGGCTGTTCACGACTTAAAATTTGCAGATTTCTACAACAACTACGGTAGTTAATATTGACTACCAATAGCTCGGGTACGCTAGATAGTCGACTACCTGTTGACTTTCGGTAGTTCGGATACACTAGAAAATCTTCTACCTGTAGTTACTACCGGTAGTCACTGCCCAAATTTTTTTCTTCAACTTCCAGTGAAGTTTTGACCCATTTAGAGGTCGAATTGAAAAAGTTTTATGAAATACACTTTTGTAGCTCTAGATGTCTACTATCTATTGTTAAAATTTAATATCAATTGGAGTTAGTAATAAAAAGTTATGACCTAAATACTAAGAAGTGTCCAACTCTATTTTACCCAAATTCACTCTAAAGTGTGTTTTAACTCCGAAATACTTTCTAACTTCTAATATACGCCATAGTTCCTCTCCCAAGGTTTTTTGACCTTACGGATTCAATGGAAGCATTATTTTGACCTAAATCTATTTAGAAACTTACATAATCCCTCTTCTCAAGTTTACATGCCTTCAAAACTTAAACGTTACAATCCATTTGTCTCCATAGTATTTATTCTTACTATTTCAATCTATTTAGTTTATTATTACATCATTACTTATATTAGAATTACTAGAAAATTATATTACTATATTGATATAAACGTATGGGGGTTTACAAGAAATGATCTCCTCAGTGTTGTTTTTAATCATGCATAATTTGGTTGTCTCTTTGAACCTAGATCTTGGGATCTCTAGTCAACTAGGTTGGATTGACATTAAGGTGGCTCTTATGTCATAGGTTTTAATTTCATTCCCCTCAATGTGTAATTTACTTACTCTCTCGACAAACCTTTAGAAAACGAATCTGATAGACTATCCTTAGATTTTAAATAATCAATAAAAATAATCTCATTTGAGAGCAGTTGTTTAACGATATTATGTCTGTGACATATATGTCTAGACTTACATTACACATGTCACTTTGTGCCCTACCAATTTTAGATTGACTATCGCAATGTATACAAATTGCTGACATAGGCTTAGGTCATATAATATCTTCTAGAAATTGGTGAAACCACTCAACTTCTTCTCCTATTTTATCTAAAATAATAAATTCAGATTCTATTGTAGATCTGAAAATACACGTTTGCCTAAAGAATTTCCAAGATACAGCTGTACCACTAAGTGTAAAAACCTAACTACTTGTGAATTTTTCTATCTTTCATATCAAATATCTAGTTTGCATCACTATATCCTTCAAGTACAGTTGGATATCTTGTATAGTGCAATTTAAAATTTAAGGTATATCTTAGGTATCTAAGAATCCTAATAATTATCTTCCAATGGTCTACTTCTAGATTACTTGTATATCTACTCAATTTACTAACTGAGTGTGCTATATCCGGTCTAATGCAGTTCATGACATACATTGGACTACCAATGATACGAGAGTATTCCAATTGTGATATGTTTTGGCCAATATTTTTAGACAAATGAAGATTTATATCAACTGGTATTCTATCAATACTGTTTTCGTCTTTGCCGAACTTCTCAAATATTTTCTCAATATAATGTGATTGAGATAATATAAGTCCACTAAATGTTCTACAAATTTTAATTCCTAGCATAACATCTACAACACCCAAATCTTTCATGTCTAATTTACTGGACAACATTTTCTTGATAGTTGTAATAATATTATTATTACAACCTAAAATAAGTATATCATTCATATATAGGCAAACAATGACATATTCATTATTTGTGTCTTTAACATAAACACATTTATCATATCATTAATTGTAAAACCATTTGACATCATTAGCTTGTCAAATGCTCATGTCATTATTTTGGTGTTTGTTTTAAACCATAAAGTGATTTATCAAGTCTACATATCTTCTTCTCTTGACCTGGAGAAATGAACTCTTCGGGTTGGTCCATATAAATTTTCTCATTAAGTCACCATTTAGGAAAGTTGTTTTCATATCCATTTGGTGTATCTCAAGATTATGCAACGTTACAATAGCTATGAGCATACGAATAAATGTTATTTTCATAATAGGAGAATATGTATCAAAGTAATCAAGACCTTCCTTTTGTTTGTAACATTTAGCTACAAGTCTAGCATTGTACTTATCAATTGATCCATCGGTTTTTATTTTTCTCTTGAAAATCTATTTAGACCCTAATGGTTTACTCTCTGGAGGAAGATCTACCAACTCTCAGATGTGATTTTACATGATGGATTCAATTTTACTGTTTGCAGCTTTCTTTTCACATAGGTGTTTTAGGAGTAGACATTGCTTCTTTGAAGTTTTGAGGCTTATTTTCTAACAAATATGTTAGAAAATCTAAAACATAGGACTTGAAAGTCATTATCTTCTTACTACGTCTAAGTGTCTCTTCACTTTTTTCATCGATAGACTCATGGTCTATATTACTAGTCGCAGTATCATGAGTTCTTTTAAGAGAACTCTCATCACTTGTATTTTTTACTAGGAAAGACATTTTCAGAGAATGATGTATTTCTTGACTCAGTGATTGTATTGACATGTATTTCAAGAATTTTTTATTTATGCATAAGAAAACGATATGTACTACTATTAATTGTATAACCAATAAATATACAATCAATAGTTTCAGTTGTTATTTTAATTTTTTTGGGAATAGGAACTATCACCTTAGCCAAACACCCCCACACTTTTAAATACTTATAGGAAGGACTCCGATTTTTTCATAATTCATAAGGAATTTTGTCTAACTTCTTGTAGGGTAATTTATTCAAAATATAGTTTGCTGAAAGTAAAGTTTTCCCCCATAAGTTCTGAGGTAATCCGGAATTAGTCAACATGACATTCATTATCTCTTTAAATGTTCTATTTTTACGTTCAGCAATCTCATTTTGTTGAGGTGTATAAGGCGCAAAAATTTGGTGAATAATATTATGTTCTTGACCGAACTTATCAAAAGGTGATCATATTCACTACCTCGATCATTTCTTATTGTCTTAATCTTTTTGCTAAGTTGATTCTCAACTTGATTCTTATAATGCATAAATTTTTTCAATGCTTCAACTTTACTCCTTAGCAAATATACATAACGATATCTTATGTAATCATCAATAAATTAGCATAACAAAGTACTTCTTTCCACCTGTAGTTTGCACATATTTCAAATCACATGCATCACTATGAATTAACTCTAGAGGTTCAGTACTTCTTTCAATATTATAAAATTATACTCTAGTTAATTTTGATTCAACACATGTCTTACATTTATAATTTGCATCAATATTGAATTTAGGCAACAATTCTAAATTTATTAATTTACGCAAAGTATCAAAAATTAACATGTCATAATCTACCATGTTATACATTGAAAGTCTCTAGCATATAAGCAGAAGACGTGTTCTTATTATTAAAATCAGATACAATTGTCATTACATTCATCTTAAAGAGCTCATCGCTTATATATCCATTGCCTACATAAATCTCACTCTTGGTGAGTACAAAATTTTTGGACTCAAAAAATCAACCTAAAACCATTCTTACTCAACAACGATCTAAACACAAGATTCTTTCGAATTTTTGGAACATATAACATATCATTGAGAGTAAGTTATTCTCTGAAAGTTATCTTCAATATAACTTTTCTTTTGCCTTCAAATTTGGAAGTAGAAGAATTTTCTATGAATAATTGTTCTCCATCATTAATTGCTTCATATGAAAAGAACATATTCTTATCCGTGCATATTTGTCTAGTGGCCTTGCTGTCCACCTACCATTATTTGGTATTTTTCATTAAGTTCACTATGGATACTACAACAGAAAAACTCATATTACAAACATTTTGAGAAATTTTTTCTACCTTAGTTATATTGTCATGAGCAACCTTCCTCTTGTGGTTCTCTTGTGTTTTATGGCTTTGACAATCATTTGCACGATGTTCCGATTTATTGCGCATAAAATAGTTATTTTTGAACCATTTGAAATCACTACCCTTGGTCCCTTGTTAGCCAACATCCTTTCTTTTCTTGTTGGTTTATGTCCCTCTTCAATCACTTGTGTCTTTGACTCCACGGAATAATTACCAACTTTTTTTTTCGGAGACTCGATTGTCCTCCTCAATATCACGATCAAGTCTTCAAGTTTTATTTCTTTGCGTTTGTGATTTAAATAATTTTTGAAGTCCTTCCAATTTGATGGTAATATATCAATAATTGCAGCCACTTTGAAAGATTCACTAAGGACCATCCATTCGACTTGAATCTCATGTAGGATCACTTGAATATCTTGAACTTGATTTATGATAGTTTTGTAATCCACTATTTTGTAGTCAAATAATCTGCCCACAATAAATTTCTTCATTCCAGCAGCATATGTCTTGTAATTTTAATCCAAGGATTCCCTTAGCTCTCTAACTGTCTTGATTGGACTATAAACATATAATATGTTATCAAAACCATTGAAAATATAATTTTTGCACAGAAAATCGGAATGCTTCCATGCATCTACCGCAACAATAACTTGGCGGTCAGTATCATTCTCACTACAAAAAAGAGCATCCTCGCAAAGAAACTTTGCAAGATTCCACGTAGTGAGATAGAACAACATTTTCTATTGCTATTTCTTTAAATCGTTCCCAATGAACTTTTTGGGCTTCTCCCCATGAGAAACATAGTAGGTACGAAAACAGAAAGCACAGACATAATATGATTTATAGTAACAGAAACATTATTATCATTTACATCCATTTCTAATAAACAAATATTACAAAATATTAAAAATTAGGAAAACACTAACACTTTTCAAAAAATGTTGCTAAAATAGAGACAATCTGTTATTGTTCAGAGTCATTGTTTTATGTCACTATTTCAATGTTATTTTATGATGTCATTGTTTGGTGTAACTATTTTAAATCATATGCATAAACAAAGTCATTATTTTGTGTAACTGTAATAGTTTGTTGTAACTGTTTAACTTAAACACATAAACAAAACATGCAATTTTTCACAAAATTTTTCAATTTTTCAAAGTATTACAGATTTTAAAAAATAAGTTTTAACAATTTACAATATTTTAGAATAGTTTAAAACATTAAAACATGTATCAGAAACACAATAAACAATTATACAAATTCAGAAATCTGTCTTAAAATTGTTGTTTGTAATATTCCAAATATTGTAAAATCACTTATTGAAATTTAGGATATTGTGTAACTTAAAATAAAACAGTAATAGTCAAGTACAAAACAGTTACACGGAATACGAAAACAATTACAGAAGAATTAACAAAACTTACAATAGTGTTAATGAAACAATTACAATAGTCTTAACGAAACACTTACACGTAACTATTTGTCAAACCAATATAAATACTAATCCGGTTACAGAACAAGAACTGTTATTGAACTTTAAATAGATCAAGGCTAGTATTTGACACTATATCTTTAAAACAAATTTCGTCTCTACACACGGTGCTTATGGAATGTAAAACGTCTATCTCTCAGGATACAATAATTTTCACACGAGTAGAAGTAACACTCCAATCTATTCATCCAGTGAACCTGAAATTATGTTATGTACTCTTCAAAATGCAGACTATCTTAAAGGTGTATAAGATTGGTTTAAATGACTAAGAATTTATTTGATAAATTTGATGCAAAATTATTATATGACTGAGTTATTTATAGAATGAATGATGACTGATCCAAACAGTCACCATATGAATGGATGCAACCCAGCAGTTACATGCAGACAAAAGACACCATTTGTATAACTGTTCTATATGTACAGACACAACTCAGATTTCGTTCTGGAGGGAAACAAAAAATCCAAACTAGTGCGAATTTAAATCCATCGGATATCGAAAATTAAATTTCGGATTAAGAAATTTACGCCTAATTAAGTAAATTAATTTTCTCCAAAAAAAATAGGGCTTGCTCTAAACCATACCTATACCCGAGCCCGACAGGGGCGTGGCGTGGTGGGTAGGTGGTACGCACGTGTAGTAGAACCAAAGGCATGTAGGCGCTCACTTTGCTAATAAAATTATTGTTCCCCTTGGGGCAGAATCCCATAGAGGAAATTTGGCCTATATATACCCATCTAAAACTTTTTTTTCAACCAATTTGAGATTGATATCAAATTCCACATTGCACAACCTCTACTTTCACATTTCAAGAAGGTCACTTTGGAGCCTATTTTCTCATTTACCTTACTCGATTTGAGCAAGTGAATATAATATATTATTCTCCTCATGGAATAGAATACAAACCCATGAAAGTTTATTCAAAACAACGAACGGGTCACACTTTAATTTAGGCTCAAAATCGACCAAAATTCAGTTTTTACACTTAAGAAACTGTTTTGTGAATCAGTTTTGGTCCAACAAGAGTTTGACTATGATATTGAAAATTTATTTTTGGGAATCATACTTTTTTTCGTCATATAATCCTGATAACACGTGAAAAATTTTAATATTTGATTGTTTCATTTATTATATTTCCTCTCAAGCAATACGAATAACTCAAACTAAAATTTACAAGTGTGCATCATTCTTCAATTGGATACCAAGAAATTAATTTTTAGTAATATAATTATTAACCCCCACACTCTTACCTTTACATAGCAAGTAATTATTGTTGAAATACTAATATAGGTGATAAGGTATGCATAAATCCTATAAATTGTAATAGTAGGAATAAATACTAGGGAGACAAATTGATTGTGAAATTTAATTTTTTGATGTGTTTAAGGTTGATAAGGGTAACTACGTAAAAATATTATTTTTTTAGATCAAAATAATACTATCATTGAACCTATAAGATCCAAAAAACTTGAAATAGTCGTTTAGCATATTTAGCGGTTCGGAGGAATAAAATATTAATTTTAGTGTTTCGAGTGTAAATTTATTTTAATTTTGAGATAAATCATAAAACTAAATATTTTTAGGTTAAAATAATATTAAAAATGAATTCGGAACGTCGAAAAATCTTATGGTAGTCATATGGATCAAATTAGAGATGTTTAGTGGCAAAACCATAATTTTATAGAAAATCCAAAAATCAGCCTGTAAATAGTAACGTTCAGGGACTTCTGTGTTTAAAACATAGATTTCAACCCATTTTCTTTCATTCTTTCATTATTTCATTCCACTCTCTCCCCAAACTTCTTAGAACCCTAGGAGAAGATAAAAGGAAAAAAAAAAAAAAAGAAGAAAGTCTCTAAAGTTTGGGTTTTGCTTGGAATTCTTGATTTCTAGGTAGTGTTTGTTCTTACTCTTGTTAATTGAGGCTAGGACTTATATATATATGTATATGTTTTGATTCTAAATCTTAGATATATGTTATGAAATCATTGTTTCTCGATGTCCTTGCAAATCCTATCATGTTTTGAATGAAGTTATGGTTTGATAGCCATGAAATCCTTGTAAACTCAAAACCCTTATTTCTTTCAAGAAATTGAGATTTTTCTTCTTGATATTCCTTATTCTTGATTTCAAAACTCTAGTACTTTATTTGAATAATAAAAAATATATGGTTGATGATCTCTTGCATATTTTTCTTGAAATTGCTCCATTAAAAAAAACCTATGGAATTGAGGATTTTTTATTTACTTGTGATTTGAGAAATTGGTTGGTGTTGAATCTCTTGTGTGGATGTTTGGATGAACATGAGTGGTCGTTAACCGAGTATCATAGAGTGGACAGATGCATTTCTTACCCCTTATGGGTTTGAAGGTTTTCTACCACTCGTAGTGGGGTTGGTGTCTTGCAAGGATCAAACCAATATTCGCTCACGTGGTATCAAGGCTGACGATTAGTATACTATTCTTGGGTTGAATTGTCCATGCTGATGCGTCAGTATACGCCCTTCCTAAAATTGTGTATCCTTATAAGAATTGTGTGTGTGGGTGTGGGTCAAGATATTCTCGATGTGTTTATTCATACGATATTTTACATCATATCTGAAATACATTGTAAGCTATTATTTATTTTGCAAATGGTTGGTTATGATTTATTGTGGAAAGGAGTTTATAGTGGAATTGGTTCATTGTGAGAATAGTAACTAGTTGGAATTGTTATTTTTGGGAATTGTTTTTATTTTTCATTTAATTACTGCTATTGTGTAAACTTGAGATCCATTGAAATGTCCATGTTTTTCTTCAAAAGCTATATATGATATTTGTAAAATGAGACCGACTGTTTTATATGCTTTCGAAACCTTGTTCGAGTTTGGAATGATTTTCCTACAGTGCTTAGTGCTCACCCCCTACAAACAAAATCTTTTTCAAAATATGGTCTAGAGGGGGAGCACTAGGCGCTTAGCGCTTAGTGCTCACCCCCTACAAACAAAATCTTTTTCAAAATATGGTCTAGAGGGGGAGCTCGGAGTTGGTGAGCTGGTACATCGAGAAGCTCCAATAAATGGGAATGTGAATCCCAAGGTAGACATTTAAAGATATATTCTCCTATGTTCTATACTAGAAAATTTATTTTGAGATAATGTGAAGTCTAATATTTTCGTTATTCCACTACAAAATAATAGTAGATTTATTTTTTGATGTAATTGTCATAGTTGGGCATATCGTTTTTGATGATGTTGTAAATATTGTAGATGATGACTAAAATTCTCTTTTGTTATGAAGTTCATTTAGTTGATCTCATAATGTGAATGATTTTAAATAGTAATGTAGTCCAAGGGGGATTTTGGGGAGTTACAAATCGAACTCATATGGACTATTTTAATGTAAAAGAAAAATTGCATGTGGTTATATGAGTATGTATAAATGGACCCTGTGTGGTCAATATTTATTCATAAATGGATCCGGTATGGTCAATGTAGTATAATTGCACAAGTTGTGTTTTTGGTAGAGCTCCCCGTACAAGGAGACTCTGCCAAAATTTTATTAAATTAAAGACCTCCGATTTTTGAGGCGTTACAATAGTCTTATTTTCTTAATACATAAATATCATAATAATTTCTTCACCGGGGTTGGACCTTGTACCCCGAACAATCTCAGCTCATATGAACCAAACCTATTAAAGTCAGGCCTTATAAGGTGGTTACAATATCCAAATCATTGTCCAGTATCTTTAACCTTCTGTCCTACCAAAGATAAAGAAGAAGGAAGGAAAAAGAAAAAAAAACTTTCCAAGAACCTAACTTTTTGACAATTTTTTTTATTTCAATTAAAAAACTACTTTAAAAAAGGTATCTAACTTAATGTCATTAAGATTAATATCCTATGAAGACTGGCCATAAAATTCAAATTACATTCTATCAAAATGTTTTTATCAAGATAGGAAGAAAATGATATACAATCAAAACTTTAAAAGATAGAAATTGCTGATTGTATTTTAAATTCTTACTCACATTCGACCATTTGTATCTATATGCATTATCATCTTGGTGGCTGCGTTACTCATTTGACGATTGAAAAACATATATTAATCAGATTCTGCAAAATATTGGTATATTTACCCACAAACGTGCTGAATATGCCTAGACGTCCTTGGAAATGCTAGTTTTATATAAAGGCCTTTTATGGCAATAGTCATAATAACATAACAATTGTGAAAGTTTTTGTTAAGCTTCACTTCCTCCGGCCATTCTCACTTCCTAAATTCTGAGACCAGTATACCTGCCAAAACGCACACAATAAGTGATTGGACACTTTTGAGAATGGATTGGATTCTGACACGTGTCCTCGGCACCGAGGGCACCCCTCTTTCGTTCTAATTCAGTAAATGTCCTCGGTGTTAAGGACATGTGGCTTCATCAAAGCAAAGGAGGTGCACTCGATGTCGAGGACATATGGCTGCATCAGAGAAAAGGAGGTGCTCGCAGTGCCAAGGACATGTGTCTACATCAGAGCAAAGGAGGTGCCCTCTTAGCTGCATTCGAACGGACTCCTAGGTGTCCGAACAATTAAAACTCTCTACAATTCCATCTTTATGGCTCGCATCTGGACGGTTGTGGTTGCGTCTGGACGGTGCTATCCTTCTTCAAATTTTGACTTTTGCTTTATCAAATAAGTCAACCAATCTAATTTTGAATTTTACTAATCATTGCACCTGAACAATGATTATGGCATCCGAACAGTAGTATTTATCCAGGTGTTCTTACTTTATGTGCTTCAATGTTCTAGGAATGGGTACAAATCACCCACGGGTATCCAATTTGCTTCAAATCACGATCCATGCTCCAAATTATAATTTTTCCCTCTTGAGTTCAATTTATTCTTCATCATCAATCAATTTACCAAGTATACTAAATCTTACTCAAATTCACCTGTTTTACTTGGTAAATAGATGAACCACTAAAAACAAGAGTTAAACTAAAAACCCAACATAATAAAATACTATTTTTTATGGCTAATCAAATTGCACGACACTGTCTAGAAAGGGGTGAATAGGTTTTAAAATTTAAGCTTGGATGACCACTAAATTAAATCTATTACTACCGCAACTATCTATTCTTACAAATATCAATCAATTAATACTGAGAACTCCCTTTTAACCACAATGATTCCATGAACCCATGATGAGTAGTGTTGTTAATCTGTCAATTAAACATTCAATCACTCACGGGGATCCCAACTCAATGAACCAAACTCTTAGCGCTCAACTATGAATGACATATTTATTCAATCAAACATTAAATCAATCACATAGTGCAGGTATGTGCTCAAATTGCAAGTGTGAATTAAAATAACTAAGATTAACACATGTAATTTGTTGGCGCGAAAACTCTCCTCAGGAAAAATAGTGGGGAATCACTCTAGGGTTTACCAAAGCCTGATCCACTCTCCCAATGTTATCTTACAAGTATTTGAGTCTTATACCTTAACTAATACATTGGTTAGATGATATCTTCCTTCAATTAGCCTCTCTATCAAAGTGCCTCTTCAACATTTTGGTTAGTTTCACTTGGATTCTCCACTGTAATGGATCCTCTAGGCCTTGAGCAATCTTGGGTGCACCAACGATCCTCGATATGCACACTTCCAACAAGTTTGGTCTTCAACCAATCAGCTAGTCTTCTCCAAGTTGTGAGGTTAGATAAGATTTGCTAGATGTAGCCTTCGGTTTGGAGATCTAGCATTGTCGTAGAAACTCTCAAGGTAGAAGATATAATTTTTCTCTCAAAATAAGTATAAGAGGCTTACCCTAGGGGTTGGAAAGACTTTCCCTATTTAGAGATCCAGAATAAGGGCACCACGAAGACTTCGAGCAAAGACAATACATCTCAGATCTTAGGCAAGTAAAATTGGTAAAAGTTCTTTTTCTTTCTTTTTAGTAGTTAGGAACTCTTCTCCAATCTCAGATCTCGCTTTCTCTAAGGATGCAACACGAGTTTCTTTTTTTAAAATGAACCTCAGACAAGAGGTTCTTTTTCTTCTCCAAACTTGGCGTGTTACATCTCAAAGAAACAAAAAGAACAACATCTCAGATCTCGCTTTGATTAGTTGATTTTAGGTTTTATGCGAATTTAAATCTTTTTATTTTGTGTTTTCTTTGCTATTTGTATTTAGATATATGTTAAACTATTTTTTTTTGTGATTTGTGTTGTTGTATTTATTTTTTATTTATTATGGAATCAATCCGTGTTAAACTGTTCTGGGATTGGAGATTCGGTTATTATTTGTACATGACTTGATCTGACTGTTTGTAATGAGTTAATTTGATTTTTTACGTATAATTTGTAATTGTAACTTTTATAAAGGTTGATATGAATTTAATAGTAGAAATTAAGAGGTTGATATAAATTTATTGGTAGAATTGAGTGTCAAAACCAAGTATGGATTGTTTTTGTTGGCATATGGACATGAACAATAGATATGGAGACAGAGAGACGAGGAGATTGTGTACTACCACGAGTATACATAAATTTGGTCATGCATATTGATATCATCTCTCTCTCTACCTCTCTAGCGAATTTGTCCTCTTATGTTTTAATTTTTCTACTCTTGTAGTGTGTACTCTGTAGGGGGTACTAACTGACAGCTTACTAGTCTCAGAGCTAGACTAGGGATCATTGGGTTACTCTCCCAATGAGGTCAAAATGACATAAGGAACAGGACCAATAGCCAAAGAGAGTGAGACACGTGGCAAAATGTACATGATTGGGGGTAAAAAGACAAATGTACCCTTCTAAGATGCAATTATCTCAGATAAGCATTAGTAATCTCTCAGAAGGATGGTTGGGAAGCTGAGAATAAGGAGTATTAAATGCTCAAGGACCCAAGCATTTAATGCCTCTACATTGAAAAAAGAGCATTTAATGCTCGAGAGCTCGAACAATTAATAACAAGAACTCCCCCATGCAAATAAGGGGTGTGCGCTGCCCAATGAGCTGTGCTACATGTACTGCATCACCTATCAGCAATGATGAGCCCTTGAAGGTATAAATAGCTCTCTAAAACTTAGAGCAAACGTACGCAAATTCACTTCTCAAGAACACCAAACAATATTTTTTTCTTCCCATCTCTCAAAGAATTGACTTGATCGTCAGAGAGGATGCACCAAAAAATACTTCGACACCCTTTTAACACTTCTTTTGAGTGTCAGGAACTGCCTACGACTTGCCAGAATCGATCAAACAGCCTTGAAATCAATTCATCACCACTCCTTATACCATCATTGGCTTTGCTTTGCCACGAGATCCTCGACTTACGAGGTAAACACGAGTTCACCAACGGAGAGTATTGTCTTTTCATTTATTGTGCGAAAATCATCGCGCACAATAAAGGTTAACAGTACAAGTAGATTTTCAAGAAAATAAAAGGTTAGCAGCCAAGTATCATTCATAACAACTACTCGAAAAATACGCAAAAATGCTTGTATAACTTTGATTGCTACTAATATTTTTAAACCTAGTAATAACATGTGTTTAAAGACACCGAAATAATAGAGACATTAGTCGTATAGTATAAATATAAAAAATAATAATTATTTTTTCTTCTTTTTTTATAATTATATAATTCAAAATCAATTTTGTCCTGCCATTTTAAAAAAAATGGGAGAGAGAAAATTTTATTTGATCTTGGTTAGCGTGAAAAAGTAGGTGAAAAGAATTTTCAACTTTTAGGAGAATATGACCTTGATTAAAGTAAAAAATATGAGCTTATTTGGGAGGAATTTTTTTTGTTTTCTCAGTCTCTCAAAATTCGATGTAATCAACTAGGCTATATTCTTTTCTTATTTTTTTTTTTTATCGAAACTAGGTTATATTCAAGGATTAATTATTGTTTTGGTACTTTGACCCCCATCAACTACGAACCCCTTGTTGTACAAAACCAAACATTCAAGAAGTTTTGATGGCAAATAAAAAGTTTGTATTAAAATACAAGTTTTCATTGCTATAATTGAGGTAATGAGAAATAAACAACCACACTGATAAAAAAAATAATAATAAATAAACAACCATATTTAAAAGTATAAAATGAATCATAAAGTATAACTCAAGTAGTAATAAATACAAGTTGTAAATTTAAACGTTCTGAATTTGAATCTTATCGACCCTTGGGATCATGTCACAAGAAATTTATAACTCATGAACACTCTAGTCTCGACATGGATGATTTATTTTTGACCAAATCAAAGAAGAGATTAATCGAAATGTCCGTAAATTGACCTAAACATCATTGACCGTCGAATAAAAAAAAGTACAAAGTGAAAATGTGGCATGTGAAGGAAAAATGTGAGAGAGGAATATATAGTTCAGGGGCTGAAAGTGTAATTGTTACTTATGGATTTTCCATTACCTATTTTGGAACTGGACCCTTCGATTTTAGACGATGCTCCTCGTGCGGTTTCTTCATTTAACATATTTTTTCTAAATTATTTTAGAATACTATTTTTTATGTATTGACAATCAATTCAATAATTTGAGGTGTGATTATGACTTTTGTATTACACTTATTTTAATCAATTATTGGATGACCACTTTTAATTTTTATTAGAATTAGTATCCCCACCGGCCTTTCCTTTTAATATATTTTAAATTGTACTTAGAAAAACGAGTTATATTTTAATCTGTAGTTATATTTTTCATAATTGAACATACCTTTTTTAATTATGATTTCACATATAAATGTTGTAATTTTTTTGATATGACATTATATCGGTACTGTAATCATAATAAATTCTCCAAAAAACCCTTACATCAAAGGGTGGGAATGAAGTTTCAAACAGAGGTCATGCACCTCAGAAAATGATAATTTGCAAAAATAAAGAAGAAGAAGAAATTGAATAACAAATATTCTATATAATTGTAAAAAGTATAATCCGATTATTCAATGTATTTTATTTTTATAATCTATAATTTCGTTATAATGTGACATCTGATCCAAATCAACTTAATCCAAATTGATTTTTTTTATAAAAAAAGTACAACTTAATTTTAATTCAAGGGATACTGGCATTTACAAATTTGGAAACTTCCAAATATTTTACAACAAATTCGAATTTGAATTTAAATTAAAATAATCAATTAAAACTTAAAAGTAGCAAGCTATGATCAACTCCTGACCTAAGCATTTTTAATTATTGCATCAAACAACCTGTCAAATTCACCCACCCCAACGTGGGTCCTACCGTCGGCACAGACATATGTCAACTACTTAAAACAAAAGGTTAATATCACTTTATCACCCAAGAACCTTAAAAATACAATGTTCTCCCTCAAAAGAACCTTATCATTTTTGTTACTTTTCTCAAAAAATGCAACTCCGTATTCCAATGACCAAATGCCAATTACTTTTTCTATAATGGGGGGTGGTCTAATAGTTGAACATGATATTTGAAAACTTAGAAGTCTTAAATTCAATTTCTTTTTAAACCCGTAAGGGCTAATGACACTTATCCTTTTGAGCATGTATTTTAACACAATTTAAGTCATGGTGATCAATCGCTGAATTAAAGGGAGCAATCAATTTAAGACTGGACACCTTATAACAAAAAAATATTTTTTTCCTGTATGTGAAGATTGGTTACATGACATAAGCATAGATGGTGACAATTCGTATGCTAAGTAAAGTGTGATCAGCAGAAAATGTCAGATTGCAAATTTGTCATTATCATAGCTTTACATATAATAAAAAGAAAGGTAAGGTTATTACTACACTTTTGAAAAATTAAAGGGCCAATGTAAGATTTGTTATACTTGAAGGGAAGAAATATAGCTTTTGAAATCCGTAAGGGACAAAATGAAATTAGCACTAAACACAAAATATCACCCTTGTGTCATCAACCCACTATGTCGCTGAGGCTTCTCCACGTGTCAATTTTGCACCCAGCAGCACCTAGATTTGTCTCCTTGCCACTCGAATAGTCCTTTGCTCCACACACGCACACAGAGCATTAGCCATTGAAGAGAGAGAAATCACATCAAACCAATAAAATGGGAACGGAAGAAAACGGTAACGCCACCACCGAGTTCTTCCCAGCGAAGCCATGTGACTACTGCAAGTCCGCCGCAGCCCAGCTTTTCTGCCGGGTGGACTCGGCGATTATGTGCATGGGTTGCGACGCTAAATTGCACGTCGTAAATAAAATAATCCCTCCACATGCGCGAGTATGGCTCTGTGGGGTCTGTGAACAATACCCCTCCACGGTCACATGCAAGGCCGATGCGGCGGCTCTCTGTGTCACTTGCGACTGCGACATTCACTCCGCCAACACCCTCGCCTGCCGCCACAAGCGGTCACCGGTGGTTCCTTTCTACGCCACTGCCGAGTCCGTCGTGAAGTCCACCGCAGCTGCCTCCCTCCTGGTTCCTCTCAACCACCATGGCTCAGACACTGTTCCTGTGGGCGAGAGTAAGAGCAAAACCACAATTGCCATTGAAGAACCATGGATTCTGTCCAACCCAGAAGCTTATAAAGTCTCAACCGAGGGTCCAGATTTGAATTCCGTGGAATTCTTGTTTCCGGATTCGGATCATTTTCTAGATTTGGAGTACCCAGCAGCCTCCATTGAAATGGGGGTTCAACAACATCATAGTTCAGGAACTGATAGTATAGTCCCAGTTCAATCCATCAAGCCTTGTGTTCAAGAACAAGGGATGAAGTTCGATTTTGCCAGATCCAAAATCAAGTCATACAAAAACAGCTACGCCTCTCACTCTCTCACCCACAGTGTAAGCTATCATATGAATATATCTCAATTTCATTTTTGCTTCTTAACTTTGAGAAAATTATTAATTGTTTCTTAATTTTGTGCTATTTTAGTTCTTAAACTGTTTAGTATGGTTTATGTATAGTTTAATCTCTAATTTTTTGTCTTAATTATTGACAAAAACACAAGTGAAATTATATATTTAATCATTTAAAAAATAAATTCACAAATTTAAGGGATATGATTGAATTGAAAATATAGTAGATGATTCGTAATAGTCTGTGGATTTATCTCTGGAATACGTTAGTTCAATCTACTTTTGATTAAATCGGAAAAAAAATTAATCGATATACTCTTAAGTTTGTCCAAACACCTTTCACCCACCGTTGAACTAAAAAAATAATAATTAGGTTGGAAGTATGGGAATGTCGCTACGCGGTATGATATGAGTATATTTGGTGTAGCAAGAAGAATTATGTGTGTTTTCATTACCATTGTCGCGTGCATGTGGCTGAGTTTATTATGCATAAATGTTGCTGTTTGTTTTCAGGTTTCTTCATCATCCTTGGAGGTTGGAGTTGTGCCTGATGGGAGCTCCATGTCCGATGCATCATACCCTTCTAGTCATGGTTCACAGCTGGTGGCTATGGATAGGGAAGCTAGGGTTTTGAGGTACAGAGAAAAGAGGAAGAACAGAAAATTCCAGAAGACAATAAGGTATGCCTCGAGAAAGGCCTACGCCGAGAAGCGGCCGAGGATCAAAGGACGGTTCGCAAAGAGAAATGAGGCTGACTCTGAGATTGATCACATGTTCAGCTCTAGGTCTACTGGTTTCATGGCGGATGTCGGATCAGGCGTCGTTCCATCTTTCTAATGCAAGAACTTTTTTTTGGGGGGCCTTTTTGAATACACAAAAGGATATGTACATATTTTGAACATATTTTTCTCAACATCATATTCATCCGAAAATACTGTGTAATATAAAAAAAAATTCGCAATAGTTCAAATTGTATAAAAAATTACATTTGATTTAAGAAGTTTATGGACATGCTAGATATTTGGTAGGTTTTTAAAAGCTATGAAATTTATAGCATCTGAATAACTACAAGAAAAATGGCATTTGAGCTTCACATGCTTGGCTATGTATGAAGAGGGTGAGACTGTTGATACATGTAAAGAAATATATGTTGTGGTTGCATTCTTCACTTAAATCTTCCTTGTGTCCTCCATTTTTATCACTTGTTCATTGTCTTCACTGTAAACAAAGCCACCATGATTAATTTTACACAACATAGAATAAACACCCAAAAAGAAAAAAAGAACTCTTAAAGCAAACACAGATACTTAAGGATTATAATCATGTTAAAAACCTCAAAACTGTGTAAAAATACAAATTCCCTCGAATACTTTCTTCCATTGGGAATGTTGTTTATGTTGGTTTCAACATAATCAAGAGCAAGATAAATGAACTCTCTCACATCAACGTCTCCCCATTTTCTTCTCTCTGTAGCGCTTATATGGATCTTGCATCTTTTGCACATCCATAGCCCCAAAGACACCATATGCACTACGACTTTCTTCATCACGACTACCACCACGATCATTACCATCATCGTCCTCGTCACTACCTTGATCAAGTGCCATCAAATCATCCCCATATTTAATGCTTTCAATTCTCATCTGCATCACCTTTCCTTTGGGCTCATACCCTTTCAGAAGGCCAACTACTTCCTTCATGTTAGGCCGTTTCTCTGGCTCACTTTGCACGCATAGCGCAGCAGCATTGATAGCTTGTTTGAGTTGGTTTTCATCGAAATTTCCTCGAAGCTTCGGATCCACAAGATCTCTAAACTTCCCTTTAACTATCAAAGGCTCAGCCCATTCAGTAATTGTCCTCTTCACACCACCAGGGAGCTTTTCGATAGGTTTTCTTCCAGTGACAAGCTCAAGTAGAAGAATCCCAAAACTGTACACATCGCAGCTCTCGGAAACCTTTCCCCACATAGCATATTCCGGTGCTAGATATCCTAGAGTGCCCTTAACCCGAGTTGTCATGTGGCTAACACCCTCTGGAATCAGCTTCGCAAACCCAAAATCAGCAACCAATGGCTCAAAATTTGAATCCAGAAGGACATTGCTTGCTTTGACATCTCTGTGAATAATGTGGGGTGTGACCTCATGGTGCAAGTACCTAACAACATCCAATAGAGCAAGTACTTAGGCTTGCGTTGTACGACATTAAAAACTGTTGAACCGTCAAACAATATACTATTTCTTATTAATCTAGATGTGATTGAAGCTTACAATAAGCCTTCGGCCGACCCAATTGCGACTTTCATTCTCTTTTTCCAATCTAGTTGAACTTCTCCGGCAAATTGACCATGTAGATGAGACAACAAGCTGAGATTTGGCATGTAGTCATAAACAATGAGTCTTTGATCATTGCCTGCACAATACCCTCTCAGACCCAAGAGATTCTTGTGCCGTACCCTTCCAAGAACTTCAACTTCCACAGCAAATTCCATTTCAGCCTTTGAGTTCATGGATTTCAACTTCTTCACAGCTATCTACATAAGAGCCAACAAGAAAAGAGGTCAAAAATCTGTCATTAGTGGAATCATCATGACAATTAAACAGTGCAGATATCGATGTTAGAGATATAATAGGATCCAGTCGGCCCGTTAATGGTCAATGGATTGGCTCATCAGGAAAAAGGGCGATTCTCCTTGAACCTGTTGGGCCGGCCTTTCGTGGGCTTCTTCTCATCAAGCCAGTCTTAGTTGGCTCCAAAGGGTATAAACGGGTTTTTATTCTAGGGTTTTTTGTATGCCGGTACCCAATATAGGATTTGTTTGTATAAAAGTCCTTCAATTAAAATATTTTGTGGATAAGCCCTCTTTTTTTTTTTGTTCCAAAAACACCCATAAAGATAATTGAACAAACGCATTGTTTGTCTTTGGAAACTGCCAAACTTCATTCATCATCTCCACAAAATCCAGCTACTAATCAAGGCTTCAAAACTCGATTTTTCAAAATTTGAACAAAACTTTCTCAAATTTCTTCAGTTTTCAACTATATACAAACCATAGTCCTCCAAAAATGAATCAAGAATTTTCTATTTAATGGGACAGTGAATTTGAATTTTAAACAAAATCTTCTTTTATTTTCCTAAAATCTCTGTTGCATAGTTATAATTTTCTTTTCCTAAAATCTCTCTCACATAGTTATAATTTATCTTCCTTACCTTTGTATATAATTGACCATATCTATAATTCTCTTCCCCTCTATTAATTGTAAATTTTAGCCTAAAATCCCTTCATTAATTAGCTGAAATTAGTGTTATTTTGTATTGGTATATTCCATGTCACATGATTTGTCCAGAGAGGCCAACGAATTGACGCTTAAAACGTTAATTCGCGGATCTAGAGCGAATTTGGCCCAAAATTGCCAATTCAATTTTTTGAATTCATGAATTCCAAATGTGCAATTCACAAACTCAAAATTATTGGGGTCAATTTCATAATTTTAAAAAAAATTACACTCATTGAACAGCTGGACCTAAGCCCAAGTAAAAAATTTACACAATTTCAATGTATTAAGCCCTAGTTCTGAGGCCCAATATCCAACTAACTGGCCTCAATTTCTACTTATAGCTAGATATTCATTGGGCCATTCTTCTCAGCCACCGATGTAGGTTTCCCCCACTTAAAGGTTGTTATATCATTTGCTTCTCTCTTTTTTTAATCAAAACTGAAGTGAAGTTAAATATTTTTCTTATTTCTTGAATCTTTTATTTATTTATTTACCACTAATAAAATAATATTATTTCTCATTTTTTGACACTCTAAGTGACTCTCCCCCCTCTTAATTTTTTTACAAATTTGTCGCTTTTGTGCTCGCGCTTCCGCTCTTGCTCGCGCTCCCACTCTATGTAATCTAGGTTATATTGTGATGTAATACTGTCATTCATTAAAAGTAATATATATAGATGTTACATTATGTGATGTATAAGAAACAATAAATGTAATTTCACAATTTTTTGGTCAGTGATTAAAGTGTTGATAAAGGTGTTACACTATCATGTGTCAATGTAATGTCACATTACAGATGATGATGACACCAGCTTCAAAATAGAAGTTGATTTTATTTAGATTTTGCGTAGTTTATATATAATTTAGATGTTCAAAACTCAAAAAAAAAAAATTCAAACCAGGAAACAGCCTATCAATTTAATTAAAAAAGAGAGAGAGAGATTTGGAGTCAAAACTAAACATTTTCAGAATGACATTTTTAATATCTGGTGCACGATTCATCGAGGAACAAATAAAGACATGTCGCTTAATGATCCGGTGAACTACCGGCCTATTGGGTCGTGCCATGTTCGGGCCCTTAGTAATAGGTATGAATTGATGACTGCAAAATGATTCCAGGATTACCTGAAGACCATCAGAGGTTTTGCCCCAGTAGACACTACCAAATCCTCCTTCTCCAAGCTTGTTATCCTCACTGAACCCATTCGTAGCAGCATGCAACTCCTTGTACGTGAAGATTCTCCATGGACTGTCACCTCCACCCAAATTCAGCCTACAAAAAACCACATCAAATCCAACATGAATTTCTCTTATTTTTTAGAAAACTTACGAGACAAAAGTCATACAAATTCTCTTTGTTTTCACGAAACATCAGAAAAATAAAGGTTTTATTGCCACATACCCTTCATCAACCTTGCCAGAACCACAGCAACTGAAGGATGATCCCATAGCTTGACTGTGGGACGTTCAAAGCTTTAGTAAGGCTACTTATGGCATTGGAGATTCCTCTTTGAAATCCGATTCAGGTCATTTTGGTCATTTCACATGTGACACTGCCGACCACAGCCGGCTGAATCTTAAAACAATGCTAAGAAGGATTTAACTAGGAACCAAATATCGATAATTAATTGTCTGTATTGATTGATTAGGCAAGCTCAAGATGGGATGGTCCGCCACAAAGTCTTAGAGTCTCAGAATAGTCACAATACACCATCAGATCTCCCTCCCCTTATCGTATTATTATAACATTAATGCTATAGATAAATATATTCGGATTGAATGATAAACTAGATAAATATATTCAGATTTTTATAGTCATTCATATTTCAAACGATTGAGTGGTTTTTTGGGAGGCATAAAAAACTCGGACAAATCGAACAAGTTGAAAGGTCAAATTATAAAATCTTCATCATGAACTTATTTAGAACCTAAATACAATTTAATGTCTTTAAGTCCAAGTTTGTTTATTCTTAAAAAATTTTAGGCTGAACCATGCTACACAACTTGTGTTGGAATTTAGATTCAATTCCAAGATGAAATGAGGTTCAAATTTGATTCATGGGTTGAAAATAGGCTAAACTTCGTGTTAAAATTGAGTTTAATTAGGGTTTGCTTTGCGGGGTATGCAACTTAGTTAAAATTCAAGTTTAATTCAACAAAAATTGAATGGACTAATTAGAGTAGGGTTAAAAAGACTTGGCACCCT
>CM042188.1:40519849-40551295 GCA_023539305.1 Ilex asprella | reverse complement strand
TTTTGTGTTGATTTAATGAGATGAAATGTTAATTTAGTTTAAATTAAATAAAGAAAATTAATTTGATAAAATTGAATATTAAATTGATCAAAAAAAAGATAAATATAATAGAATTAAAAAAGAGTGCATTGAACTTTCAGAATCAAGAGAGGGTGTTATTAAAGTTAGGTCTATTTACAAGGGGTGTTGTTAAAGTTATGTTTATTTATAAGGGATGTGGATAAAATTTACTTTATAAAATACTCAAAGATATTTCTATAAAGCAATCATCGTCATTAACGGTGTAACTCGACAATTTCTAACAGGGAGTGACAGTGAAATTTCAAAATCAGAAATTAGTATCATTGAATTTAGACCTAAATATAGGGGATTGAGATAAAAACTTTCTTTTATATCTATACACATCTATATAATAAAGCACATAGGAAGTTGAATTTTATCCCCTATACATCCCCCCCAAAAAAATCATCACATCCCTCATTTCTATTACATACTCAACCATTTAATATTTGAATAATTTGTAATTTAATATAATTTTTATTTTAGATATTATTTATATACGATAATATAGATCTGTTTAAATTTTTTATCAAATTACATATTTTGAGAAAATTTTAACAATATCTTTAAGAAAATAATGAGTAAAAATATTATTTAATATAGTGATATCGATTTTTTAAAACTCTATTTTTTTATTCTATCATACCTTCAAACACGGGTTATAACTAATTACTGCAGGTTCCGACCCAAATGGAAAACTCCGTCAAGTTCAACAATTGTTTATTATTCATTCCGACGTGGATATCTGTCATCAAGCCAATTGGACAAAGGCTGTCCTTCTTGTCTCCTTATTAAAATAAATAAATTGCAATATTGTCTCTGCTGACTAATCCAAATAGCAAAAGTACATTGCAAGTTGGAGATTTCTTACGTCCCTACGCAAAAATATTTTCACCATTTCTATTTTAATCAAAAGTATTTTTTTAGTTTCTTAACTTAGGATATATACACTCACTCGAACCTTAAAATGTTGACATCTGCTTTATTATAGTAAGTTTATCTTTCTCTTTTTTATTGTGTAGGTCATTCGATTCTTCTAAAAAAAAAGTCTTAAATCGTACATTTTGCCTGAATTTTTAAAAGAAATATTATAGTTCTAAAGAGCTCATAACCACTGCATTTGGCACTTCCACCCTCATGTCATGATCTTTGACTTCAAACCATATGTTGGAAGTAATGTGAGAAGTTGCTGCAGGCCAGAAGGAAGAGAATCAAACAATGGTCTTGCAATTCTAAAAAATGACTTTTTATAAGCTTTTGCCACTAAGGATTTTGATTACCTAAACTCAGCAAGGACCAAGGTTGGATCGATCCAGGCAGAGACATAAATGACTCGTACAATTATTAGAAAGGCCGAAATACTTTTGTTCATCAGCTAGGAGGAGTACATGATAAAACCAAAAAGAAAATAACGGAGAGACTCACTTTTATGAGAAAAATAAGAAAACTTCATGATAACTCTAAAAATAAAGTTACTTGAACCTAATTTATTGATTTACTTATGTTTATTCGACCAAAATCTTAGACAAAAGATTTTGCAAAGACGAATTGTTCTGGTCTATGATGATCATGGATAAATGCTACTTCTTTGATTAGGTTAGAAAGGTGTGCAGATTATATACTGGAATTACTTGAACAAGAAAATTTATATAGGATTTATTCCAAAATTCTCATTGTAAATGTTGTTTCGGTAGGATTTTCCATACTTCGCTTCTCGTAAAATTTTGATTTCATGGAATAAAATTGCTATCTTTTCTTTAAAAAAAAAAAAAAGACAAAAGGCTAATCAAACCAACAATGACCCGAACTTAGTAGGACTAAATTCATAGTCGGTAACTACGTATCGATTTCCTACGGGATTGGAGAGTCATGTTATGAATTAATAGCCCTCCTTACATAGGCCACACATGTCTGTGGCTTGGGTAATTTCAAAGTACATGGATCTTCCGAGGTAAGCTTATAAAAAGAAGATTCAAAACATGCATTGTAAGGGCGGCTGAGATTCAGAAGCCCGGTGAGAAGAAGTTCCAAACCCAGAGCACTCATGGATCCTACCGGGTTATTTACAGGCCTGGTCACTATTTGGCCCATGTATACTTTAAACTGTGTCTCCGCTCGTCAATGGATCGAATTTTCTTTTGAATTTGGTTGGAATTCCAATTCATGGGACATTGATCGGTACATTGGACCACTTCCGTATCTATTGTGGAATTTTTTTAGCATAAGGATTTTCTTACACAATTATACAGGTAAAATCACACACATGATGGAGAGAAGGATAAATAGGTTAATTAAAACTTTTGACTTGAACAAACGCCGATTTCTAATTTATTGACCTCAATTACCAAATCAATTAAATATATTTGAACTCCTTTTTCCAAAACAATCTAGTATGTATGAATGAATGTTTGTATGAATGGGTCAATCAATCAACCAACTCTTCAATCCACCTTATCCCTCCGACAAGTCCAAAAGTCATTCTATCAAACATAGTGTGTTCAATTACAGAAGTGTGTGTGTGCAAAATTAAAACAATAACAATAAAAAAACGTTAACAACACAAGCAATTTTCAAGTAGAAATCTTCTCAAAAAAATCACATAATTGATCTGAATTCACCTAACATAATCTAATGATGCATAAATTGGTCTCATGCAAGATCAAGAGTCGAGTATATGTAATGGTGCAATTAATAAACAGTAATTTTAGATCAATGACAAAACAGTAAATATGGAGTCAACACAAAAATATATAGTAGTCTGGTCTGCGTGACCTATTTCACTCTCGAAAATGGCAACAGTGGCCAGAGGTCTTTATTAATGTAGATCTATAGTTTCAATAGTGTAGACTGCACATACTGCATCAATGTTGAATAGATAAAAGAAGAAAAACGACATCTCTCTCGAATAATACCAACCTGGATCTAAACTTATAATTACGTGGTTAAGTTTGGTCCATTATTATCTAGTGTGCACCTTGCGAGTTGTAATTTTCAACACTTTATGAAAGAAATAATTTCAACTCCCAGCTATATTGCCCTATCAATGTTGTTGGAATGCCTTGATTTGATGGTCAGCAAATAATGCAACTATCATTTGGACCTCATTTTCATCGGTTCTATGCGTAAGGTATTAATTGAATTGAACTTGTCAAGTTTGATTTAACTCAATTATCACTGGTCCAACTCAACTCTTGAGTTTAGGTTGGTGTTCTAGTCAAATCTAAAACCAAGCTCAAGTTAGGTTCTTGCTAAAAAAAATTGAAAGCATTCGAGTAAAATCGTATTAAAGTATAGCTCAACACAATTTATTTTAAAAATGTCAATTTCTTGGCAAGTATCCTACAAAACACATATAAGCAATAACAATAAACCCTTGAAGTTCAAATGCCTCGAAAATCCATTATAGATAAGAGGGATAGAAGTGCATATGGTGTAAAGCTTCATCTCATGAATGGACCTATTTGAATCAAGCCTATCAGAATCGAACCACACTGGATTCAATTTATTTTTCTAACGAGTTTGTAAATTCAATAAAAAAAAATTGGTCAAATTTGTGATTTAAGCAAGTCATAATTGAACCAAGTTCGAGCAGCATGAATCCTTTAACAACCATATCCACAAGTTTTTCCTTCAGAGCAATATCTTTGATTAATTTGCAGCAGACCAGACAAAGAAAGCTTTGAACAAAACATTGTTGCTGAGCAATTTGTTGGATTATAACCCCAATGGGTGTTGCTGTAGCACTATTTCATTTGCTTGCTTTGAGCTGTTCATGTGATGTAAGCAAATATGCTAACATAAGGGTGATGGTGACTCTTCTTCAACCAGATGATGCCATATTCCATTCACAAAATGGAGATGAGAAAGTGCCAAATTGAAGAAATTGCAGCTTATATATAGCAACCAAATGATATGTATAGTGTTCATACTCAAATAATGGAGTACTAAAGTCTACCACCCAGTGGGGTGGTCAAATGGGTACCGACCGAATTTCTCACCCTGAGGTTGGAGGTTCGAGTCTTGGAGTCCATATTAGAGTTCGATAGTTGACCGTTATGCTAGCCTAGCTAGGTTCGTTCCAAGAGGAATAACGGAAACGGTCAAGAGCCTCATGATCCAACTAGTGAAGACTTATCAAGGTGGTTGTTTGGCGCTCTCTTTTGCCCGATCCCTTTTATCTTAGCAAATAGATCTTGATATAGCTGAGTTTGTTGGGAATATAAAAATAATTTAATTATTTGGATAAAATTGGTCGTATCTAGAGGTGGCTCAAGAATATATGAGACTTAAAGCAAAAAATGTTACTGAGACTTTTAAATTTTTAATAATATTTTAAAATTTTCATTTTCATTTTCCATGATTGACTACTATTAAAATGTTAATTCATTACTATCTTCAAAAATTTTAGGAATATTTACTTGTTTATATTTGTAACTTTTACCTAAAAAGTTTATTTTATTTTCTACGAGTAACAACTTTATGAAAAAATTATTTTTGAAATTAAATTAAATTTTATTTTGGATCCTTTATGAGAATTAATAGTTTAATTGGTATTTGGTACTTAAATTACAATAATATCTTGTTTGAGAAAAATAGAAAATGTGTTCAGTTTGATTTTGCTTTTGTACAGGGATAAGAGGAGAGAGAGAGAGATTGCAACATTTGTAATAGTTCTTCCATATTTCAGCCATCAATTAAATCCATTCAAAACTTGAAAGGACAGTTTGCAACATTTGAAAATCACATTGAGCTGATTGCAACAAGGGATGGGGCATAGTATGAAGGGTCAAATTATAATTAACCCATATAAAAATGTATATATGTGTGTGTGTGTGGAACAAGGGAGAATTTTTTGACTACATTGATGGGGAACATGCATGGGTGTAAAAGAAAAGGAGGCAACATAAATAAAAAGAAATGGATGAGCATCTTCTTGGAAGACAATTAGAAAACAAGGGCACAATCCCACAGACACTTGTCAAACATTAATTTGCCATAAAAGTAAACAAAAAAACAAGGGCACACACTGATTTGTTTCTAACATCAGTGGTAGTACAAGTTTCCACTGTTTTTTGTTTTTGAAAAGGGACAAATTGTAAGATTTTTATTTTGTACCCTTAAAGTTAAAAGTTTTTATATTGTACCCACAATATATTAAAAATATTATAACATACCATTCCTATTAACTTCCATTATTTTTTTCATCAAAAATCTCTCGATTGACATTGACGAAAAAATCAACAGAATTTAACAAAAATGTTACATTGCAATATTTTTAATACATTGAGGGTTCAATACAAAAAATTTAATCTTTCAAGATATAAAAAAAATTAAATTTTTTAGGGTTTAAAGTGTGTTTCTCCCTTTCGAAAATCCAAAAGATTGTACTGTACAGTACTACAAGAGCATTCTCGCTCTGCCGCATCTCTCTCTCTCTCTCTCTCTCTCTCTCTCTCCATTGGTGCAGGGTACGTTTTGCAAGTTTCTTGAGTGATGAGTCGTTTATCTGAACTTTTTTGTGTTGACAAATATTTTTGACTTCACTCATGGAAACCCTTTTGAATTTTTACATTCAATCTTTGTAATATAAAATATGAATTCTACCAGTCTAATCTAGTCTGGGTCTTTAACTAATTTTAACTAAAAACAAGTCAAATTTCTTGCATGCAGACCTAGCAAGCTTTTTTTAATGTTTTTGACTGAATTACCAACTGTATATGAACGTGGAATTTGAAAATTGTGCATTGCCTGTGTAATTTTTTAGTAATAAATTAAGATTATCTTTATTACATTTGTTCTTAAATACACTTAGTCCTCGTTTGCTAGAAGATTAAATATTAGATTGTATTATTTTTTTTAATCGGGTCTAATACTTTATTTGGTATGCAAATTTGATATTGTATTAATTTAAAAAATATATATTAATCATATATTTATCGTATATTTTTTGTACTATATATCTATATTATGAAAATATTTTAATACTATCAAGAGATGTGATATTATAATCCAGTTCAAACGTATTATTCTACATATTTACTATTATAACCGCCCAATTAATAAAATTAAATTGTCATCAATGTAACAAACACTAATTAAGGATAATTGTTAATTCAATATTAATACGATAAAATAATTCCGTAACCAAACAACCGATTTGATCAAATAACTATTATCCAATATTTATGTTGTCAAACACTAAATAAAATTACGTATTATTGTAATACCTTATTTAATCTTATTTTTTGTCCTTCTGTATTGTATTAGACTAAATATTATTTTATCTAATTCATTCATTTTTAATACGGCAATCAAATCAGTCCTTAGTGGATTACTTATCCTTAATACAATGATCAAATTATGCGCCACTTACAATAAACTCGCATTTTTTGTCCTATTTTTATATATGTGGAACTAAAATGACGTCATCATTTGGTTCTGTTTTTGTCTTATTTTTGTGTAACTTGTATAGCATTATCCTATTCAAAAAAGAGGCTCAATCGCAACAATAGGTTAAAAATTCAATTCTTTTTGGTGTTTTAAGTATTTTGTACTTTAACCCGTAATCGTTTTTATCGGGGAAAATCCTTCGTATTGCAAAAAATAATAAAATTTTAGAAAATAAATGAGAATGGGTACCCGAATTCACTCAACGTTAACATTCTTTATTTTATTTTTTTTGTCAATTTCAACCATAACCATTAGTGATATGACCCATAACATAGGCTCATGATTCACTGCTGGGTGATTGAAATTGAAAAAAAAATGAGTAAACATGTAATGGAAAAGATCCGAATCTATGAGAAGGATATTCACTATCTGAAACAACGCATATAATCCCCTTTTCACAATCGTTTGTGTACTTGAACTCCATTTTAAAATACTCCACTAAAATACTTAATGTGCAGGACCCAAAATAATGTTCCACCCAAAATGTAAATGCTTGCTGTTGTGGAAGGCATAATGTTGGATGCTTATCTCATACATCTAACCACAATAATTTTCTACATCCCCCGCACAACACCCAACAGGATGTCTAATTCTCCAATAGCTTTTTCTTCAAAATTGTTTTTTTTTCAACGGTTAAGAGTGTGCAGGTCAACTTATGCCGGTCCAGTCAAAGATAGACCATTCCTGTCGGAATTAGTGTACTCATAAGGAATAAATTTTTTATGATCTGAGCCCAAGAAATTATCAAGATTCGTATTTAAGATGTTTGAATTTACAACTCGTCCATGTTACCTTCAAAATCAAGGTCAACGATCATTAACTTGAGCCATAATCCATGCTTACATGAAAGGGAAAATATGTAAAATTTAACCAGCACAAATTGGTTTATGGTCACACAATGAGTGAGCTGTAAACAAGTACGTTTCAGATTACAGTATTATATTGATCACATAAGACTCGAGTTTAACTAATTCATATAACGTATAAGTTCTAATTTTTCAAAATTACAACAAATAAGTTAAGATCGATTCTAAAAAAATATAATCAAATTTTACTATCAATCCTAAAGGCTCTGAAAATTTATAACTGGACACCTAAAAGTTGTAATTTATAGTAGGGTATCAAAAAATAAATCCAATATCTAATCGTATTCTTCAAAAACCTAGCTACATAATTAAAGATGATTAGGGTTACCAAAAATATTTCAAGCATTGGTGTTAACAAGTTCCCAAAAGATATTTACAACAGACAACAGATTTGGAAGGCCAGTTAAGTGTCATAAATAGCCTTGGACCCATAAATATACAAGCCACCACAGTTTCTGCTCGCCGCATAACAGAGACAACTTCTTTCAAATGCCTTACACGTGTTCTCATCATCTGTCAGAGACCAATTACAAAATAACACGTACACCTTTATGACATTTCAAGCCCTAGTGTCTGAAACTGGGTGCATAGATCGTCATCTTTTATATGGTTTCTGGGGCCAAACCGGCTGAAACACAGACCGGCCGGTTCAGTATTCGTTGGGTAGAATAAATACCGTAAATTCTCTAATCGTCCGCTGACAACAACTATAAATTAAATTAATTTAATTTAAGAGACAACAGTAAGATTCATTTTGAACCACTAAAGGTTTAATTTACATATATCAACGGTGACTCAAGTGGTAATAAGGATGAGTCGTGAACTTATAAATTTTGAGTTCGAACTTTAACAACTCATTGAATATCTTATTATTAACGTTGATGATCTCTGTCTTTGATCGGACCGATGAGAAGATTAATACATAAAGTGGTCAATACATCCCTGATAATTGAACAAAAAAATTGTGGTTTAATTTACGCAGCAGCCTCGTCTTGGAACACCCAGAAAAACTAAAGAAAATTAATGGAAAAAGAAGAATAAAGTTGTGAAGAAGAACAGCTAAGTCTTCCATTATCTTCTCCAAAAAAATATTTACATTCCGAAATTAAAACAAAAAATAAAGTGAAAAATCCATCAGGTACAAAAGTCCTCACAAATCTAACATGCAACCTCAATTTCAGGGAACTCACACAGGCCAAATCAAAAACCTGTTACAAAGAGCCCTTCATACCCATCATACCACATTAAACCCCATTTTCCACCATCCAAAAAGAAAAAAAATAAATTAAGGGACCTGATCTGGAGTCTCATGAATCTCCATGTTCACCATCTGTACCTGAACACCATTCCCTTGTTTAGTCTTTTCTCTCTCTTCCTCATATTTCTCTGCCGTTTCATTGCTACTACTACTGTTACTACCAAACGATGAAGCTCGGCTGGAAATGGGTGTGGCCAAGAATGTTGGCTTTTCTTGTCCGGCCATGATCACCAGGAACTTTTGCTCGAAGACCGGTTGTGCTTTCAAGTTTTTATCGGAATCTTTGTCGCCGTCGCCGGCCTCTATGTCTCTCTCGCCACCTTCTCCGTCGCCGCCATCGAGATAGCCAGAGAGTTTCCAGTATGAGCATGCAAGGATCAAGAGAGCGAAAGCAATGAGACCCAACATCGCCGCAAGTCCTCCGAAGAGGTACGGCACAGGCGAGTGCCACGGCGACTGCGGCGCCGCCGTTGATGGTGCACTTGAGGTCTCTACCGTCGTCATTTTATGTAAAAGGCCCGTATAGATATGCAGGAAGAGATATTCTGGTGGTGGTGATGGTGGTGGTGGAGGAGGAAGATTAGATTGAGGAGGCGAAGGTGGGTTCAGGTGAATTTATAGAGGGTTTGGGGAGGAGGGAGAGAGAAGGGGGTTGTAACTTGTAAAGAAGTGCGTTACTGTTTTTGGATTTTGGTGAATTATGTCGTCATTAGAATGAATGGTGGGATCCTACACCTAAGTGTACAGTAAGACGCACTTTGAAGTTGGGCTTCGTTGATGACTTCATAACCTCGAATCATTCATGTGAGTGGGATGTTTATGAAATGGTTAGAGCTATTTTCACCACCATAAATATTTATTTTTATCTCATCAAAATTTTTATTTTAAAACAATTAAGTTCAATCTTTCTATATTCATCTCGTTTTAACTAAATTCACCTCATGTTATATACATTCCGTTAATTACAAGTCTATCTTTTATCTTCTGATAATTAGGTTTTTATTTATTATCTCCTCTCATACACCTTACACAAAAGACTTTTTTCAATATGATTAGTAAGTAAGATGAGTATATTACTTTTGTATCTGTACATTATCCAAGTATATTTTAGCTTCTATCAAAATAACATCTATTAGATTAATATGAGGAGTAGAAGTAGCTTGTGTTGCTTTAGTGTGACCAACAATATTAATTTCTCTTTGAATGGACATAAACTGGATCAAACAAATCTGTTGAGTATTCTTATAAAAATAATTTATATGTACAATTATAAGTAATCGATGAATTTATAATAATTAAGCTTGA
Source organism: Ilex asprella (assembly GCA_023539305.1). Lineage (NCBI taxonomy): Eukaryota > Viridiplantae > Streptophyta > Magnoliopsida > Aquifoliales > Aquifoliaceae > Ilex > Ilex asprella. The sequence continues at coordinate 40,541,356 of CM042188.1, read as the reverse complement.
TAGAATACCCAAAAAAAAAATTTACACACAACAGATATGAAATCAAACAAAAAATTAAATCGATAAGTAATACTAACATGTATATCATTAAGAGTATCTCCAACAAATTATGTGAAGTACCAAAATAGCTAAAATTTAGCTAATTAAAGGCAAAAAAAAATGCTCCAATAGAACATGTTTAGATGTTCTATAATAGATTTTTGCTACAATGATACTCTAAATATAGAGTGTCACTATAGCAAGTTGTATGTATGATTTATATTATTTTCTCTCCCTTCATTTGTTTTTCCTACCATTGTCTTTCCCTCTTGTCTCTCTCTCCCTCCAGCTGTTCGAAATGTGACTCTCACCACCCCTACATCAAGATCCCTCTCACTTTTTTTCTTCTCTTGCACAAGTACAAAAAACCCATTTTTACTTCAGCCCAAATTACTCTTCTTTTATTGTACTACTTCAAGTTTTATTTACTATATTTCCCTTGCCCCAATTATGAGCTTGTTGAATGGATTCACAAGTGCAATAGAATGCATACTTCACCAATCTCTTACTGAAGTGGTCTTTGATGATGAATTGATTGGGTCCCCAAACTCAATGATTGCTGAGACAGATGATTGCTTCAAAATTTAGTTGTAGAAAATAGCAATAATAAAAAAAGAATGAGAAATAATATTTAAATAAAATAGTTAAAAATATAAAAAATCTGTTGAAATATGTATTAAAAAGTGAATTACTAAAATAGAAAATATTATTTTTTGAGTAATTAAAATAGCTTTTGTTATTGGAGATGCTAAGAAATTTATATTGAAAAAACACTTTCATGTAAGGTGTAAGAGAGAAATGAATAAATGGTGGACTTATTATTTAAAGGGTGTGTATAATATGAGGTGAACTTAGTTAAAATAAGATTGATATTGAAGGGATGGATTTAGTAATTTAATTATAAAAATTTTAATCGAGTGAAAATGGATCTTTATAGGATGGGAATAGTCATTACCGTATGAAATTCATCAATCTCATTTCAACTTAATTTAAAGATTTAATATATAGATCAGCAATTTTTTTATTTATTTTTTTTCTTGATAAATTATCTATAATGAATTGAATGGAGACTCAATAAGATGTAAATGGATTTCACATTTAAGGTGCATGATCTTTTAAGAAAAAAATTAAAAATAAATAAATTTTTGAATCCAAATTTGACGAGCTGTGCTCCATTAACCACCTAAAGGCAACAAGATATTTTGTCTCCAAGTTAATTTCCTTCTTGACCAAAAACTAAGTATTTAGATAGTTTTTTTCGTTTATAATAAGATCAATTTATTGTGGGTATTTGCTATAATAGTCGATAGATATGAGTTTAACTACAAAAGGTAACTGGAGTAGTAATATAGACAAGTTGTAAATTCAGATGTCTTGAGTTTGAATGTTGACAATTCTTTAGGATCAGGATATGAGAGATTTATATTCTTTATGAATTATAGAGATGCAACTTGGACGAGCCAACCCGAGCACAACCCAAAAAAAAATAGAGTTTGAGTTAGAATTTTTAATACTTGAGTTGAGCCTGAACAAAAAACTCTAATCCGAATTAAATTTGGACAAACCTTGGGTTGAATCCGCATGTAGTCAGGTTCAACCCGACTTCACTTCAATTCAAGTCTTCATATCTGCGCATTCATCACTCTCAGATCCCTCTCGCACTCATTAATCCTCCCTCTCTCAGCCTCCCTCTCTGACTCTCACTCCTTCTTCTCTCCCTCCCTCCCTCTTTATTTGCGTCTCGTCCTTCATCTTAGATCACTTGAAAAAATCATATCTACACTTGAAAAAATCAAATTAACACTTCAAAAAATCAAACCAAATTAAGTAATTCTAGTTCAATCCGATTTTTAATCCAAAATCAACCTGAATTAAGTAACTCGAATTGAATCCGAACCTTCCCGAATTAAACTCAGGCAGTACTAGAATTGAGTACCTCAGGTTAAAGTAGGGTTAGAATTAGGGTTATAGTTGAAGATTATATACACTGGGTTGGAATAAGGTTGACCTTTCAATCAGCCCCAGTTGCACCCCTAATGAATTCCTTAATCTCGGGATAGATGGCTTACCTTTAATTAAACTAAAATAAAAAAATTAATCGAAATATACATAAACTAACGTAAATATCTACCGTTACACCAAAAAAAAAAAAAAAAAAAAAAAGATATAGGTTTTGAAATTTGAGTGTCATACAAATTAAAGAAACTCTATTAGAAAAGCTTCTTTTTCCACTCCATCATTTGGGTTGTGATGTGATCGGAATGGGGTTTATATGCGGCAACATTACGCATATGTCATGAGTATTGTTCCATTTACAGTTCATCAATCCAAATGAGGCATGACCCCAACCCCACCCCAAAACCCAAGTTTTGTGTCATCTCCCACTTTGCCCAATTACAGTTACTTTGGCCTCAAATTTCGAATCAAATCGGTTCATTATTCTTTAATTTCACTTTAGAGTGGATTACAAGTTGGAAGACCGATTAATAAATGGTATATATTTCTTGAACCCAAAATAATTAATCGTTTTTAAATAAATAAAATTGAGTACTATATATATACACACATATATATATATGTTTGAAGGTAGGTGCAATATAAATGATTTTAAAAAGATGTTAATGATCGTTGAATGAGTTTATTTAAAATTATTGAATAAATTTATTAAAATTTATCATGTTTTATATTATAGATATGTAGAAAGAGTTTTAGGTTACAATAGACGGTTACTAAAAAGAGATAAAAAGAAGATAGATTTTGGTAGGTTAGTTAAAGCAGAAAATGAAAACAAAAAGCTGTGGTGGTGACACACATTACCCTTTAACAGTTGTTTCACAGAACAAGAATTGGTTTCAGTGACGATGTTTCTCTACAAAGTCGATATGGAATCAATATAAAATTAATAAATATAGATTTATTTTTACTGAATTGGACTCATAAAAAAAGATGGACACCTACACACCATTAAATAAATTGATCGATACAATCCCGACTAAAAATGACATGAACTCATTAAACACAAACTTATACAAAAAATGATTCCAGCTATACCCAATAAAAAAATGAATATTACTTAGAGAGAATATTAACACGATATGCATCTCACATCCCACAATCCATTAGTAATCCTAAGGATGCTCTCCTTTTTGCAATTAGCTGAATTTATGAAATCAAACACTCCACTAACCAAAGTATTAGTTTTCTTTTCATTTTTTCTTCTTTTCGTTTCTGTAGTTGTTCTTTTTTTCCTTTGGACCATCTTTTGGAACTTGACATTGTCCAAATTATTGGACATCCATTACCCACAAGATTGATTTTGGTGTCTGATATTTTCATTAATTACACCAAGCATGAGCATCATCTCATATTTTGGACTGACATAAAAACTGTTAAAATGCCTTTTGCTTTGCTATAGGTACAATCACCTCTCACGAGATTGAAGTTGAGCCAATCTATCTCACAAAATGTCTTGAGTGACATATACAATTTGAAATATTTCTATCATTTATTTTCGATAGTTATATCGTGACCTCCCCTCTTAATTGCTCAATGCGTTTAAGATTTTCCTTTTAAAGGTTTACGATAGTCATATATGATGAACTTTGCGAGTACTATAATCAATTGTTCTGTGTAAACATGCACAAGTTAATTTAATGATCAAACAAATGCAAGACGTAAATGTAGAGATCTCACAATATGATCAATTGCACTTAAACAACAACAACAACAAAAAATAAAAAAATTGCCCTATGCATGTGATTAACACATAATTATTATGCATGGAGTGCCTATAGTAACCATAAGAATAAAGACTTATCCTTGGACAATTTTTCGTTACCCAAAAAGACATGACTCGGCTTAGGAGAGGAGAGAGAGTGGAATCTACGAAACTTTCATAATATCAGAATGACCCCACCACTACCATATGTTTTGCCTGCCACCACTTCCATTATCATACAAATTACAATTTCAGTTTTGCCAAAACTACGCAAGGCTGAGTTTGCAAAACCACATCCATCCTCTCTCTCTCCCTCCACCCAGGTAAAGTTGTGTGCGGTACTCAAAGGGTGTGTGGGACCTACCATATCATCACACTGATGTGGGTCCCTTCTCAAGAGGTCCCTACATCATCATCTTTCTTCAACCCAACGTACACGACGAGGACGACAAGACATTCCTTCCCCTGTGATACGTTTAGCATGATATTATTATAATATTGTGGATTTTTCACTTAGTTTTGTTTTTTTGGAAGGTGGACAGAAAATCAAATCAAATCCCACTCTTTTTTAAAAAAAAATTATATAAAGTACATTCATACAAAACTCCCATTCTTATCACTGGATTATCATCTTGCTGCTTTGGCTTGTTGCATATATCTGACGTTCGCATGGAAAAGAGCAAAGATTAGATTAAATTTTGATTGATTATTTATCACAATTTCATCTCCGTCTTAAGAGTATCTCTTGAAAGAATAATAATTATTGATCTTAATATTGTTTTTATAGCTATTCAAGAACAAATAATCAAATCTATTGAAAATAAATCATTTGTAAGTTACACAGCAGACCAACGGTCAAAAAAACATTGAAAATCATATGTGTAGGTTACACATAGTGGTTATATAAAATATTTTTTGAGAAATCTGTTTTGTGTGGAATGAAAGAAAAATTCCAGGAGACTTTCCAATTGCTCATTTTATGTTCTTTTACACTTGACTTATCTTTTTAATTATCATTTATTATTTTAGCTTTTGGGCAACTAGATTCGAGTCGGATTAATCATAACTTTCCGGTGGACAAGACCATTGAGGAGGTACTGTTGCGAGCATCTGAGTTTGATCTTGGAGTCGCTGGTGTCCATCAATACCCTCACATGAGGAGGCTCAGCTGCTTTAGGATAGTGAGCACAACCCTCTCAAATTCGCAGACCAGCTCTTTCTTTTTATCTTATATAGATGTATCGTATTATAATTTATTTAATTATAACCACAAACTATATCTTATCAATTTAGTTACTGTTTTTCTGTTCACGAGCATTCTAATGTTATTGACCACATACCGTTAGCTCATATTGTTGCTCTTATCTCATCTATTATTGATGTGTTAAATTATCTTATTTAATTGACACATTATTGTTTAAAGATCGTATTTAGTGTTGACATTTTGTAAAAAAATATTCACAATACATAAATTTTGTTTTTACATTCTAAAGTAGCTGAATTTTTGTTGTTGAAAAAAATAAAAAAAAAACCTTTTTTTTTCTTTCTGGAAACAAAATAGTAACAGTACTTCGGAAAAAAAGTGTTCTACAAAAAAACGGTTACTGTTTTTCTGAGAAAAAAAAACTTGGTACTGTTTACTGGGAAAAAAAACTGGTATTGTTTTTTGGGGAAAAAAAACTGTTTCTGCTTTCTGAAAAAAAAAACTTATTACTGTTTTTTAAAAAAATATTTATGTTTTCTGAAAAAAAGGAAATACTGTTTTTTCTTTTAAAAAAACTGTTTCTGCTTTTCTAAAAAAAATAGTTTTTTGAATTTTCTAGAAAAATATTTTTGAAAAAATAAAAAACAATTTTTTGGGAAAAAAAACAGTAGCTATTTGCCACTTGCTGTGGAAAAAAAAACTAAAGTTTCAAAAGGTATTACCCAAGTTGTGTATGCTTAAGTTTTTTCTTAATTTCGTTACAAACTAAAAGGCTAAATTATTTGCATATCGCTTACTTCTTTACTAGAACTAAAGATGACTATAGAGTATGAAAGAGATTTAAAAACTCAAGTCAATGTAGTAGTGGTTGAAGATAATTCTATCAAACCCATCTTTAGGAATAATAATTCATTAGTTAATTTTACTTATCAAAATAAAGATTGGTGGTTAGATTCGGGAGTTAATATACATGTTTGTTTTTATCGTGATATGTTTAAAACCTATCAAAAATCAAATGGAGATAGTGTAACCCTAGGCAATGATTCTGTCGCACAAGTACTTAGAATTGGAGACATAGAGTTAAAAATGACATCTGTAAAGACATTGATCTTGAAGGGTGTGCGACATGTTTATGAAATTAGAAGAAATTTAGCTAGTGGGTCGTCCTTAGTCTAACAAGGTTTTAAGGTTGTAATGGAGTCAAGTAAAGTTGTGATAATTAGGAATGATATATTTTTTGGTAAAGGATATGTTTGTGATGGTTTATTTAAATTGAATGTACTTTTGGAAGTTAATGAAATTTCTCATCAAGTTTTCAATATTGAATCTTGTAATGTATGGCATGGAAGATTATGACACATAAGTCTAAAAAAAATCAAAAGGATAATGGATCTCAATCTTATTCTCAAGCCTTATGTAGATTTTAAACATAAGTGTGAAATTTGTGTACAAGCCAAACAAACTAGAAAACCTCATAAGAGTGTAGAAAGGAATACCCAACTTCTAAAACTTATACACAGTGATGTATGTGATTCTAGCAGACCGCCAACAAGAGCTGAAAATAAATATTTTATGACTTTTATAGATAATTATTTTAAATATTGTTATATTTATCTTATCAAGAACAAAGATCAAATATTTAATAAGTTTAAGATATATAAAAATATGGTTGAAAATCAATTAGAGAAAAAAGTGAAAAGATTAAGGTCCAATAGAGGGGTGAATATACTCTAACTGACCTTAGTACATTTTGTTAAGAGCATGGAATAATACATGAAGTGACTCATCCTTATTCTCCTCAATCAAATGGGATAGCTAAAAGAAATAATAGAACCTTAATGGATATGGTAAATTCAATGTTGACTAGTTCCGGCATATCTGATAATTTGTGGGGGGGAAACTATACTTAGTGCTTGTTTCCTCTTGAATAGAGTATATGTTAAAGATAATGAGAATACTTCAGATGAGATATGGAATGGAAGAGTTCCTAACCTTAGAGAAAGAAAATAGGTCCTAAGACCGTAGATACTGTACTTGTAGGATATGCCCAAAATAGTAGTGCTAATAGATTCTTAGTTATTAACTCAAAAATTAGTGGAATTTCAAATAATAGTATAATTGAATCTAGAGATGTTACATTTTTTGAAGATATTTTTCCTTTTAAAAATACAATGTCTAGTCAAGTAAGAGAAACACCTTCAACTAATGATCAACCTTGTACTAGTTCTATTGCTCTCATGGAGGAAAATATAGAACAACGTGTAGAGTTAAGGAGAAGTAAAAGACCAATAATAGAGAAAGACTTAGGAAAATGACTTTTTACTTTTCTAGTAGAAGGAGAGCCAACGACATATAAAGAAGTTATGTCTTCTATAGATACACCTTTTTGGAAGGAGATTATTAATAGTGAAATTGAATATATATTGCTTAATAATACTTGGAAGATAATAGAATTAGAAGCAAAGTTATTGGGTGTAAGTGGATATTTAAGAAGAAACTAAAACTTGATGGGAATATAAATAAATATAAAGCTAGATTGGTGGGTAAAGAATTTATTCAAAAGAAAGGGATAGATTATTTTGATACATACTCACATGTGACTAGTATCACTACAATTAGGATACTAGTAGCTCTAGCATCTATCCATAACTTAATAATACATCAAATGGATGTCAAGACTGCTTTTCTAAATGGGGATTTAGATGAAGAGATATATATGGAACAACCTGAGGAGTTTATGGTAAAAGGACAAGAATATAAGGTTTGTAAGTTAGTGAAGTCTTTATATGGCCTTAAATAAGCTTCTAAACAATGGCATGAGAAGTTTGATAAAGTAATTCTAGAGCATGGTTTTAAAATTAATGAAAGTGATAAATTTTTATAATGTAATGATAGTGATATTGGTTGTGTGATTTTATGTCTCTATTTAGATGATATACTAATTTTTGGGACAAACTTAGAGATTGTTAATGATGTTAAATCTTATTTATTTACTAAGTTTGATATGAAAGATTTAGGAGAAGCCTATGTAATCTTGGGAATGAAAATAGAGAAAACATCTAATGCAATATCTCTTAGTCAGTCTAGCACCATAGAGAAAATGTTAAAAAAAATAGTTTTTATGATAGTAAGTCTGTATCAACACCATATAATCTTCATGTACATTTGAAAAAAATAAAAGAGAACCGATTTCACAATTGAAGTACTCACTAATGATTAGGTCTTTGTTATACATAGCTAATAAATCGAGACCAGATATCTCATATGTCATAAAGAGATTGAGTAGATATATACATAGTCCAAGTAAAGAGCATTGAGTTGCATTAGAGAAAGTCTTTAAGTATCTTAAAGGAACATTAGACTACATTTTATGTTATAGTGAATTTTCTAGTGTAGTTGAGGGATTTAGTGATGAAAATTGAATCACCGATAATTTAAATATAAAATCTACTATTGGCTATGTTTTTTTGTTAGGAGGAGCAACCATATCTTGGGGATCTAAAAAACAAACCCTAATATCAAGAAGTACAATGGAGTCATAACTTATAGCATTAGATACCACGTGTGTTAAGGCTGAGTGGATGAAGAATTTATTACTAGAGATACCTTTAGTGGAAAAATTCATACCTGCCATTTCATTACACGGTGATAGTAAGGTAGTGATTGAGCTTGCGAAGCAAAATCATAATAATAAAAAGATGAATAGGCATATACAAGTGAGATATAAATTAATAAAAAAAATGCTGAGTAAAAGCATAATCTCACTAGACTTTGTGAAGTCTGAGCTTAATATAGCTGATCAGCTAACTAAAGGGTTTTCGAAGAAAGTTGTCTCAGAACTGTCGAGAGGGATGAACCTAAGTCTACAAGAAAGTCACCTAGGGAGGTAACTCAACTTCTATGATTGGGGACCCCATGAAGAAAGTTTAATGGGTAGAAGCAATTCATACTGCATGACTCATCAGCATCGTTATTCAGGAAATATCCAAGATGAGATATTTTTTGCCCATCTCTATGGCAGAAGTGCATATGTAATGTGAGTAAGGAAGGGTTTACCCTGAATGAGACCAAGGCAGGAACACTCCTGCAAGGTATTGTGCACATGTACCCTTGGAGGGCTCACATAAATGAGAGTAGTCGTAAGACCACGACTATGAGAATTGGGCTATTCTCTAGAAACTCTCATGAGAATCAATATCAAGTGCAAGACCGTTAATAGCATTGACTCACTAATCTTGACCAATATCGGTACTATGTGTGTGACATATTGAACTCTGGTTCAATGGATCTAGTTCAAGCCTTTGGTCACTATGATCCTTCAGAGAAAAATTGTTAACACTAAGTGAGGTTCAAGTCCGAAAAATACCTACACCTATTGTACAGTATAATAGTTGTCCATATTTTCTATATTAAAGTATATACAAAATATTAGAGATACTTTGAAGTTTTAAAAACTTGTGGGGGATTGTAAGAATAAAATTAAGTTTTTAAAACTTTTATTGAATTTGCATTTTAATTATGTTTAAATTGTGATTTTCAGTTGCAAATTTTTTTGTCCTATTTAGTGTGTATATTCAAGAATAATAACTATTGACCTTAATATTGGTTTTATAATTATTCAAGAGCAAATAATCAAATCTATTGAAAATAAATCATTTGTAAGTTACACACTAGGCCAACGGTCAAAAAAAACATTGAAAGTCATATGTGTAGGTTACACGTATTGGCTATATAAAATGTTTTTTGAGAAATCTATTTTGTGTGCAACGAAAGAAAAATTCCAGGAGACTTTCTAATTGCTCATTTTATGTTTTTTTACACTTGACTTATCTTTTTAATTATCATCTATTATTTTAGTTTTTGGGCAACTAGATTCGAATCGGATTAATCATAACTTTTCAGTGGACAAGACCATTGAGGAGGTACTGCTACGAGCGTCTGAGTTGGATCATGGAGTCGCTGGTGTCCATCAGTACCCTCACGTGGGGAGACTCAGCTATTTTAGGACAGTGATCACAAGCCTCTCTGACTCGCAGACTAGCTCTTTCCTTTTATCTTATATAGGAAAGACCAAAAAAAAAAAGAACGAGCAAAAAATATAGATATATCGTATTTTAATTTATTTAATTATAACCACAAACTATATTTTACCAATTTTGTTTTTTTGTTCACAAGCATTCTATTGTTATTGACCATATAACGTTAGTTCATATTGTTGCTCTTATCTCAAATATTATTTGTGTTAAATTATCTTATTTAAATTGACACACTAATGTTTAAATGTCGTATTTCGTATTGACATTTTGTAAGAAAATATTCACAATATATAAAAAAAATTTTACATCTCTAACCCAGCTCTCCAAAATAGTTAGTCAAAATTGTTTTAAATATTGCATTTTCTATTTCAGCTAGCAAATTTTGTAAATTTATTCCAACCACACTCTCTATTTTAATTAACTATTTCACCCAATTTTTACTAACTTCTAAGGGAATACAACGTATACATAGAGAGATAGAGAGAGAAAGAGATGGAGATGGAGAGAGAATTTAGAGAGATTAAATGACTCTCCATATTTAGAGAGTCATTTGAGTGAAATGAGAAATAGAGAGTGACTTGGAGAGTGTTTTTTGTATTTGACTAGCTAAACTACCTAAAAGAGAGGAAATAAAGAATAGATTGAAGATGCTCCAACACAAACAAAACAATCTCAACTCCACGTGTTTTTAACTCTTAAAAAAAATGTTACACAACCCGAAATTATATTTAAAATCATGCACATGGACTCAATCAAGCATCTCTTTCGAGATTTAAATTTTGGATCTTAAGAAAAGAGTAAATTATGAAAACTTTTTCATCCAAACTACTAGTTAAATTTTCAAATTGTTGACACTTAATTCCCTTTGCTCTTTCTTTAGTTGTATAGTTGGATAACAATAACACACATCATGAGTAGGTAGCCTATTTTTGGTGACATAAATAACACATTTATTAACCATCTCCTATACATAATATGGCTGGTGACCTAAGAGTTAAGCTAGACTGACTTTTTTTTTTGTGGGTTAAAAAGGGCAGTTAGGGGCAATCAGATGTAGCAACCCTTTAGAACAGTATCTTGAGATTTTCACCCGTTGTAGAATGTTCAATTTAAATCATAACTAATACTTGTGATGATCAAGTCTGTCACTACAGTGCCATCGAGGCAAAAAAAAAAGGAGGGGAAGCATTAACGATGTAACGGTTATATGAGTAAACAAAACATGACCAAAAACACTACAATATAGTGTCATACCCTTTGATTTCTATTTTTTATCTTATTTTTTCCATATGTCTAACATTAATTGTGACCTAAAAATGGCCAAGTTAACATGGAAAATAGATTCCATTACTGTACAAACCGATCTTCAATGAATCCTCCAGCTAACTTTTTCAACATTGAGATCATCACCTTTAATTTGCATCATCAATCTTTAATGATTGTCTTTAGGGGAATCCAACAATTTAGAATGGATTAAGCACTAGCTAGATGAGCTAAAAAAATCACCATCATCATAATTGCTTTTTGGCTGCTCTTAGTTCCCAAACAGCTCTTTTGTGTTCTTATTATGATTTTAATTATTATGTTATTATTTAATTCTAAAGGCTTAAAGAAGAGAATAGGACTAATTAATTAATTAATATTGTCGTAATATACAATAATAAAAAATATGTGGTGGATAGGGCACTTTAGTGGAGTGGTTCTAAGGGGGTAGGATTGGCCACTAGGGAAGTATTTCATTTTAATGGAAGACTTCAACTACTATTTTCTAAGTAAAAGATGTGGGGCCCAGCATCATATTACTCTATGTGAAATGTTGGAATCTTTGGGTGTGTTTGGCAAATCTCATGCGGACTGGATTGGATTGGATTTAAAGTCCTAGGTAGTCCAATGAAATCCCAATAATCGGGATTAATAGTGGGATAAAAAGAAATGACTTAATCCTATCCCAGATTTGGTTAGGGATTTGTGATGTAGTGGGACCATGGATAAAGTATAACTTATTTTTAAAAAATCTCCTAAGTTTCACAGTAAATAACAATTTTACCCTTGAATCTTATCCAACCTTATCTCATGTTTGGGTTGATAATTGTTGGTCACCACTTTAGTATTTAAGTGAAATCGTAAGAAAACCTATTTATTGTACACTCCAAACTTTTACATGTTGCAAATTTAAAAACATTTTTAGAATGCGGTCACAAAATTATTTGATCAACCAAGAAATATAAAAAACATTAAAATAAATGATGAATATATGATAAATTAATGTAAAAGACAAATGGGCATGAACATGGGAATTAATGAACCGTTGTCTGATCTTAATCCATAACAAAACAAAAAAAAAAGTCCCAATGATAGAATAAGCCTCCAGTTTAAAAACACTCATCTCAGTTAGAAACCAAATCAAAATTAAAGCCAAAAAACCACCTCAGCAAGAAGAAAATAGAACATTTGCTTCTAGCAAATAAGAGGTTATCTGTCCGTCAAAGCAAGAAAAAGCAGAACAGAATCTATTATAGAGAAACTACAATTGGCTATTCAAACTGATATCAAGTACAAATCAATTCATTGTACATGTTGAAGTTATACGGAAAGATCCAAATGCCCTACAAACTCTACAATAAAAACGTTTCTTCAAACAATGAAAGGGTAAATACAATTACAATTGCAAATACAAAATTGCCAGAATCACTTCACTCGGTGTTCACATCTCAATCCAGCTGAAAACAGGAGCTGATAAGGAACATAGGCACATTTGAATTGCAATAAATGAAACTTAAATGAGCAAAACAGATCTGAGAGTAGAGTTGAGCATTCCATAATTGAAGTCTCTGATTTCATAGTTGGGATGAACTGATGAAGGAGCTGAGAGAAGGAGCCTGACATCACGATGAGGAAATCTCTGAGCTGGGGAATGAGAAGTTGAGAGAATAATTAAAATGAACTAAGGCAAAATGGACCTGGGTGATCAGATAAGGCAGGCGAAAGGGTTGGCAATAGGCCAATGCACTTTTCTGATAAGGCAGATGAAAGGACCAAGGATCAGAGACATTCTTGTAATTTTTCACAATATTTTGATTATCTGAACACCAAAAAACCTCCTAGGATCTGTAAACCTCTCTGGAGAGAGACTTCTTAGAACTGGACTCCTCCTAAAACATTGTAGAAGATGAATATCCAGCCCAAGTCATGCAATGCTTGTATAACTTGCTTTTTTCATCCCCTTTCAAGTCCTTCATTTCCTGCTCACGCCACACCCAACACCCCCACTATTCTCCTGAGTCACTCAGTACACCTCTTTCTCTCTCTCTCTCTCTACATGCAAATCATAGTATATATATATACACAGTCACCACATACTACACACACGCCCTCTCAATCTTTGGAAAATACACAAAACTCCATTCGATCAAGAGCCCCATCACCATTAATATCATCTTCTCTCACCATACTCAAAAGCTCGTCATCTCACATATCCTGCAACCCCATAAACAGCGACTCAGATCTGGGTCAATAGATACCAAAATCATCAAACACAACTTATCAAAAAACCCAGATGCCAAAAACTACCAAAAACCTCAATTCCACTTCAGACAACACAAACATTCACATGTAATGATGTACGTACCATCACATTAACATTCAATGCAAAATGGAAGAGACCCATTTCACCAAAATGAACAAATATCACAACCAAAATGCAAGAAATCCCAGAAACCTTACACATATTCTTTGTATCTACAATCAGCAAATGTGGAGTTTGGAGCCAATGTTCCACAGACTACGTACACGAAATGAAGATTCTTTCAGTCTTAGAAGCTCAAACCCAAAACACAGAAAATGGGGCCTTCCAAATCCGAAGCAAAAATAAGTTTTGGATTGTTTGAAAATTATTGCATAAACAATCCATAATTTTTAATCCTAGTTTCGTTGTCATAACCGTACACAGACATAGAGAGCGAGATATATATATACACAGAGAAAGAGAGATGCATATATATATATATACACACACAGAGATAAATAGACAATATATATATATATACACAAACATAGAGAGATAGAGATAGAGGGAACCGACGAGATGAATTGAAGAAGACAAAAAAGGGGGTAAAACATTGGTTACTGTATTTAGGGGGAAAAATAGATGGTTAGGGGGATTTGGGTTTGGGGTTTTTGTGTGTGTGCATTTAACAGAGATAGAGGAGAGAGATGTGAGGGGAATAATAACTCACATAGAGAGAGAGGGGTTTGCTGGTGTTAGAGGCTGAAAGAGAGCCAAGAGAGCAGATGACACTGATGCTTGTGGTGCCGGTGTCGGTGGTGTTGCAGTGGAGAGGCAGATAAAAAAGGGGTGGGGCGTTGGTGGTGCTTGGTTGCTTTTGCTGGTGGTGCTTGGTCGCTGGTGGAGGTGTAGCGCTGGTGGTTGCTTTTGTTGTCCGTGTAGCGAGGGAGAGAGGAAAGTGAATGAGAGACAGTAGATAAAATGCCAGAAAATTGTTGTTGAGGGGTATTTTAGTAATTTTAGAAACAATCCTGCTAAGAGCTTGTTAATCCCAAACTTTTCATGGGTTTCAAGAGTCCGGCTTGGAGGGGATACTAGGGTCAAAAACAACGGCCGAGTTTTTCAATCCACAACGAAAATCCCACCAAAATTTTCATATCCAAAGTAAGGATAAGTGGGCCCATAGATAATTTTAACCCAATCCCCCCTTTAATCCCCCTTAATCCTGCTAAACAAACACCCCCTTAGAGTTCATGATTAAACTGTTATAGTTCATGATTAAAAATCAGTTCTGAGTTCTAACTTGTTGAATTATAACTCTCCAACATAACAGCTTAAATTTTAAAGCACATTGTTGTTAATGTATCAAAGCAGGACCTCCTGTGTTCGAATCTCGACGCCAACATGTGAGGGGCATAAGGAAGTATAAATATCTGAGTTATATCCTCTCTATCAGCTCAAGCTTTTAGAGTAGATGATTGTCGAACAAAAATAATAAAACATGAGTCAGGACTTGAAAGATATAATACAAGTGATAAATTTGGCAAGGAACATCCTACACAAAGTCCGTCTAGTGGTCCAAGACCTAGTTTATACTGCATATCCCATATTTAAGGTGTGTGAGAAATGCAAACATAATCCCACAAAGCTAAAGGGAAAGTCAACTATTTAGATAACTACACAACTACAAAATAGTGGACTCGTTATTTTGCAGGTATATGTTCTTTAAACAGTACACAAAAGAAACTCACCTATCCAAATGACAAGTTGGACCATTGCTAGCCCTGTCAAGAGTTCTTTTGATAGCTGATTTCCAGTTAAAAGGAAATGAGCCACCCTGTGAAGAGAATACAAGAGACAGCTCAACAAGGCTGGCTGAGTCAACTGAAATGTTTGCTCAACTGAGAAGCTTACCCAACCGAAACTCCTGGACAAGTCATTTCCAGTACCAAGAGGAATAATTGCTGTCGGTGGAATGGGTTGCCGGTCTTGTTCATGAAGCTTTCCAAGACACCCTAGGGCCCATCCCACCGTACCATCACCTCCAGCAACCTGTCAAACAAACATGGTACCTTAGAATGTCCACATAAATGTTCTCAATTTGTCAATAACGCAGACAGTATACATATAGATTAGATTGTTTTCTCCACAATCAATTCTGGATAGAAGGAGAAACTACTATTAGAATTATGCAGATATACTGTTAGTATATAAAAATAAATATATATACAAATAAAAAACTAATACATTAGGTTGGGATGCTATGCCTATACGTACCACAACCCTCAGCTTTTCTCGAGTCTCTTTGGCACAGCTATCCCCAAGACTAGCAAACTTCTCCAGGCAACCCAATCCATACTCAACAAATTCGTGAGGCTTCACAACTGAAAGGTCAAAAACCTGGCACATGTTGAAAAAATTAAACAGAAAAAACATGGCATCACCTAGGAAAAAACGCAAGAGAAATTCACTGAAACACTTCATGCAAGCACTTTCATTAGACTTATCTGGCTTTCATCAAACCACAGGACTATTAGGTTCTGACCACACATGTTTTCTAAGAGAGCCGGTAGTCCAGTGGCAAGTATCACATACATTTTTAATATTACCAAAAAAATCCATATTTTTTATGTTCAATTAAATGTAGCTCAAAAATTCAAATGCCAAACTAGAAGGGTAGGCATAAAACTCCAAAGAATAAGATTTATGCCTTTCCCTTCAAAGATGCCCACAAAATAAAAAGATAACAACAAACAGCTTTCAAACAAAGAAAACACGAGTTCCACCTAGTCAAGATATCTATATATCGTTCCTTCCAAATAATCCACAAGATCGTGTGAAAAACTCCTCCAGAGATATTCTTAATCTATTTTTCCCTCCAACCCAAGAGCTGTTCTAGGCATCATCAATCAAACTCCTAGAGGAAAATGTGAATTCCAGAGATTCCAGGTTCGTTTGTACTTGATGAGCAAAATATCCACCAACGATGGATATTAGAGTAAAAAATAATCAATGCTAGCGGCTAAACCCGTGCAATGCACAAGATGTAAAATTTTTCATCTCGCACTTATTTTCGTTTCTCCATTGTGGGTCATTTGTTGACAAAGAAATTGGGTTGCTGACCTGTTATAGCACTTTGGCCTGAGTGTGGGTCTTCCACGGACAGCAAATGTCCTTTATCAAGGACCCAGAACGTACTTTTTTATCCAAAACTTTGGCTTCAATACCACACAAAAAAAAAAACTATCTCCTCCTTCACCTGAGAAGTTAGATAGATAATTACCAAAATTTATTCAGTGGAAAAAGAATTTTTATTAAACATATTGAAGTGATTAATTAGTATGACAATAAAAAGTTGTTCATAATAGACACATGACATAATGTGATTAGAGTAAACTATTCCTTTCAAATCTAAATACTTAAAATTAAAGGACATTAAAAAACTGAGAGAAAAAGGTTTTTATGAACTTGATTATTTTGTTTACGGTGATATATATATATATATATATATATATATTATTTTAGACTACATTGCTTAATGCATCGACGTGATTTTTCTCTCTTTTTCTCACAAACACAATACACGTGCAACGCACACATAATCTTTCTAAAAAACTACTATAATGATGGATACGTTAAACCATACAGACATACAGAAAAAAATATGGTTGGAATGATACTTCATTTTTCAAAGAAAAGCGAAGAATAGAGAAACTTTATGCCTGAAACAATAATTCAGCTACTGTTTTGCATCAGGCATTTAGTAGGTACATTACTTTTTTATTCACTAGCATTATGCATTGTAACCTTTGCCACGAGTAACTCTTCTACCCAACTCGAAAAAGTGTACAATAACTTTATTCATATAAATTATATGACATATTGGGCAACTTTATGCCAAAAAAACGACTCTCTAGTTGAAATCCTTGTAATTTATGTGGTTAACATTTCAAAATCTCAATAGAAAACAACTACACCTAATCCTTCATTTACTGGTTCTGGACTATTTCTCCCTCTCTGTAGTTCACTGGTTGGTTAGGTGTAGTAATGTTACTTTTTTTAAAAAAAAATAATATTTATTTGTTGATAGTGATGTTGCTTGGCAATGAGATTGCAGCAACTATTGGGGTATTAGTTTACATTATCATTGTCATTAGCATATAGAAGAGGCAATAGACATATAGTAAGGGAAATAGATTCATTGGAGGTAGTGTAATGTAATAAAATTTTCGAAACTTCATCCCCAAACCGCGTAAATCATTACACAACATTAGTAACTTCATTGCGAGTGCTAGACCTACAAACCCATGAAATACAAGAGGTCGAAGAAAATCTAACTCACATCACAAGAAACAGACATTGATTCGATATGAACGTACAAGCTGTAGAAGCATGTGAGTTTTTTTGAGAAAAGCAAGCAACAGTATAGATAAAATGTAGCAAATCCATGGGCTTAAGAGTGCAGTGAAGATAAAAAGATAATGAAAAACTACCCACCAAGAAAGGACAATAAAATAGTGTAGTGACAAAACCATTGCCTAAAAGTCCATTTTTAGTTGAGCAGGTAAAATTTGTGGTGTTTTTAAACTTGTATTAGTGTTGTGGTAGTTTACCTTCACAAAGAATTGGTATAAAGTAAAGGTTACCCAAATGATTTTCTCCTCAAGTAGATAACCAGCATTCAAAGACAAAGGACTTGTCCGGGCACATATAGACCTTCTTTTAGTAACAAATCTAGAATAGATCATCTAAAAGTTGGAAAGTCTCCCGTATCCAATAAATCTATATTATTTTTATCTATCAGAAAATGGCCAACCAATCCTATCGTCTCTCCTGTCCCATCTGTGTAAAATATCCGTTGCTTGCTTCTGGAGTGCATGAACTGGAACTATCACTATCACGTCAATCGGATCTACACTAGTTTTTAAGGTGCTTTCCTTTGCTTGTTTGAAGTAAGGAATGGTAGCATGAGTAATGTTAAGCAAGATCTCCTCAAGGGGAGGTGGCAATGAGTTGATGACACCATGATTAAGTTCTAATCGTGCACAAATCTATAACTGCCACATTGTTGCATGATCACTTCCTTGTTAACCCATAATCCCTCTAGATCCTACAACTGAAGCATACCACCACAGGTAGGATTGGAGTGAATAGATAATTCAGAGTGGGTGTTAGCAATTGATGCAAAAAACAGGGATTTATTAACAGTAAATTTGGTACAATGATTCGTTGATGCCTATTATACTAGCTGTCTAGCCACATCAATATGAACATAATTGAAAGCCCTCAGGAGACAAACTGCTTTTTTGCATGGATTGCCAGAGAGCATTAACCAAATAGTGTAGGAATCTAAAGCTGAGCTGAGGAAAGCTGTTGAAGTTACTCTCCACTGATCATAACCGATTGGAATGGTACCCGCTTAATTTCGACGACTGTTGTATAATCCTTGCTCATTGGCAGTTTCCACGGCTCCCCATCCATCTGCATAAAAGCTTCTTTCCACTCTCCAGCTCTAAGCTCCAATCTAAGTGCTGCAGCCTGAGTTGTTGATAAAATTCGTTACAGGTGTATAAAAAGCATACAGTAGCAAATAATATCATCCACAGCGCAACTAAGAACACTGAAAGGCGGACCTTTGAGGATGAGGATGAGGAGGAGGAGGAGAGGGAGATGTAAAAGGTGCAAGGCAACTGAGTGCAACCCATCATTGAAGAAAAAACAACCAGAGAGCAGGGTGCCATCACCAGTGTGAAAGAGAGAGAGCTCAGAGCTACAAGGTCAGGCGTGAAGATGCAAGAGACGATCAAGTGAAAGTGTCATCCTTAAATAGTGAATCCCCTCTCTTTTGTATACATGGTTTCTTCAGATTGAAGTCAAGCAACACAAGACCCCAACCAAAGTGTTGTCCGAATTAAAATCGGGTTAGAATTTGTTTTGCAAACGCCCGACCCATGTACTGAAGACTTTTGGCCAAATACTGAATTTTTTGGATTGGGTTCGGGTTTGCCCGCCCAAGTTGCACCCCTAAATGCAATATGGTGCAAACAGCACTATGGGTGGCAGTAACGGCACCATGTTTTTCTTTTTACATCAAGACAACTTCAAGCATCAACTAGTCAAGAAAAAATATTCAGAAACATTTTTTACTTTTTCATATTAAGAAATTTGAAAACTGCTACATATAGCCAATGTTGTGGACAAGAGAGAGGCCATACTTGTCTAGATAGGGTAGCATGCAACAAGGTCATCCATTAAATAAGCATAAAATAAAGACAACACAAGCACGTGTGTTTTGAAGGTCTCTACAGTCTTATAAAGTCATTTACAGCATTACTTTATGTGACCTGGATCAAAATTATGAGCAGATTAAGATGGCTTCTAGGAAATGTGTGTGTGCTGCGCCTACAAGTCATCCAACTAGTGATGGTTAGGTTAGGCTCATGAACAGGAAACAAAATGAAAAGAAAGGCAGAGACTAAGAAGGCAATGCCACATCAGCAGCCGTGCTGCCCCTGGTTCCTTCCACTGTTTCTCAAAATTTTCATCACCCTAACAGTGTCCAAAGCCAATCTAACACAGACAAACAATGTGGAAAACAATGCATTTGCAACTACCGGCATTGACACAACAAATCAAAAAAGAAATCAAGAAAACAATAGAACTTCCAGTACCTGAGCAATGTGTTTGGCAGATATAAGTTCAGCCATAACAAATGAAGCATGCCATCCATGTTTTAGGCCAAAAATTTCTAAGAGGCCATCATCAGCTTGGGCCTCGACAAAGCCCCTCTGAAACACAACAATAAATAGCAAAGAAACCACTTTCAGCTTGTGACTCATCATTATATATCATTAAAACATTTAAATAGAGGTAGCAGTTTATGTTCCTGCTCAAGATGAGTTAATATTGAAACAAAATATTGCTGAGGCACAAATATATACCACAAGTGATGCACAGCAGTAATTGCAGCATAACAAATGCGGAAAGGAAGAAAAAACAAGTGAAGAAAAAGCACAAAAAGAAGAAATGTGCATGCAAAGGTTTGTATTTTGTACAGTCAGGAGCCTAATATAGGAATTAATGGGGCAAAACAAATTCAATTTGCAAAAAAACATGGAGAAATCAAGGGGTACAACTAACTTTCCAGGAATTTTTTTTTTTTGCCACCACCCCCCTCCCCAAAAAAAACACCAGGGGGAGAAGTTGCATTTACAGAGGACTCTAGGACTCTGCGGCCGATGGAAGTGAAGTTTAAGTTGTAGACGACTTATGAGTCCATGTTGCGTTTACATGGGGAACATGTGTTAAAGCTTATATCAGATACCTACCCCGTAAAACTACGCTAACAAAGAACCACATCTATTCTGTAGACTCTTTCCCACTAAGTGAAATAGAAACAAGACAATCCATTCAGCAACTGCTGCAGAGACTTATTACCAGTTTTGCACATAGCTGTAACCTTTTAGGATTTCCCTTTTCCTCATCCTCCGAAAAATTCAACTTGCTAATTCTATTCCAGAAAATTCCTTTTTCACTCTGATGCGCACTGGACAAACTTTCATTTGTATTGTATTTTGCTTGAGAGAAGGAAGATACCAGGAGCAGGTTCTACACAAACAACATGGGTGTTGTTTGATGCACACCCATTATCATGTCCACAACTCGTATTCTAAGGATGAGACAGACAACATGTGTGTTGTTTGATGCACACCCATTATCATGTCCACCACTCCTATTCTAAGGATGAGAAGAGTAAAAGAAATAGAATCATGTCTATGCAATCAAAATGTCAAACTATATGACAGATAAGATCCACCTTTTTTATTTTTTTTTAAAGGATTTTAAACAGCATTAGGCCCTCCAGTAATTGAATCACACAAGTTTACATTGCTCAATAACAGAGATTCTGTTTTGATTTGTCTGTCAACACAGTCAAATGGGCACCTATGATTCACCTTAAAGAGGTATAATAAAGGTTTAAAAATGAATCATCATTGTGCTAGTA
>CM042188.1:40500080-40519449 GCA_023539305.1 Ilex asprella | reverse complement strand
CCGAAAAATTCAACTTGCTAATTCTATTCCAGAAAATTCCTTTTTCACTCTGATGCGCACTGGACAAACTTTCATTTGTATTGTATTTTGCTTGAGAGAAGGAAGATACCAGGAGCAGGTTCTAGACAAACAACATGGGTGTTGTTTGATGCACACCCATTATCATGTCCACAACTCGTATTCTAAGGATGAGACAGACAACATGTGTGTTGTTTGATGCACACCCATTATCATGTCCACCACTCCTATTCTAAGGATGAGAAGAGTAAAAGAAATAGAATCATGTCTATGCAATCAAAATGTCAAACTATATGACAGATCAGACCCACCTTTTTTATTTTATTTTTAAAGGATTTTAAACAGCATTAGGCCCTCCAGTAATTGAATCACACAAGTTTACATTGCTCAATAACAGAGATTCTGTTTTGATTTGTCTGTCAACACAGTCAAATGGGCACCTATGATTCACCTTAAAGAGGTATAATAAAGGTTTAAAAATGAATCATCATTGTGCTAGTAGCAACCCCTTTGTATTACATATGACCAACAAATGATACCTTTTCCAAATACTCTGGCTTCAAATTACCCCAAGGATTTCTTCCACTTCCGTAGTTATGAAGATTTAAAGCAACTAGAGACCTTACACTGGAAGAATAAAAAAACTATCAGGTCAAGAGGAAAATAATACACAGAAAAATGAAATGTATGGAAAAACCTCGGCAACTAGGAGCATGCCTAATATTGAGTCTGTTTGGAACTAACTTAAATAGGTAACTTTTAAGGATTTTGAAGCAAAATAAATCAGATCCATTTGGAACTTGACTTTTTTACTGGCAACTTTCTGGACCAAAAAAAACTTATTTAAGCTAATTTAAGAAGCTGATTTTATGAGTTTTTCTTCCCATTTTTTGGAATTTTGTAACGGGTCTCACATAAATTTTTAATTTATTATATTCAAAAAATATTATTAGTGATGTAAAAAAATTGAAATTCATATTTTTGTATGACACAAAAAGTCAAAAAAGTTAGAAAGTCACTCCAAACGGATTTTTCTAATTTTATCAGCTTTTTAAAAAGTACCCTAAACAGTTTTGGGGGACTTTTCTAATTCTGACTTTTTTGTAAAGCTTTTTAAACTAACTTTTCACCTAAAAAAATCAACTCCAAACAGACCCATTATTTTAAGTTTAATTGTAAAATATTGACATAAAAATCATGTGACATGCATGATCTCGCGCACACACAGAGGGAGGGAGGGAGTAAAGTACCTAAGAAGAAATAAATAAGAAGATTCATTACAGAAGGCACTATATAGCAAGCAAATATTGAGATATGTACTCCTACCGACAAGAATGACGGTAACAATCACAACAGGAGATGTTAGAAAATAAAGAAAGGTTTGAAATCAACCTTGAAGGGATGGGAATCTGCTCCCATTCTGAGCAATTAAACTTTTTAATGTGCATCCTTACAATGTTATTTAGTCCCCTGCATCCATGAAGTTGTTGGTTGCAAATAAGCAGAAAAACGTACTATTCATTCAAGAAAAATATCAACCTAACTAACATATATCTACTTGAAAAAATACGGTTTTGAATCATAACTTCCAAGTGGAGAACTACACTAACAACATCTTCAAAAGGCTCTTTATTCCCACTCAACTCTTTCCTTTAAAGTCGGCCACTAAAAATTAGGCTCCAATAGACTCTATTTAGACTAGTTGAAATCAGAGGCTTATTTGGCTCTCTACACTTGGAGAGCTCAACTCTCTCTCAATTCTTATTTTAATGAATACAAAGACGACACAGATACATTCTTCATTAAATATTATTGACTATAAAACTAGTTTTCTACTAGAATAGAGTCCATTGGAGTTTTCTAAAATATTTTACTCTCTATTTCAAGATTTTATTGAAGATACTCTGTATTTCAAAAAAGATTCTCTCTAAAAATATAAAGTACTATTGGAGATGGTCTAAAACAAATGGCCACACATCCAATTTTTATGTTAGCACAGAAGTGGAAAGTAAGAGTGTCAGACAATGCAGTATCCAACATTTAGAAAACAAGGTATACTTTGCACCTTTCTGAACCTACTATCAGACAGTATTTACATATGAGGGTGTGAATGCAACTATCCACATGAAAAGAAAATTAAGCATTAGGGACAATGATAACTGCAGTACTTTCATTCATTGACCAAAAACTATAAGAACACTAGCCCTGAACTGATAATTAGGCTATTAACATTGGACTCTGTGCATGGCCTCATACACGAGTCGAACACATGTAGACAGTGGGAATTGGGAACATGTCAACTGTCAAGGGTCAACGATCTCCTGCCACCCATGCTTAACAGAGAATACCCCACCAACAAAGGAAAACAGTACCTGCATTTTTTGCCTAAATACAATTAAAATAAATTTAAAAAGATTAATTGAAGATATTCTTGCCAGATGAAGCTGGCCTCATCACATTTTCAAAAGAGTAATCCTAAAGCAAGCAGTTAACCCCTCCAAGGGAGGCATAAGGCTCGAGACACTAAGGTTCAAGCTTTTTAAATCGTTACTCCCTTAGCGTTCATTGCACGCTTGTCGATTAATAAGTCTAGGACGTGCTTGTTACATCCTTATTCAAATTCCTACAAGAAAACGTGTTTTATGGATGCATTGATATGAGATGTCATACACAATTCCACAGGGGCAGAAAAGAAGAAGCTTGATGATGCACCACAAAAGTCAATATAGTGCAATAACAAGTAAAGACATACCATAAAATTGAGCATCAAAAGAAAAGAACTCAGCGGGAGACAGTTCTGACCTTAAATTTGGATCATTGATACAAGGTGTGAAGAACCAACCTTGTTTGCAACTGTATCCAGAGTAAATGATCTGTGATAAAAAGGACAGGTAAAACCTTGAAGTTGTACACACAAGGTAGTGAAAACTGTCGGATGATGTATGTTAAACACTTTTAGTGGCACAGCTGGAGAGATGCATGTGCTTGCCAAAATACATTGTGAGAAATAACGACAATAACAAACTCGATATAGAAGCGGGAGGAAATATGGAAACGGCTTGATGATAAGATATAATAGCCACATAATCACGATGTAACCCTACATCTCCCTTGTGAATAAGATACATGAATATTGATAAAAATTACCAAAAAACCTTTAAAAAAATTAGTATCCTAACTTTCCCGAAAAGTAAAGCGACAAGCTTTGCTTTATAAATGACTTACGAAGTTTCCCCTTCTGTTGTGCCCATGCTTCTGAAAGGGTCTCAGGAAGCCTCCTTTCTAGGGCTTCGATAGTGTTTGGTTCAGGTCAATTGCAAACAGATCTTCTGATGAGAAACATAAGTTCATTTTTTGTCTCATTAAACCATTGCCAAGACTTGTTACAACCTTGACATTTCCAGTATAAAGTTCAAAGTTTGGCTAATTTTTGCTAGAAAAATTGCCTCAAAATCAACTCAACTCAGCAAAACCTTATCCCAACATTTTTGGGGTAAAATTGCCTCAAATTATCTGCTGAAAATTTGCAGATCCACCTCTCTATCGACAAAATAAGGGTCAAAATTGCTAGGATGATTATTTTCTCGCTTTGGACTCGGGAGAAAGGGAAAAAATTTAGGCCTCAGAGAGATGAGTAGATTTCAAATCTGCTAGGAGGTTAATTTGCCTCAAATTATCTCCTGAAATAGGCAGATCTACCTCTACCTCTACATATTCAAATTCAGGTCAAGATTTCTAGAATGATTCACAATTCTCTTATTTTTCTCACTTCAATCTCAAGAAAAAAGGAGAAAAAATCGGCATCTTCAAGGAGATGCCTCAATTTTCTGTTGGAATTATTAGATATATGTATCTAGGTAAAAAATAAGGGTCAAGATTACTAGTTCTGATTCAAAACTCTCCAAGTTTCTCTCCTTATCAAAAAAGGGAAAAATTATAACTAAGAGACACGAGTGGTTTTTTTCCCTTTCGGTAAAAAGGAAGCACATATCTAAAAATTGTCATCTACAGAAACAGGATGCATTACTACTTCATCTTTGCTTTAATATTTATCATCTTGACTCTAGTCCTAAGATCTAGTAATTGAAGAGTGCTTATACAAAGGCCTACAATATCTAACAATTAAGTAGGTCTTGTAGGCTTTTGGACATTGGGAGAGAGGTGCATTTCTGGTACCTATTGTGCTTCTCTTAGAACTACTCTTCCTCTTTCTCCTCTTTGACAGTGCTTTTAACTTCTGTACACTGTCTTGGATAATTTTTCTTTCTCACTTACATTAATGTTTCTGCAAAGAAAATATCTTTGCAATTAGAGACTCCAACCAGAATCAAGCTCCCCAGCTATATGTGCATTAACAACAGCATTTCAGTGCAGTAAGAAATTTGAAGAGAAGACAAATGCAAACCTTATTTGAAATAGGACCTTGTGCAAGGTAAGGTTTTTCATTGCGTAAATGGTGAAAACCATAAGCAACTTGTGCATCCATTCCTGAATCCGAATACCAAAAAAAAAAATTACACATACATAATTAAGAATGAAACATAAAATAAAAAATAGTAAATAATTATAATTCATAAGCAAGTGATGACACTCCACATTAAAATTGAGATAAATTTACAACAACATACTCCATCTACTTCATGTTTACTAACCTCTTTTTGCCCAAGGGGTGGGGGATATTGCAGTTATTTTTTTGCTCAACAGTATAGTTACTTAAAAAGGAATATGGCGGGAGCAAGATTTAGTTAAAAAAATCTCATTATGGTGTAAGATTTTCCTGGGTGATGCATGTCATATTACTGGATCAGGGCCAACTTTACACCAGAAAAATATCTAGAAAATGATAATTCAAAGTAAAATTTCATCCAAGTAATTATGCACATTCAGTTTGCTAAAAAACAAGAGTAATGAACATCATAGCAAGAAAAGAAGTTTATCCTAAGTTCCAAACATAAAGGTCCGTTTGGTTAGGAAGAAAAAAATGATCGAAAGTGAAAATGATCGAAAGTGAAGTGAAAGAAAGAAAATAATAGAAAATATATTTTCATACATGTATTTGGTTAGAATGAAAAATTTATCGGAATTTTTTTTAAAAAAAATCATTCTATTGTTTGAAAGAAATAAAATTTATAATAATTTTTTTATAATTGTCTAAATTACACTTAATTATATTAAATTGGTCTTAAAAATAAAAAAAATATGTAATTATAATTAAAAGTTAAAAAAAAATTAAAGAATGGCTCGAAAGTTAATTTTAATACAATCACCAATACAAAGGTCTTTGAACCAAATTATATGATTAATCAAATTCATACCAAAATTTTTTAAAATTAATAACCAATAAAATATGTTAAAAAAATAAGAATAAAATAGGACGTTGGTTATAGATCACAATTTTCTTGCATTTCCTTGTGTTTTTTACAAAAAAAAAAAATTAGTTATTTGTGAGAAAATTCAAACATGAAGGAAAATTATTTGTTCTATCATTTTTCTTTTCATGCTAACCAAACACATAAAAATTTTAAAAAAATTCTCTTTCTTACATTTTCTATCATTCTCCCACTAAACAAACGAACCCTGAAGAATTCTTTTGACATGCAAATGCCTCCATTTTTGTTAGTCCTCTCAGTTTTTATGAACCAGAGCTAGAAGCTTCCCTTGTGCAAGAATCAAGATTTTAGCAGTAATAGAATATCAAAATAGTAACTCCAATCTTATACATTGATATGCATCAAATCTGTAATTGGGCAAGATAAAATACAGTTGAAATGTGAGTACGTGACTTAATGCATCATTCTCAAAGACAAAATGTCATACCTATGCTAAAGTAATTGTAGAACACTCCGTCATAGCAGCACACTTTCTCAGGCAACTCCCCTTCGATTTCCAATCCCTAAACAATCCCAATCAAGTCTCAACCATTGAAAATGAGAATGAAAACACATTAAATCAAGATTGATATTCAATGAATGATGAAACTGCATGAATATATATTATCTACACAATGAGATTGATCGCCGATTCGGTGACGTTGACTCAGATAATTCAGATTTGAGTCGAAGACATTTCAGAAACTCAGTTGAGTCTCGTGAGACTCATGGTTTAGATGAAACATGTAATGTTGTTGAATTAGAAGGTGCTGAGTTGTATCGTTATAAGCTTATACTTTGAATTGTGACACAAATATATGCACAAGAATTGAAATGGAGTACACGTGATATAAAGGTGGGAAACTCTTTGACGAATCATTTTATTATGTTCCCAGAGAAACATCATGATGAAACAGAATTTAGACTCTTCGATCTTCCGTAGCAGGTAGAAATCAGAATCATCATAATGATATGAATACAAATCAAAGCCAGCAACATGAAAGATGAATAAATTGAACTATTATGTGTTGAAAAAGAATAGCACTTTGAAAATTGTAATATTCTCCTAGAATACTAGTGATTGAATAAAATTGGTCCAGCAAAAGATGTCAAATTGAAAATTTGTAACCATTTCACAACCTGGTCAATGGAAACTTCTTCCATCGGCTTCAGAGAATGTGGTGTCTCCATTTTCTCCCCAGCTGGCATGGATATTACAAGATTCCAACTGCACAGAACTAAGTACTATTTCAAATAACTGCTAAGGAAATTAACGAGACACAACTTGTGCACGCGAGCAGGATGGTTGAAGTACAAAGTAAACTTTCAAAAGGGAAATGAAATTATGTACAACAATTTATGATAACCAATAAAAACACACTTCAACTGTTATAGTTCATGATTAAAAATCAGTTCTGAGTTCTAACTTGTTGAATTATAACTCTCCAACATAACAGCTTAAATTTTAAAGCACATTGTTGTTAATGTATCAAAGCAGGACCTCCTGTGTTCGAATCTCGACGCCAACATGTGAGGGGCATAAGGAAGTATAAATATCTGAGTTATATACTCTCTATCAGCTCAAGCTTTTAGAGTAGATGATTGTCGAACAAAAATAATAAAACATGAGTCAGGACTTGAAAGATATAATACAAGTGATAAATTTGGCAAGGAACATCCTACACAAAGTCCGTCTAGTGGTCCAAGACCTAGTTTATACTGCATATCCCATATTTAAAGTGTGTGAGAAATGCAAACATAATCCCACAAAGCTAAAGGGAAAGTCAACTACTTAGATAACTACACAACTACAAAATAGTGGACTCGTTATTTTGCAGGTATATGTTCTTTAAACAGTACACAAAAGAAACTCACCTATCCAAATGACAAGTTGGACCATTGCTAGCCCTGTCAAGAGTTCTTTTGATAGCTGATTTCCAGTTAAAAGGAAATGAGCCACCCTGTGAAGAGAATACAAGAGACAGCTCAACAAGGCTGGCTGAGTCAACTGAAATGTTTGCTCAACTGAGAAGCTTACCCAACCGAAACTCCTGGACAAGTCATTTCCAGTACCAAGAGGAATAATTGCTGTCGGTGGAATGGGTTGCCGGTCTTGTTCATGAAGCTTTCCAAGACACCCTAGGGCCCATCCCACCGTACCATCACCTCCAGCAACCTGTCAAACAAACATGGTACCTTAGAATGTCCACATAAATGTTCTCAATTTGTCAATAACGCAGACAGTATACATATAGATTAGATTGTTTTCTCCACAATCAATTCTGGATAGAAGGAGAAACTACTATTAGAATTATGCAGATATACTGTTAGTATATAAAAATAAATATATATACAAATAAAAAACTAATACATTAGGTTGGGATGCCATGCCTATACGTACCACAACCCTCAGCTTTTCTCGAGTCTCTTTGGCACAGCTATCCCCAAGACTAGCAAACTTCTCCAGGCAACCCAATCCATACTCAACAAATTCGTGAGGCTTCACAACTGAAAGGTCAAAAACCTGGCACATGTTGAAAAAATTAAACAGAAAAAACATGGCATCACCTAGGAAAAAACGCAAGAGAAATTCACTGAAACACTTCATGCAAGCACTTTCATTAGACTTATCTGGCTTTCATCAAACCACAGGACTATTAGGTTCTGACCACACATGTTTTCTAAGAGAGCCGGTAGTCCAGTGGCAAGTATCACATACATTTTTAATATTACCAAAAAAATCCATATTTTTTATGTTCAATTAAATGTAGCTCAAAAATTCAAATGCCAAACTAGAAGGGTAGGCATAAAACTCCAAAGAATAAGATTTATGCCTTTCCCTTCAAAGATGCCCACAAAATAAAAAGATAACAACAAACAGCTTTCAAACAAAGAAAACACGAGTTCCACCTAGTCAAGATATCTATATATCGTTCCTTCCAAATAATCCACAAGATCGTGTGAAAAACTCCTCCAGAGATATTCTTAATCTATTTTTCCCTCCAACCCAAGAGCTGTTCTAGGCATCATCAATCAAACTCCTAGAGGAAAATGTGAATTCCAGAGATTCCAGGTTCGTTTGTACTTGATGAGCAAAATATCCACCAACGATGGGTGCCTTCACATGCATGACACCTTTATGAGGTGCAACGAATAGCTGATGCCTTCCATATTAATATTGTAATTTCCAAATACTTCATATTCCCCATTCTCTAAGCACCAAATAGCAATGTAACTAGTAATCATAATTTAAAGGCAAGATGTAGTTGAAGTTTCTTGATTTCCAAAAACGCCAATAGTACACCAAAAAGCACATGTAAAGAACAACCCAAAATCCTACCATGTAACTTGTCTAGACAAAAAATAAGCTCCCCATCATTAATATATATATATATATATGTATATACAACTACAGTTATATGCATATATAACTATATGGATAGAAAGAGCCAGTATGATCTGAAAATGAAATTTCAAATTCCACCCATGAGGCCCTGAAACTAGTTCTGTAATGAACAAGAAGATTAATAATGCAAATTTGCTAACTCTACAACAATCGCAAAATCCCAAAAAAAAGAGGTGTTTACCTTCAAAATTACACATTTAACACAATTATTATTCAATATATACATACAAATACACACTCCAATAGGTCAATCATAGCTCTAAAACTGGGCCAACTAATGATATGAATTCGGCGAGCACTTACAATGGAAGCGACATGAGTTTTATCATTACCACAAAAACGAAAAACATTTGTACTTTATTGTACGAAAATACACCTTTACCAAACTTTCTCTCCCGAATGTATAGAACCCACAAACAAACTGTAACTTTTTGCCCACATTACACGTTTAACACAATTTATATTACGAAGGCCAAAAGCAACAAACAAAATTGAACCCTTGGGTTAAAATTCACCTTTTCCTTTCTTGTTGCATCCATCCACATTTACTATATTAACATGCTTTCCAATCCAAATTTCCAAAATCGACAGTGTTAAAATTTACATATTAACACCCTTTCCATCCCCAATCCACGGATCCCACTAGCAGAATCAAACCTTCTGTCCAAACTTACTAATTCAACACAATTTACCCAAAAATTACATTCAACAGTCCACATCCTTCCAATCCCAAGTTTACATGCACAAACAGAAATCCTTTTGTCCAACATCACACATGCAAAACAGTTTGCATCACAAGTATCAAAACCAACAAACAAAATTCAACAATCTTTTCTTACATGGTCACAGTGGACACAGTTTCTATCCAACTCCTAAGAGCCCAAAACCCACAAACAAATTCAAACTGATTCTGCAAGCACAAACACAAAGCACACAAAATAAAATTGAACCATTTTGCTCAAAAAAACAATTCCAACTTGACAACCTAACTTTGAATCCCAAATTCCATTAGTTCATGTTTGTACTTTTCACACTCTTGATATGTCAAATGCAAACCCACCAAGAAGCTACAGCTTTTTGTGCAAAATCACACAGTTCATCAAGCTAATGCACACCATAGAAGCTGGCAACATCAGGTTAATGCACACCATGAGAGAGGGTAACCAGTGTGCAGATTAACTAGCTAATTTAGGAGAAAAGCAGCTAGAAGTTATTGTAAAATTAGGACAACCACCCAACTGTTTAGCGCCACTGTTGAGTGTCGATATCTCCAGTACTACTTTTATTAGGGAATCCAGGTAACTGAGGTTCCCTCCACATCACCAAAAAAAAAACACACAGTTAACACACTTTTTTCCTAATGCACAATAACCCAGATAAAAAATTGAACCTTTCTGCCACAATCACGCATTTAACACACTTTTCATCCAAATGCACAAGACCGACAATCAAAAACACACTTCTTCGAACAAATCCAAACGCTCATCACAATTCCAGAACCATACACATACACGACGACTTATTCAAACACTCATAAGACAAACCATTCCTCAAACCACAATTTCAACACCACTCACCATTTTCAAAATTAACAACGTACATGCACACACATACACGCATATATGTATAGACAGACAGACAGACAGAGAATGAGGCACCTGTTCTTCACCCATCAAATCCTGCAACCTAGCTTTGAGCTCCGGCCCATGCCGTCCACCACTCTTCGAATTAACAAACACCACCAATGGAGCCTCGGCTGGTTCCACCGGTTCGGCCCCTTCCACATGAGTCGCCTCAAAATGTCTTTTTCCACCATTAACGTTCTTGGCCTCAATCGCATCTTTCATTGCCAACCTCAAATACTCCGGCACAGTAATCGTCTTCCTCAATTCCTCCTTCGGAATTCGAACCCCAGCCAATGTGCAACCCTTCAGTGAATCGATCACAGAAGACCCCGGCGAGTCCATATTTCAAAATTCAAAGCCAAAAAGATTGAAGATTGGCTCAAGAAAGTTCAATAAATTGTCATGATTACATGGTTTGCGTGTATGTGTGTAGGAGAAGAGAGAGACAGAGAAGGGAATGGGCAATTAGCAGCCCAGAGGGAGTGTTGAAAGAGGCGAAGGGTGGTATTCCGGTGATCGGATGAATGAGTGGGACATTTGAAATGTTGATAATAACGGGCACCCACATGTTTTTAGAAAGTTAAATAAGTAAAGAGAGAATTACACCCACGCCCTTTGAGATTTGTCACTTAATAACTTAAACCCATAAAATTTAAAATATTATACACAAACCTCCTAAAATTTATACACGCATACACTTAAATCTCTGTGGTCAATGCTCGTTAGTATATTTGTAAGTAAACTATATCCAGACCTCCAAAATTTTTTAGATATATAATACTTAAATCTCTCAAGTTTAAAATATTATACTTAAATTAAAAATATTCTAATCAAAAATAGAATATTAAATATTTTAAACTTTACAACCAAAATGTATATTCTATTATAATATTTATTGAAATAAAATTAAAATTTTAATTTTAATTTTTTCTTAAAAAATCATAACTAATATATAATTATATTATCTATTAGAAGTTAATTTAGTCGTTTAAACGATAAAATTAAACTACAAAATTACTCTAATTAAAGGTAAAATATATTGTTTCCATTACATTTATTTCAATAAATGACATAATAAAATATTAATTTTTGTTGTAAAATCCATGTTCTATTATGAATGATTTAGACCCATTGTTTGATATTTTTTGGTTTTATTACAGTATAATTATATACTAATTACGATTTTTTAAGAAAAAATTTATTTTTTATTTTTAATGTTATTTTAATAAATGATATAATAGAACATGAATTTTAGTTTTAAAATTTAAAATATTTGATATTCTATTTTTTATTAGAGTATTTTTTTTCTTAATATAATATTTTAAACTTAAGGGGTCTAAATATTATAATCTTATAAACTTTAAGGAGTCTAGATATAATTTACTAAATACATTCCCAAATATTATCCCCATACAAACTTTAGGGGTGTAATATTTTAAACAAAATTTAAAAAATTAAGTGACAAACTTTAAAGGATTTTGAATGTTATTCTCCCATAAATAAATGGTTAATGGAGCCTTCAAAAATTGATCATTGTGCGAAATAAATTTGACAAGCGAATGATTGCACTTATTCTAAATTTTGTGAAAATTGAACTGCAAAAAAAGGTATGTAATCAGCTAATCTCACTTCGCAGTCGAAAGATATTTCAATTTTTAATTTGCACTTCAATATTATAAATTGGTAGCAATATGAATCTCGTTCAAACTATCATTTAATTTTGTGTTATAAATTAAAACACATGAATTGAAAGTACTTCGAACATGAAGATGAAGTGTATTTATCGGTGCAAATCTTCGTCTACGATTAAATTAGCATTAAATAGAGGCTAAATTTATCATGTACAACTCGCATAAGACACCAACAATTTAAATTTATACACAAGTCAATGACCAAAACACTTGCAACTCTTCAATTTATGACGAAAAATTGAACAGTAGTTTGAATAAAATTTATATTACTATCAATTCATAATATTAAGGGTACAAAAAAAAAATTTTAATATTTGAAAGTATAAATTAAGAATCAAAATATCTTTCAAGGTGTAAAGTGACATTAACCAATCACATAAATGTTTTTATATTTGACAGGTAGATTGAGCTGTAATATGTAAGATCTGAATCAAATAGTGTACGCTTCTTCCTATGTATGACAACTGGACAAATAGGAAAAAGTGTATACTACTCTCCTCTCTTGATAATGTATATGTCTTCTACTGGAGGCATGTGGATAGAATAAATTATGTCACTGACTGTTTTTTAAGATATACGAGTCACAAACAAAAAGAAAAAGAATAAATCCACATGCCTCCATTGATACACCCCACTGTCCCACCATTAACATCATCATACAACACTGTGGTCGGTGTCACACCACATATTTATACTTGGAATAACTCATAACCGAAGAGATATTGATAATCGATGAATAAGCCTATTTAAAACCGTCGGATGAGTTTATTGAAATTTGTTCTCTTTTATATTATAAAATTTAAAGGTGATATCAAAACCTCAATAAGTACAAGAATAGATTAAGGGTGGATTTGTCTAGGAAAATATATGTCCCTCCAATACAATAGTATTTCTTCGTCTCGCAATATCTCTTAAATTCTTACTTAGTAACTTTTTTTTTGAATGCCAACAAAGCACAATGATCCTATTCCAAGAATCCCTCCAGAACAAATGCACAAATGAAAAGTGTTGTACAAATATATAAAATATTTGAGCATGGAAAAGTTGCACTTAGAGAGGGGGAGGGAGAATGAGAAACGACCCATGAACATAGCTCCAGCAGAAATGAATGCTGCAGGGTATATGCAAGTTCATGGAAAAAGGAGTGTCAGAATGACCCCCCCCCCCTTCTCTCTCTCTCTCTCTCTCTCTCTCTCTAAACCCCTCTTTTTTTTTTACCCAAACCAAAGTCACAGTTGAAGTATAAATAATTATGTGGCACCCCTAATGCTCTCCCTCACGTGTGTTAGTGAAGCTATAGCCAAGTATATATACTTCAATTGTTAGAAGCAAGCCAAAAGGTGAATTCAGGAAATCAAGCTGCTGCTAAAAGAAACAAGGTTTTAACTAATTAAAACAAGATGGTTAAACCTTACACACAAGCATTATCAAAGTTTGTCTCTCCTTGTCCTGTAATTGTGGTGATTTTATTACTGTCTTCGACATGGGATAAGGGTATAAATTTCTCAACGAGGACGTTACCATTCCAATCAATTTTGTACGAAACATCCAGACCTTCCAGAATAAGATGATACACAATGTCACCACAAGGAAGAGAAACTTGTTCCCTTCCATTTTCAGAACCTTCTTGATCTTGGTAAACATCCGAATCTGAAGCATTACCTAGTATTTTGCCATTTTCTATCTTCAATGGGGAGTTATGAGGCTGGTTTCGTTGAGATACTGACCTTATGTCCCATGAAAGCACTTGCTTGATCAAGCTTTGAAATTCATCAGATGTATAGAGCGACTTCTTTTCCTAAAATAAAGCAAATGCAAAGTCAGCCATGGCAATTTTTCTTCCAACTAGACAGTTTAGACTTTAAAGCATTTTCATGTCAGAAACAAGTTCTTGCTTGCTTACTGACATTAAAATATTGCACTGATGCATTGAAACAAACTTTTTAGTTTAATCTCTTTAATCTGACCTAAGGAAAAGCGTTATAACAGCAGCACAAAAAATATCCAAATGGTAAGTGAAGGGGGAAAAGCAGTGGAGATAGCAACACTTGTTGCACTACGACTACATCCTTTCAAAGAACAGATTAAGGCCTTACACATAGATCGTCCAGAAATTTTAAAAAAAAAAAAAACCCACGAAATACAGCGTTCAGACTTTGTTTTATGTAAAAGTTCTCTCTTATTCAGAAGGTACTTTTCAGATTTTGGTGCACAGGAAGCAATAATGATTGTTAGGGTGAGTACTAGATGCTGCCCTATGGGAATGAATTAGAACATGCAAAAGTGTCCAAGTATTTGAAAATCTGGTGATT
The DNA here is from genome assembly GCA_023539305.1 of Ilex asprella. Classification (NCBI taxonomy): domain Eukaryota; kingdom Viridiplantae; phylum Streptophyta; class Magnoliopsida; order Aquifoliales; family Aquifoliaceae; genus Ilex; species Ilex asprella. The sequence goes on along the minus strand of CM042188.1, from coordinate 40,505,028 downwards.
TGTGAATCATGGAAACATAGCACTAGACTGAATCTTCTGTTATTTGTATTCGAAAAGATGTGGAGTTTGACTGCCATCAATCCACAGAGGGAGAGATTTCCTTGCTAAAAGGGGCTGTAAGTAGCTGCTTAGAGACCATTTTCTATCATATGTGAAGTTTTTACAGGTTTTTTTTACTGTTGGGCTCCTATTTGGTTCTGCAGTCCCCCTTGTTTCCAGAGAACAACACTAGCAGGATCATGTTTTTTGGTCCTTCTTTGCACTGTTTTGGACACCCCAGCATTCTACTGTGTTGCCTATCATTCCTCATTCTAACACTAGGTTACATTCCTACACAATTGAAATGTAAGCCTCAGCCATGTTTGTGATCTTCTTCTTTCAACAGAATGCATCTGATTGAGACTTGTTTCTTGGACTCCCATTATATATATATATATATATGATTCTCCAGGTATTGATAATATTGTGCATTTGAAAATAGGAACCAGATCCAATTGTCCCAGTACCTTGCAAAAATTAACAGATAATAGAAAAGTGCACACTGAAAATAAAACGGAACGTTGCAGAGAACACAAACACTCTACATATCAACCCATATCAGCAAGTAATAACATTGCTCAACATTCCACTTATATGTCTCAAGTCTTACAACTGTTGCCCAACAGTCAGCCAGAGTAGCAGAAAATCCCTCAGAGAAGTTAACAGAAGCTACAGCTAACAGATTGTCCACCTGTCCATACATTAAGCCATAAGGTTTGAAAAAGAACACAATTATTAGTCCATCTGAATCCATCAGAGTCTGTTGCCTAGTAAAGAATGATTTCATCATCCAAATCATATCAGAATTCACATTTTCTTTTGCTTTTCAGATCTATGTGGGGATGCCTGTTAAATCTTTATTCGTTTTCTGAAAAAAAAAACATATTTTCATGACCTTTAAATGCCGTATACAACCCATGACAAAAAAAAAGAAGATTTCTCGCTGTCTATAACATTATAGCAACCAATACACAAAGTATCTTCATGTTCTACTAGTCATAGTGCTATGTTTTTCCATGTTTTGGTATACAGCAGTACAATGAAAAGCTCCAGTAAGAGATGATACATGTTATTTTCTTTGTTCTTCTATTTCTCAGACTAAGATATGTCTAGGGCAACATGAGATGAACAGATACATTAATTATTTCCTTCGTGCTTCTGAACTATAATTTCATTTTATGAACTTTTTTGTCACGCAATATTCATAACATACATCGCGTATAACTGCCACAGAAGGACACTCACCAACTCTAATGCACTTATATCCAACTATATGTCAATGCCAAGGATCTGACTTCAGTGTTTTTGTAGTTAAGACCACAGTAGAGAATTGGATACAACAGCTCAACTACTGCAGCACATGAGTATGTAGCATAGAGTCAAATATTTCTTATAAGTTGCATAAGTGGTTTTAGATCAGATTCAAAACTGCCAATCAAATGCATAAACATCACGGTTGTGGAAGTTGATTCCATCATTCAAGAACAAGAGACGCAGGATTTATTCTAATAATATGTTCCAAATCTATCACTTAAAGAACAAATGTGAAATACAAGTAACTCACGAATCAAGGTACCAATACCTTTACCCAATGGGGGACTGTTGCCACATCAATGCTGTCACAGTATGGTAGATAAGGTTTGATATCAAGAACGGGCTGTAATAAAATTTCAAACAGTAAGTTGCAATCAAAGAATATTACAAATGACATGTATACATAGCTTAAAATAAAGTAACTCTCTCTCTCTCTCTCTATATATATATATATAGAGAGAGAGAGAGAAGGAGATCTTCACATAGTGTAACTACTAGTAAGTCAAATATAAGCTAACCGTCCCATCAACCAGATCCACACCAGAAAGTAGAACCATATGTCCCAGCACTGCCTCCACCTAGTAAAGAAAAGAGTAGATATGTATTAACATGTAGGACTCCACTTTCAGAAGTAAATCTAGTTCACAGTAGGTTTTTCATTCAAAATCAGATTTCTGAAAGTAAAAAATGAAAATGTCAAAATGAGATTATGTTAGCATGGTCAGGTTGAACGGACCAGTGTAAAGTGCATGATGCTACCATCAAACGTCGAAGTAATTCGGAAATGGATTTGGCATTTTTCTACTTATGCAGGCAAGGAAACCTCCTTGAGGTTCAATAGATTCAGAAATGTTCTACCACATATCATAACAAGGAAGGAACTAAGGCTGACTAAGAGATGCAACCCATGGCAAGAACCTTCAGTTTTCTTCATAAGCAGGATGTAAACTTTCTCACAAGAGCCTCTTCAAACACACATCAATATTGTAGGGTTAACCCTGTTTGATAGGAGAAATAAAGGTTACAAACGTCAAAGAAAATGCTCCTACAGAGGAACTTTTAGCATGTCAACATGGGTACAAACAAGGATCGAAATATCATTTTGAAGTACCGTTTCGGGTCAGCTCAAAAACAGAAACATTTCGGAAACGCAGAAAAAATATGAAAACACATGGAAACATGTAGAAATACAAATACAATCCATTTATTTATAAAGATAAGCTAAATAATTGATTAATTTAATATATTTATTCGGTTAACATCCATTTATATAAGAATAAATTTAAATTGGATGAAAAAAAATGTTTGACATGAAGTGAAAATCATTTAAATTAGAATATTATCCAATTAATAATACAATTTTATAATAATACTGATTACTAATTAATAATTCTAAGTTCAACATATTATTATAATACTAATTTATTAATTTAAATTGTGTCTTCAAATTAATAAATAATATTATTTCATTAATATTAAAATTATTGTGTACACTATGATTAAAACACATAAATACTTAGTTCTAGATATTTAACACAGTGTTGTTTCGACCTGTTTCGACTAAAACGGTCCGACACAGTGACGTTTCGAACGAAACTTTAGAATTTTAGAATTCAACCAATATTTCATGTCGGTGTGTTGAAATTCCAAAACGCTTCAGAGGTTTCGACACGAAATTTTGATCCTTGGGTACAGATTTTAAAGAGTGTTCATGTATTTCAGCCTTTATTAGTTCCATCGGATACCCGCATATTCGCCAATACACCTTTTTTAGGGTGAGGGAGGCTTATCAAAAAAAAATTGGGCTGACTAGCTTTGAGCATATGGGAAGCATCAATACACTTCAATTCAACTTTACCTTTGCGACAGTAAGCCCAATAGGGCATGGCCGGTGTGGAGATCTTGTAGCAAAGACTCCCATCTTTCCACCATTCAATCTTGGAACTCTGACCTATATATCCATCCAAAATTTTAAATTGGTCCAAGAGAAATACAAATAGAAGCAAAATTAATTAATATATCACTGTAGTAGAACCACATACCTTTGCTTTGAACTTTGACTTAGATGGATGCATCCATAACTTTTCAAGATCTGTATTTAGATGGAATACATATATAATCCAGCAATGAGAATACTCTTCAAGACCCTCAAGAGATGATGGAGGAACCCTAGCCGGATTAAATATCAAGCGTGCCCTGGCAAGAGGTACAAGTAAAGGTTGTCTCGGTGTTCCATTTCTGCACAGATGAGGAATTCATTTATGGGTCACCACACAAGCAATTTCAAAATACTATACCTGTTCAAACAAACAAACGAAGACAGAGATGTATGTAAAGGGATGCACACACAAATACAAGGAGAGTGTGTTACAGGCTGTGCTTTTCTGAACAATTGTAAGATAAACCAAGCTACTTGTGATCATCTTAGCTTCATCCAGTTAAGGTTTGTTCACTTTTGTTGCCAAAGTAACAAGTCAACCTCAAGTGTAAATTGGACCTCAATTGCTTAATGCACATGTTTGGAACAGCTCTCTATGCAATGAAAAAGAATGAGATAGGTGTTGCAATAGCAACAAAACAGCTACAAGCAACTTAATCCAAAAACACAGTTAGCATCATTATAGATCACAGATACAATAAACATGTAAACTCATTATATACGTTGTGGATATGAATAAGCATTGCTAAAGGTAGGATTAACTTGAAAGTTTAGTTGTTTTAATCAAGAAACTCACTTGAGCTTGTTTACAAACGCAAGTTCATCATATACTGAGAAATCAAGCTCTAGGTCAGTGCCAAGCACAATTCGATTCAAACACATCCAAATTAAGCTTGAAAGTCCAGTCTGGGCTCGCACATTTTGTCCCCATGCTTATCCCAACTCCAAGTCAACACTAATTCAGGAATATTCCTTTCATGACTCGATGCAAAATATTTCCTTTTTTGGAGCCTGGATCTATCCTCTATACTAACCAGACTTCATATGAATTACAACAAAACTATACAACATCCCATGCCATGTAAAAGGCAATTCAATCCTGTGGCTCAAACTAGCTATCTACGGATCAACTTTAAAGCTTTTTTTAGTTCAATCTGCATTCAAAAACAATGCTGAATGACCTCATTGAATCCATGTTCTTCAAATTTAGGCTTGGCAAAAATCCTTACAAGTGACATCACATTGATCATGTGTACAAGGAGCTGCAGTATTGCATAATCAAGTAAATTTCCACTCTGTGTCAGCTTGTCTAAGTGACCCACATATTTTAGGGTAAATTACATTCAGACCCCCTGAAGTTTGTCACTTAATCAGACAGACCCCCTCAAGTATACGAAATTACACATAGACCCCATGTCATTGACGTTCTGCCAACGGAGCAAACGGAAAGTGGCAAATGACAAAAAGCCCAAGATATTTTTGAACTACTGCCTTTACTAAAAAATCCTTATTGCTCCACACCACAAAACATGCGGGGAAAGTCACTTCACATCAGAGAACAAAAGGCGGGAGAATCCCCTCTCTCTCTCTCTCTATTTGCTCATCGATTTGAGCTTCGGAGATCCCACCAGACGATCCAACCCCTGAAATTTATAA
>CM042188.1:40459108-40490080 GCA_023539305.1 Ilex asprella | reverse complement strand
TAAAAATATTACATCACTCATTTTTATTATATATTTAATTATTTAATATTTGATTAATTTTTATTTAATATATTTTGAAAAAATTTAATATAGTGAGATCGATTTTTTTTTATGTCTGAATTTTATATTTTATCGTGCCTTCGGACATAGGTTATGACTAATTACTTAATCTCTCAGATTCTGTGACATTTAAAATATTATATATAGATCCCTAAAACTTGTATATTCATAGCACGTAGACTCTTATCCTCAAATATGTATATTTGTTAGTAAATTGTACGTAGACCCCCTAAAAATTATTAACGTATAATATTTAGACCCCTCAAATTTAAAATATTATATTTAGATAAAAAATACTCTAATCAAATATAGAATATTAAATATTTTAAATTTTAAAACCAAAATTCATATTCTATTGTATCGTTTATTGAAATAAAATCAAAAATCAAAAATTATTTTTTTCTTAAAAAATCTTAATTGATATACAATTATACTATCTATTGGAATAAATTTAAAAAATCAAACAAGGGGTCTAAGTCATTCATAAATCCATCTTTTATTATGTCATTTATTAAAATAAAAATCTAATTTTTCTTAAAATATTATAATTAGTATACAATTATACTATATATTGGAATAAAACAAAAAAAATCAAATAAGAGATCAAATTGTAATTGACACAACATATTTTACCTTTAATTGAGGTAATTTGATAGTTTAATTTGGTCGTTTATGTGACGCCATAAAAATCAGGGATTATTTGTCAACCCGTTGATCACCCGTCAACCGGTTAATCGTTCATCAACCCGCAGAAGTATCCATTTTAAGTTCAATATATTTTATTTGAACTAAATTTAAATTATTTTTCATATTTTACAATTTATTTCTCGATTGCTTTTATTTTGATCATGCAACACCCGATTATCTCGTAAAACGCAAAAAATTCGACTACCTCATAATTTAACGAAAATTGATTAGACAATTAGATTGCGCGAGATAAATCCAATGATGAGGGCCACTTCATCATCCGAGTTTTTGAAAAATTCAGATTTTCAACCTGTACTATAGTTGTTAATTATCGTTTTGCCATTTTTCATAAAAAAAATTAATTTTTTTTTTGAATTTTACAATTTAATCCGTCAAATTAAATTTCAATAGATAATATAATTGTATATTAATTATGACATTTTTTTAAAAAAGATTAGTTTTATTTCAATAAATGTAATAATATAACATCAATTTTAATTGGACGTGGAGGTCTCCAAAGTATGTGGTTTGTCTTATTTTGGTCTCTAATATTTCAATTGCATCATTTTAGTCCATAAAGTATTAAATATGTTTCTATATAGTCTCTCAAGTAGACAACGCTCAAATTACTAATAATTTTTTATAATAAACTTGTCATATGATATTTAAATATGGACAAAATAATAATTTAGATAACTCTTGACCACATTTTTACTCAAATTTTAGTTAAATATTTACTCAAATTAAATAATTTTGATCATGAGCTATCATAATTTTGGTAAAAAATTACCCATATTACACATTTATTGTCAAAAGTTACTTAATTTTTGTTTAAGTACTATCAAAATTATTTTTTATTCATATTTAGGTATTATATGACAAGCTTATGATAAAAAATCATTAGCAATCTGACGCTGTCTACTTGAGAGACCATATAAAAACATTAGTTATTGTCTTGTATATGAAAGTACAGAGTAATAAAAAAATAGTCAACAATAAATATATTTATATTCACATCTAAAATCAGATCACAAACATAAAGGAGGAAAAAAAATTAAGCATCGATTGTAGTGCGGGTGTGCAGTGAAAGTGGTGGTGGTGGAAAATGTGATGGTTGTGGTGGGTTGTGGTAGTGGATGGCAGTTGGTGATGGTGGGTGATGATGATGGATGATAATGTTAGTTGGATCACGATAATAGTAATAATAAATATAATAATGAGATAACGATGGTGATGGATGAAATTAGTGGACGATGGTAATAGTAATCGGTGGAAGATGGGAGCAGTGGACAACAGTGATAGTAACAATTGTAAATGACAATAGTGGTGGTGGTGGTGAGCGGGCGTTGGGGTAGTGGGAGTGGTGGGGGGTGGTGACGGTGGTGGTAATGGTGATGATTGTGGGTGTAGGTGTGGTGATGAGGCAAAGGAGATGGTGGTGGTAATGGTGGTGGGGTGGGCATGGTGATGGTGGTGGTAGTGGTAGTGGAGATGGTAAGGGTGGTTGTTGTTGTTTTGAAAGAAGTGGCGGTGGTTGTTTTGACAGAGGTGGTGGTGGTGGTAGAGGTAGTTGTGGTAGTGGTGGGCAATTCCAAACACTTTTTTTTTTTAAGTATTTATGAAAAGTATAAGTTATAAAAACACTTGTAAAAAGTCACAAAAAACACATCTTTAGGGCCATATTTTTCCTATTAAAATTGGAGTTTTAATATTAGCCATCAGATTAATTTTAAAGTAAAATTTAAGAGAGATCTTAACCGTGAAAAATAAAAGTCATTTTATTTATCTTTTAAGAGTTGAATTGTATTGTACTTTATTTTATATATATTTATATATATATATTCAATACTTTAAGGACCAAAATAATACAATAGAAATATTGGTGACCAAAATGAGAAGAACCCCATACTCTAGGGACCTCTAGTGCAGTTAAGTGACAAACATCAAGAGGTTTAAGTGTAATTTTTTCTTTTTTTAAGGGGTGTGTTGGAGACTAGGAGAATATCAAGATTCGAAATTAGGACGTCGAAATTTATAACTAGTTCATGTTACTATTTGAACTAGCTTTGGAGTTATTAGATTTGGTTTTACAAAATTGATTTTTGTTTTCAAAGTTATTTCAACAATTATTTTCGGATATTATGTTTTGACATACAATTCAAACACGCACTTTGCTTATTCTTCTTCTTTATTTTTGTTGGTGTTTCAACGGTTGGGATATTTAGTCAGTTTACGCACAACTCAATTAATCTGTTCTTATATTCGATTAAAAATATATCATTTATACTGAGATTATAGTATTCATCAGAGATAAATTTCTCATACGAATCGGTCAACTATAAAACGTCCAACTCTGGTAAATTTGAACCCAAATTTAATCACTTGGCCTCATAAGCCTGAGTATTATCCATGCCCTAAATTAGATTAAAATTCATGTTCAAGTTGGGTGTGATACATAATTGTTTGAAATTTGAGTTGGGCGACAACAATCCAATATCCAACCCTAATAGGTATAGAATTCAAATGAAATTGAGATTTATTTTTGCACAAATCCAACCAAGTGTTGAATATATTAGGTTGTATTTAGATCGATTAGTCCAAGTTGCATTACCCAAACAATCGGTCCACACATCAAATCATTTAAAATTTTAAATTATATGGATTAGATGAAGAAATATCTTATTTTTCGGATTTAATCCTCTCAACATACAAATTTTAAATTTTAATCAAGTTGGGTCAGTTAATTTTAATAAAAGAACCATCTATCCGTCTATGTATAAAGAGTAATACTATTTGGACCTAAAACACTAACCTAATTTGCTGACATAATGATGTGACTATAATAGAACTATTGGATTAACACTAAATTCCAATACTTTGTGACTCTCACAACCAATTCAAAGGTCATAGTAAATTAGGTCATTAAATTATATTTCAATAGCATTGTTCATATATAAAACAATAAAGCGAGAGGTGACTTGCAAATTCTTCCCTTTTTTTATATATAATTTTTAATTATTTAATTATCATTTAATCAACTATATTCTAACACATTTCTTATGTAACCATCCATCTACTCACTAATTAACTATCGTTCATTCAAATATTTTTAAAAATAAGCCACTAATTTAAATTTTTTAGAAACCTAATTTTTTAAATGGTATGATGACAATAAAAAAAAAAGGGAAAGAAAAGTTGGACAGGTAAAGGAAGAAAAGGATGTGTGCAATTTTTGTGCATTACGGAGGGCAATATTAGTTAATGCTATATTTTCGACAATTAATAGTAAAGATTAGTCAAGTTTAGTTTAATTTTTACAAATACTTTCCATAAAAAAAGTTAGAGGGCCTATCATAGTCAAATATAGAATTAATTTTTCATGTTTTTGTTTTTTGAGTTGTAAGAAAAAAATAACAATTTTAGCATAAATAATTAGAGTAATATTATTTGGACATAAAATATTGACCTAATTTACTGACATAATGATTTAACTGCAATAGAACTATTGGATTAACACCAAGTTTCAATGCTTGGTGGCCCCCACAGCCAATTCAAAGGTCACAGTAAATTAGGTCAACAAATTAGGTTAGTAAATTAAGTCTCAATGCTTTGTATCCCAAATTTATATTCCAAAAGTGCATCTCAAATTAATGGGAACCATTGGATGAGTGGGTCCCAATAAAAAAAATTGGTAGGACCCATTCATCCAATGATTCCCATTGATTTGGGATACAAATTTGGGATATGTAGCATTGCTCATAATTATAATCCAAGAACATTTAGAAAGGAATAATGTTAGATAGACTTAAAAAATTGACTTGATAATCCCAACTATTAAATAGGTGATAGGTCCCAATAAATACTGAGACCTACAATAAAATCAATAATTATAATTATCAAGTCTAATTTTTAAGCCTATTATTTAACTACACATAGTATTACTTTTTACAAAAAAAAAATCCGAGGCTTTATTCGGAGACGGTTGATAGGGGTAGTCTCTCTCTCTCTCTCTCTCCCTCTCCCTCTCTCTCCACTTGCATATTAGTCAACCATGTAGCGTCTAGGTGGCCTAAATGCAAATCTACAGTCTGTCCACATCCAGATATATGTAGAGATTGGGTATGCATAAACACAACATAGTTAATAGAAAACAACTATAACCAACTAAATTTTGTATTGTTTCTACAGAGACAAATACAAACCCACGATTTTCTTGCATTTTCTGTCTCTTGTCATCTTTTGACTGCACCTGGTTTTGCGCTTCCTTCCATCATATTTTGGTAATGATAAGAGTGGGTAAGCATTAACAAAGCGTAGTTCGTATTATTATAATAGCAATGACCTCAACAAATCTTTGATTTGTTTGAGCAGGTTCAAAGAGAGACCCACAATTTTCTTGCATTTTCTTTCTTATATCACCTAGATTGCAACAGGTACTGCCCTTCTTCTTTTTCCCTTCATATATTCTGGTATTGATTATTGTAAGTCTTTTAGTTACACGAACTTGCGAAAAGAAGAAACCCTTTTTCATTGGTTATTTCATATACATGAGGAAATTCCGTTCAGGCACGGTGTTGGTACTGTTTTTGTTGTTGCCTTTGTTGATTCTGCTGCCATTCTATAAATTTTCCTATTTGCACAACCCTTTTTCTGGGTTTGGAAGCAGAATGAGCCATACCCATAAATCACTTACGCAGAGCTTGCTTCGCCCGGGTCACTTGCTTCTTGAGAGGAGGTAAGCTACTAGCTTTTGAGTATGTAGTTTTTTTTTTAATCCAAAACATTTGTTAACATGGTATGATCACACCCTTTCATCTGAATTACGGAACGTATTGTTAAATAGCTTAGGATTAAAAGAAATGAGGAGGGACATACTAAGGTTTCTGGAGTTTTTTCTTTCCGGAAAGTATGATTTCTGGAGTTTCCAATAGGTCTGTTATTGCTTCAAGTATTTATATTGGTGAATGGTGGTTGGACTGATATGGAAAAAAGTGTACTCTGACCCTAAGACAGCCGGAATATAAAGAATGAGAACCTGATAAGAAACCTTTGGTTGCAGCAGCAAGGTTATTATCAATTGTCTGCACTTTGTGAAGGCAATCAGTCATGGTTTGGGACCATTTCTTCGTGGTTTGAAGCTGAAGGCATAAAAACTTACTTAGTGCAAGTGTCTGAGATGCAAACACACACTCCAATGAGACCCAAACAGCATAAGAATTGGTACGACCCAGAAATTGGGCCCAAACCCTTTTAGTTGAAGAAGAGAAATCCAATTTAGTAGAAGCCGATTCTGCTTTTGCCAAGCTCTGTAAGCAGGATTGATGTAGGAGAAGCAATAAGGCTGTCATTTTTATCTCTAGAAAGGGTTGACAAAGTTTGAGTGATAGTGTGAGCAGGACACGGCAAACTACTATTAACATATCCTTCAAATTCATGGCCTTGAAGAGCGGGGATTATTTGGGATCAGCAGTAAATGAATTTGCTGTGATCAATCTTGATGGGCAGATGATGGTTGAAGTTAGCAGTAATGGGTTAATTCAAAATTGATTAACACAGTAGGAAGAGTTGACAACTGTAGAGTAAGAGGTCATTGGAATAAGGTAGACATGAGGCAGAGGACAACCTGATGGCACAGAAGAACCACTTGAAAAGGTTTTGCTCTCTTGAAAGTTGAGAGTGAGAGAGTCCCTTGTATTTATGATCACTGAGATAAGACCTACAGGTTACCAAGATTAGATGAGGACATTTGAATGTTGCCAAAAGATTATCAACATAATCCTTTAAAAGAATTGATAGTCGCTGATAATTAAAATGGTTCTTTGGATTTTTGTTGCCAGAATTGCTATCTTTTGTAAGGTTTCTTTCGTCTCTCTCACGAACACAAGTTCACACACTCTGGCTTGGTATCGCCCTAGTTTCACTCAAAGTACCTGAAAATGTGTCATATATTTCCATGCAGTGAGGTACGGGGAGCACATACAAACACCACCACTTGCGTAGACAGGTGTTCAGAAATGAAGAAGGATAATTTCACATGGGGGCCATTGATAGAGGAGTTCACTTTTGCTAGAAATTCGGCTCCCTTCAATAGCTGTCATGCTTCTACCATAGTGGAGGTTTTTGCATCTAACTGTAATGTTAATACACGCATCTAAGATCAACTGTTCAATTAAATTGTAGCTGATTTGTGGCTTGTGCAGGTCGATCAAGATCATTTTTTGGTTGCTTATTTTGGGGGTTCAGCGGAGGGAGCACCTGATGTAAAAATTTGGTTGCAGACTTACAAGGTAATGCCATATTCTAGTGTTAGACTTATGCATTAATTGACACCATAATGCTTTTCTTCTCTCCAGCATGTGTTGTTGATGAACTAAAAATTTGTGGGTCTTTGTTAATTGAGGACTGTGGGAGGGATAAATTAGGTACAGAAAGTAACCATTGGTCGTATCTGCATGAACTGGCTTTTCCCCATTCATTAGTATGTACACTTGGTTTTTGTACTGCACAGTGTGCATCTTTCTTGAAGATATGAATTTGCCACTGTTTATGTTACTGTTATTGCTAACCAGGCAGACACTAATGACAAAAGGTTATGGCTCTTTTCCATTGAGATGAGTTCTGGATTTACCCACAAACTTTTATCCATATACAGCTTGTTATTTGTTTTTTTTTTTTCACTGGCAGGAACTCCTGGAACAATTCGTTAACTCACAGTTGTGGTAATTATTTGTGCAGGATGGCTATTGGCAGTCTCCAATAATTGCTGATGAACAATACAATGTTTCAATGTGGAATCCTGCGTTATTTAAGCTTCCATCCAATGAGTTGCTTCTGTTTTATAAAATCGGGCAAGAGGTTCAAAAGTAATGTTTCAATGCCTCTCTATCTTCTGGTTCTTAATAGTTGTTGCATTTTTTGTGAATCTAACTTTGTGTAGTAGTGGTAGTAGTATCTTCAACGTTTTATTCAATTTCATAGTTTCTGTTTGTCTTGGTGCTTGGTTTATGTGTCACATAATTGACTGATATTCATACTCTGTTAGGGTCAAATACGCAATGAGGACTTAGGATACAATGATTGGACCCACTGTCAATTTCGTTTTTGCTCTGTCTTTCAAATATACATAATCCATGAATTTTTTTGTGCCGTCAGGCCATGTTATATATGTACCCAAGCAAAATGGTACCAAGTATCACTAAGGAAATTGATTGGGAACTTCATAGACTTCAAATTACTCTACTATCTATTTATCTAGATAATGTGTGTGTGTCATAAAGATTGTTTATTTGATTCTAGTGGTGAGAAGCATTGCACGAGTCTCGTGCCTCCATTGTTGTAAACCATTCTTATTGGTCGAATCCTGGCGAGCAGAAAATAATCTGGACCAATTATGAAAACTGACATACCACATAACCTGGCGTTTTTTTCCTTGCCATCACTCACTGAGGGTTTGGTGAACTTTAGATGGAGTGGATGTATGAAGCGGTCCTTTGATGGAGGTAATACTTGGACGGAAAGGGAACAGCTTCCTCCCGGCATATTAGGACCAATTAAGAATAAGGTAAGCATGTCCCAAAAACGGCGAATTTTAAATGTGTACGTGCCTTGAGTTGTCTAATTTGTGCCGCTTTATATTCCTCAGCCTATTTTGCTGGGAAATGGCCAATTGCTCTGTGGATCTTCCGTGGAAAGTTGGAACTCATGGGGGGCATGGATGGAGGTGCAGTTAATCAACTACATTAAGCAGTTTGTATGCTAGCAATGTTCAAAAGGAGGCTAAAAAATCAAATAAAGTGGATGGTTGACTTTATTTTGGTAACTCAAATACAGATCACTGCAGATACTGGAAGAACATGGAGAAAGTATGGACCTATATACATTCAAAACGAATCCCTTAGCGTGATTCAACCGGTTCCTTACCAGACTGCGACTGGGACCTTGCGTGTTCTGTTGAGATCCTTCGATGGCATTGACAGAGTTTGTATGTCAGAATCTCTTGATGGTGGCCAAAGCTGGAGTTATGCAAAGCCTACTGAACTGCCCAACCCAAATTCAGGTCATGATTGAAACCAAATTGTCTGCATTAAAAAGAATTATTTGGATATCTAGTAAATGGTGGACATATGTGTGTCTTAAATATTCTGGGCGAGTCCATTTTGTTTTCCCATGGAATTCTTGAGTGTATAATTTACTGTTACTGAATAATGTGGATGCTATTACTTTGTTGTGAGAAACTGACAGAAGCAATTCCTATAGAAGAAACTGTATCCCATGCAAGAGCTTTTTTCCTGTGATCCTGCTGGCTCAAACACTGTTGCATTAACAGGCATTGATGGGATTAAGCTGAAGGATGGCCGTCTCTTACTTGCTTACAATACAGTCTCCAGGGGTGTGCTCAAAGTCGCCCTCTCAACGGATGACGGAGACTCATGGGACGATGTTTTGACATTAGAGGAGACTATGGGAATGGAGTTCTCTTATCCAGCTGTTATTCAAGCCAGTGATGGATTAGTTCACATTACTTACACTTATAACAGAACACAGATTAAGGTAATGGCCTTATATTGTGAAGTTTAAGACAAATTATGGTACGAATGTGAACTCCTTTATGTTTTCGATAACTCTCCCTCCCTCCTTTTTCCTTATCGTCATTCATCCGTAAAGTTTTTATCATGTTGTCGTAAAAGATTGTCCTCAAAATGAAGCTTTTCATGCTATGAAATCTAATTTCTTCTGGTCCTGTGGTTTTCAGCATGTTGTTCTTCAACCCAACTGATGCAGTCGTGCATTGAGAGCAAATATGTAGAGGAAAGAGGTACATTACCCATGGCTAGAAACACGTGGCCCAATAATCAGTGGACTATAGCTATAAGCCTATAACATAAAATGCCATGTTATGGATAGATTGGCTTTCCACATGCAATTGTATTTTCTCAAAATTATTTAACTCTTTTTTTTTAGATTTATTTTTTCCCATTGTTTCTAGATGATTAGGCCTCTCATGAAGTTTCCTGTATTTATGGCATGATTAGGTTCCCTTTACACCTTTCGGTATCATGATTTCAGATAATTTTTCAATTTTCTGAGCTGGGACTAGAGAGAAAGGCATGCCTATATCCCACAATACATAATTTTGTTGAATCATGAGCTCTATACATGTCTCAAAGGCATGCCTATATCCCACAATACATGCTTAAGTATCTAAATGAGCACAAGATTATATTTTTGCCAAGGCCTGTTAAAATACCCACAAAATTAATCGAAGACCAACCCAAATTAGCCATGCCAAATACCATATATTTTCACATAAACACAGGATATAGGTTTCTTTTTTAACCAAATATGCAGGATATAGGTAAAAGGGTATATACCTGTTGAGCTCTGATACGACCTTACTTCTCAGCAGCACACTTCTCCAATAACGTTTTTAAGGATAACTCAAGCTCTCGAACCTTCTCATTCACGTCTCTCCACTGATTATACAGATATTTAAGTCTAAAACCCAAAAATAATAGTGGGGGATTGTTGAATGCACAGTGAAGGACGTTTTAGAGCGAGAGAGAGATGAAGTACCAGAGGAGCTGTTGGTGCAGAGATAGCAGCTAAGGCCAGTGTCAAGGAGAATTTTACCCATTTCCATGGTACTTCTTGGGAGGTGGCCATGAGTTCTGTCGACCACCACTTCCAATTGAGCAACTTAAAAATAGGTCAGCAAGGACTAACCGGGTGGCGTTATTTTGTGAATCTATTATCAGAATAAAATCGGACTATTCTACCGGTACTGACCGACTGGACTTACATCCAGGGAGTGAATTCCTCCATAGGAGCTTTAATGCGACTCCTACGACTACTGAGCATCAAATAAGCCAATTGACTGTGTGAGGTGTTCCAAGAATGGGAATGAGGAGCAATTGATGTGAGATTTGACAGGGGTTAGCTTTCATCAGATATATTCTTAAAGAGGATAAGAAACCTAATACTGTTATTTTTAAACAAAGATATTGATTTATCGCACCTTTCAACTTATTTATCGATCTATCGTAACAATTTTCACATTCAACATGTGATATAACCAAAAAAGAAGAAGATATTTTTGTTAAGTATTAAAATTGTTGTTGATTCCGCTAGAAGTGTTAAAAGTGTTCTTGTTGATTCAATTTTCTCAGTGAAAGCGGAATCAATAATTTTATTTTTAAAAACTGCAGTAGATCGATAAATAAGTTGAAAAATGCAATAAATCAGTTTTTTTTATTTGAAAATGATAATATTTTGGTAATAGATTCTTTATTTTGTTTCCTCTTCTTTTTTGGTGGGCTATTCCCATCCCTCAAATATTTATTTTCATCCCATTAAAATTTGTATTATCAAACTACTAAATCCACCTCTTGTATACCCTACCTAATTCAACTAAACTCACTCCATAAGTTCACATTCTATTTTCTAATAACTAGAGTTTCATTCACTATCTCCTCTCATACGCCTTATATAAAATAGTTTTTCAATATGAATTGATAAGTAAGATAAGTACATCACTTTTGTATCTGTATATTATTCAAGCCTATTTTAACTTTTGTCAAAACAAATTTTAGCTTCTATCAGAATTTACAATACTTCGTTTTTCCTTCTGTTGCAAACGTGTATGAATATATATACACACTAACATAAAAACTCTAAATCAAAAATAATTAAGCTTGACATAATCAAACATAACACCATACAACGCACATAAAATCAAACAAAAAATTAAACCGCAAAGTATTACTAATATGTATTTCACTAGGAAAATTTATATTGAAAAAACTCATAATTGCAAAATATATGAGATAAGGAAATAATAAATGAAACCTTAGATTTGAGAATATAGAAATAGTACTTGTTATTAAAGGGGCTGTGGATAATATGTGGTGAGCTTAATTAAAATGGAGGTGAATATAGAAGGGATGGACTTATTAGTTTGATTATAAAAGTTTTAATAGGTGTGAGAATTGATATTTATGGGGTGAGAATAGCCACACCACTTCTTTTTTGGTTCAACCGTCAGGATGTCTAGCCACACATTTTGATTAATCTATTTTTTTGTCCAATCAAAGTAAATTATTTATGCCGGGATTAAATATTCGTGAGAGATAAATCCTTATAATCTTGATTAACTTCCACTACTATCCAATTCTAACATAACATTGTGACACTAATTCAAATTTTCCTATTATTATAGCAAATACTTCACATTTTAGGATGGTTTGCAGCTTGCCACCAAGTGGGGTACCAGCCTTACTGTCACGGGGTAACAACTCGTTTTTCTTTTTGAGGCTACCTGTGAAGGTGTTGCCACTGCAACCAGCCACACAATCTCAAGAACAAGGGACAGAAACTCACACAGAAGGCACACACGAATTTACTGGGACAACACTCCCAAACGTTTTATATTGAACTCAACAATTTACAAGGAACTCTCAAAGTCAGGACACTCTCTCTGCCTTTACAGAATGCCCAAGCACCCCTATTTATACACAAAGTATGACAGATGACACCCTCATCTGCCAAAGGGTAGTTACCAATATTCTGCTATTCCATAGCAAACTTGGTCAGCAAGACTGCTCTTTGTGCGACACCTGATAGTTCAATCCACTCAACATCTAATATGGAACTGCCCCTTATCAGCATGTATCAGGACCAGATTCTGGCTAGGAATGCCCAAAACTGCTTCTCACAGACTAGGCCTTGTTCAACAACTGCCTTGACAGAGTCTCAGCATCCTCCTGGTCACATGCAGTGCAGCCATGTGCCAATCACATGCCCACATTCAGCAGTCAGCCTTGCTTCACAAACCATTGTGCATGCTGGGTTCAACTCATGCCATGCAATCTAAAGCTATGCACCGACATTGCTTCAATTGAGCCCAACCTGTGCTGTCATGCTCAGCCGGATGGTCTCATGCTGCCATAATTCACATTAATCTGTCGAACCACTTAGCCGCATCACTTTGATTCTCACTCAAGGTCTGCCTTGGTGCAAAGTGCCACCAAGACCGACATTATGCACCCAAGTTAGTTAGGGCGTGACAAGTCACCTCCACCTGAAGTATCCAACGACCTCGTTGAAATGGAGGCGTGGTACTGTTTGATGAGATCGTCGAACTGCCATAATGTCGTCTCTTTCTCCCAAGTGACCTCTTCCGGTGCTTTCCCTTTCCACTTGACTAGGTAATGAGTTCTTCTATTTTTCTTACTCATTCCCTCTGTCTTGTGGTCAAGGATAGCTTTTGCTATCTTTGTGAATTGTTTCCTAATTGTTGGAGGAGCCCGACGACGAACATATTTATCAGGATCTGCTGGGTCCTCTACGTATGGCTTCAAGAAGGCAACATGGAACACTGAATGAAGCTTGAGACGACTGGGAAGATCCAGCCTATAAACCAACCTGCCAATCCTTCTTGTAATAAGGAAAGGGCCGTTATAGCGCTGGATCAGTCTCTTATGTGCAAACTTCCAAGTGACCATCTTCCAGATTGGTGGTGTCAACTTCAACATCACTTTGTCACCCACTTCAAACTCTACTACCCTCATTTTCTCATCCGCCCACTTCGTCATCCTCTTTACTATCTTAGTTAAGCAGTCCTTTGTCTCGTCGGTCCTCTCTTGATTGGCCCGAGCAAAACGATATGCTGTAAGACATCTCCCTTGAGACTTCTGCTTGGCAACTTCGTGGGGAGTAAGAGGCTATTGGCCAGTTGCCAACTCGAATGGGCTCATTCCAGTGGAAGAGCTTTGCTGCAGATTATAACTGAATTGGGCGACATCAAGTAAATCTACCCAATTCTCCTGGTTTACTATGACATAGTGTCTGAGATATTCTTCCAGTATCGTATTAACCCGCTTAGTCTGACCATCTGTCTGCGGATGATTGCTGGTGGAAAGGTTGAGCTGTGTGCCCAACAACTCGAACAAGGCCGTCCAAAATCGACTAGTAAAACGTGTGTCTTTGTCGTTGACTATATCCAGCGAAAGACTCCAAAGCTTCACTATATGTTTAAGGAATAGCTGAGCAGTAACATAGACAGAACCTACTTTCGGAGCTGCAATGAATGTGGCGTACTTCAAAAACCTATCTACTACCATAAATTTTGAAGTAAAGTCAACCTTAGGTAAACCATTGATGAAGTCTATAGACACACTCTCCCAAGGTCTGTTGGGAATGGGGAGAGGTTCCAAAGTTTCTGCCATCTTCTTCCTTTATGTTTTGTCTTGCTGGCACACCAGACAAGTACGCACATACAGCTCAACATCTGCTTTCATACGAGGCCAATAATAGTTTTTTGCTAGTAAGGCAAGGGTCCTTTCCTGCCCCGGATGCCCTGACCATCGAGCATCATGAGTTTCTTTCAGCAATAGTTATCGAAGTCTGCCTGACTTCAGAACATAGAGCCTCCTTCCTTTGGCGTAGAGTACACCATTCTCTACCCAAAACCGATGAGTCACCCCTTCATGGACCCGCTTTAACAACAAGCTGGTCACTGGATCATTCTTTGTCTGATCCTGAATTCTTTATAGTATATCTCCTGCAATCTGGCTAAGTGCAGCCATCATCCCATCAGCAATTGGAATTTAACTAAGAGCATCAACAACTTGATTTGTACTGCTAGGTTTGTACTGTAACGTGAAATAGAACTGTGCAAAAAAATCCTGCCATCTTGCTTGTTTCGGTGTCAGCTTCTTCATAGAATTGAAGCAGCTGATAGCCACATTGTATGTCAGCACAAGGAAATATTTTCCCAACAGGTAATGCCTCCATGCATTGATGCAGTGAATGACTGATGTCATCTCCTTCTCGTACACTGAATACCTCCTCTCGGAATCGTTCAGTTTCCTGCTTTCAAACGCCATTGGGTGACCATACTGCACCAGCACGCCTCCAAGAGTAAAGTCTGATGCATCTGTATGGACGTCAAAAGAAAAATCAAAGTCAGATAAGTGTAAAATTGGGCTAGTCGTCACCACTGCCTTCAATCGATCGAATGCCTCCTGGCATTCATAGGACCAGTTCCAAGTCCTATCCTTCCTCAGAAGATCTGTTAATACAGCGACTTTCTTTGAATAATTCTTCACGAATTTTCGATAATAGTTCACCAAACCAAGGAAAGACCTCAATTCTGTAACCTTAGTAGGGACAAGCCAGTCAGCAATGGCCTCAACTTTCTTTGGGCCCATCTTCACCACACCCGCATAAATAATATGCCCAAGGAATGAGATTTCCTTCTGAGCAAATTCACATTTTTCTGGTTTCAGATACAACTGTGTTTCCCTCAACTTTGTCAAAGCCAACATGAGGTGCTCAACATGTTCCTCAAGAGTCTGGCTATAAACAACTATATCATCTAGATAAATCACCATAAAACGGTTCAAGTATTTCCGGAATACGTTGGTCATCAAGTTGCAGA
The DNA here is from genome assembly GCA_023539305.1 of Ilex asprella. Taxonomy (NCBI): domain Eukaryota; kingdom Viridiplantae; phylum Streptophyta; class Magnoliopsida; order Aquifoliales; family Aquifoliaceae; genus Ilex; species Ilex asprella. Next base: position 40,474,896 of record CM042188.1, on the reverse strand, counting down.
ATGTAGCAGAGGCATTAGTTAAGCCGAAAGACATAACTAAAAACTCATATGAACCGTACCTTGTCACACAAGCGTTCTTTGCCTCATCTCCTTCAGCAATTCTGACTTGATGATATTCCAGCCGCAGGTCCATCTTGGTGAAAAAGACTGTTTTTCCCAGTCTGTCAAATAATTCATCAACAAGTGGGGCTGAATAATTGTTCTTAACAGTAACTTTGTTGTGGGCTCTGTAATCTATACAAAGCCGTAAGGATCCATCTTTCCTTTTCTGAAACAGAATGGGGACTCCATAGGGGGCCTTAGACAGTCTAATAAACCCAATGTCTAATAGACCACCAAGCTGTCTCCTTAGCTCCGCCAACTCTGATGGAGGCATCCGATAAGGAGCCTGTGCAGGGACTTTTGCCAGTGGAATCAACTCTATGGCATGATCAATCTCCCGCCTTGGTGGTAATCTTGCTGGCATTTTATTTGGTGCTACATCCTTGAATTCAGTCAGCAATTGTTGCACTGGTTCAGAGACTTGCAATACTTTGGACTCCTCTTCCTGAAACAGAACAGCCAAGTAGGTTGCTTCTCCTCTTTGCAAGCCATCTGTCACTTGCAAGGCAGACATCATATCACCCGAAGACTTAGACTTGGTGAGGCGAGCAAAACAGGGACTGGGCATATCCATTACGAACATCCCATGCAAATGAGGCATCACAGACACCTTTGCCTTTGTAAGAAATTCTAGCCCATGGATTACCTGTAAATCATCAAGAGGGACCGCCATAAAGTCGCATGGTCCTTGCCAATCACCTACTTTCAACGAGACTTCTCTAGCAACGCCGCCGACTGGCTTTGCTTCTGAATTAACGGCTTTGATCTGGCTAGAGTCTTTCATCAATGCTAGACCAAGCCGTTGCACCTCACGGTCAGAAACAAAGTTATGGGTTGCACCTATATCAACCATCGCCTGGACAGCCACATTGTTCAAACGGATCTGCACGAACATCAGTCCTTTCCTTGCCACCGTCTCCTCTTTGCGGATTGCAGTAAGGAGTTGTAACAGATTGACTCGTGTTGGTTCATCTGAACAACCAATATCCTCAGCCATGAGGGCATTGAGTTTCTCCTTCTTAGGGCAATTTCTAGCCCGATGAGGACCATTGCAGATAAAACAGCCTGAGTCAGCACCTCCTTTTGATGCAGAGGACTTGTCAGTTTGTTTTTTTGTGCTGGCTGACTTCTCAGCATGCTTCTTCTGCTTGTCCTTCTTGGAGAACTTGATTTTCCCTTTTGACTCCTTCTCTAGAGGGTTAGTTTGCGTCTTGTAATCAACAAGTGCATCTGCTGCGGACATAGCAGCGGGTAAATCCTTCACCCCTTGTCGACGAAGTTCAGCCTGAGCCCAAGTTTGAAGGCCAGACATGAAATTGAACTGTTTATCCTCCTCTGACATATTTTTGATATCAAGCATCAGAGAAGAAAATTGATTCACGTACTCTCTCACAGTGCTTGTATGTCGAAGTTTCCTCAGAGCATCATGAGCTTGCCAAGCTGTGTTGCTTGGAAGGAATTGCTCATTCATTTCAGCGGACAGAGCATCGCAAGTAGTAATTTGAGGACGAGACTTGTCCTCTGATCGTGTTCGCCACCATAATTTAGCATCACCAGTCAGGTACATGCTAGTGAGATCTACCTCCTTAGCATCGAGTGTATGGACTGCTTTAAAGTAGTGCCCCATATCCCACAAGAAGTTCTCGAGCTCTTTAGTATTACGACTGCCTGTGAAAGGCTTAGGGTCAGACACCTTTGCTTTCTGCGTCTTTTCACTGCTAGAAGCCAGAGAAACATTCTGTAGTGCTTTCTTGAGTAGCGAAACATCCATCTCGAGGGAACTTAATTTTTCTCCCACATCATCGGTCCATGTGGAAACCGTAGCCAACACTTCAACAACTTCGTTTTTCACCCGACTGAAGTGATTAGATTCAGTCATTTGAAGTTGTTCTTGAGTAACTCGGATCTCCTCGAACCGTTGGTACAGTAACTCAAGTTGCACAGAAAGGGCCACCGGATCAGCGGTCTGTGGAGGATCGACCAACTCCTCTAAGCGTGCCACTCTTTCCCTCAAATCAACATTCGTTCTGCCCACCATTGTTGATCTTTTCGTCAAAACCAACGCTCTGATACCAAACTGTCATGGGGTAACAACTTGTTTTTCTTTTCGAAGCTACTTGTGAAGGCGTTGCCATTGCAACCAGCCACACAATCTCAAGAACAAGGGACAGAAACTCACACAGAAGACACACACGAATTTACTGGGACAACACTCCCAAACCTTGTATATTGAAATCAACAATTTACAAGGAACTCTTAAAATCAGGACACTCTTTCTGCCTTTACAGAATGCCCAAGCACCCCTATTTATACACAAAGTATGGCAGATGACACCCCCATCTGCCAAAGGGTAGTTACCCACATTCTACTATTCCATAGCAGACTTGATCAGCAAGACTGCTCTATGTGCGACACTTGACAGACAGTTCCATCCACTCAACATCTGATATGGAACTGCCCCTTATCAGCATGTATCTGACCAAATTCTGGCTAGGAACGCCCATAATTGCTTCCCACAGATTAGACCTTGTTCAGCAACTGCCTTGACTGAGTCTTAGCATCCTCCTGGTCACATGCATTGCAGTCATGTACCAATCATATGTCCACATTCAGCAGCCAGCCTTGCTTCACGAACCATTGTGTATGCTGGGTTCAATCTATGCCATGCAATCCGAAGCTAGCCAGCCTTGCTTCACAAACTATTGTGTATGCTGGGTTCAACCCATGCCATGCAATCCGAAGCTATGCATCGACATTGCTTCAATTGAGCACAACCCGTGCTGCCATGCTCAGTCGGGTGGTCTCACTCTGCTACAGTCCACATTAATCTGTCGAACCACTTAGTCGCATCACCTTGATTCCGACTTAAGGTCTGCCTTGGTTCAAAGTGCCACCAAGACCGACATTATACACCCAAGTTAGTTAGGGTGTGGCACTTACTCCTCACCTTGAAATTAAAAGTTCGAGTCTTTGAGTTTTCATTGGGACTTGGTGGTTAGCCGTTATACTAGGCAAGCTAGGTCTGATTCCAAAAGATGTTCCAGACGCGGTCAGGGGCCTTATGACCTCATCGGTGAAGGCCTATCGGGGTGATCGTTTGACGCTTTTCTTTGCCCCCACTTCCTAAAAAAACAAAAGGGAAAAATAGAATGGTTTGCAACTTGAATGAATTGAACGGTTTAATTATGAAACCTCCAACTCGGGTGAATATGAACCCAAATTTAATCACCTGAACTTTTAAGCCTGAATATTATCCATGACCTAAATGAGATTAAAATTCATGTTCAAGTTGGGTGTGATACATAATTGTTTGAAATTTGAGTTGGGTGACAACAATCCAATATCCCAACCCTAATACGGCTAGAACTCAAATGAAATTGAGATTTTTTTTGCACAAATCCAACCAAGTATTGAATTTATTAGGTTGTATTTTAGATTGACCAGTCCAAGTTGCATCACCCAAATCAATAATAAAATTTTAAATAGATAAAGTGAACCCTATTTGAATAATTATTAGCCTACATAAAAGATAAGTAAATAGTTATTTGTTTACATGGACGGATAGTTATTAACTTGTGTGAGATTCCACTTCCTTATTTATTAACATATTATTGATTAGTGATACCACGTAATAATGTTAATGTGATATCACTGTTGCAATTCATATTTTTTTTCAAACAATCAGTCCATACATCAAATCATTTGAAAATTTAAAATTATGCTGATTAGTTCAAGCAAAATCTTATTTTAGGGATTTAATCCTCTCAACTTAGAAATTTTAAATTTTAAAAAATTTTAATCACGACGGGTCATTTATTTTTAAATTCATTTAGTTATATTCAATTAAAGGAACCCATTAATGTTATATTTGCCAATATTAATTGTAAAGATCAACCAAGTCTAGTTTAATAGGACAATTAATTTCCGTAAAACAGTTAGAGGGCCTATCATAGTCACATAGAAATATTAAACTTTTCATGTCTTTGCTTTTTGAGTTGTAAAAAAAAAATAACAATTTTAGCATAAATAATAGGGCTAATGTCACTTTACACCCTAAAAATATTTTGATTTTTAATTTATACCCTCAAATATTAAAAATTTTAAATTACACCCTCAATGTTATAAATTGATAGCAATGTGGACTTTGCCCAATCTATTGTTCAATTTTTCGTCATAAATTGAAGCACGAGAGTTGCAAGTATTTTGGACATGAATTTATGTATAAATTCACAGACTGTGAACCCTTCACATGAGTTACAAATGATAGACTTAGCCACTATTAGATTAACAAAATCTTACTTTTCATACATAAAACGATATCAAATTGATCGCATACTTCAATGGATACACCTCATCTTTTTACTTGAAGTATTTATAACTCATGTGGTTTAATTTATGACAGAAAATTGAACGACAATCTGAGCAAAGGTCACATTGCTATCAATTCATAATATTGAGTGTGTAAATTTAAAATTTTAATGATTGAGGGTATAAATTAAAAATTAAAATATTTTTTAAGGTATAAAGTAAGATTAGCCCTAAATAAGTATACTGCAAGAACATTTAGAAAGAAGATCCAAGGCTTTATTGGTAGGGTGATAGGGTTGGTCACACTCTCTCCACAGACATATTAGTCAACCATGTCGCACACATAGATGCCCTTATGCATATCTACAGTCTGTCCACATCCAGATATAGAGATCCATTACGTCGGTATGCATAAACACAACATAGTTAGTAGAAAACAACGACATCAACTAAATTTTGTATTGTTTCAACAGATACACAAATACAAACCCACGATTTTCTTGCGTTTTCTCTCTCGTGTCATCTTTTGACTGCACCTGGTTTTGCTCTTTCTTCCTTACTTCCTTCCTCCTTCGTATTCTGGAAATGATTAGAGTGGGTAACTTACTTAGTATTATTATAATAGCAATGACCTCAACAGATCTTTGATTTGTTTGAGCAGGTTCAAAGAGAGACCCACAATTTTCTTGCATTTTCTTTCTTATATCACCTTGATTGCAACAGGTACTGCCCTTCTTCTTTTTCCCTTCATATATTCTGGTATTGATTATTGTAAGTCTTTTAGTTACACGAACTTGCGAAAAGAAGAAACCCTTTTTTCATTGGTTATTTCATATAAATGAGGAAATTCGGTTCAGGCATGGTGTTGGTACTGTTTTTGTTGTTGCCTTTGTTGATTCTGCTGCCATTCTATAAATTTTCCTATTTGCACAACCCTTTTTCTGGGTTTGGAAGCAGAATGAGCCATACCCATAAATCTCTTAATTTTAGTGTTACATTGCATACGCAGAGCTTGCTTCGCCCGGTTCACTTGCTTCTTCACAGGAGGTAAGCTACTAGCGTTTGAGAATGTAGTTTTTTTTTATCCAAACATTTGTTAACATGGTACGACCATACCCTTGCATCTCAATTATGGAACATATTGTTAAATTGCTTAGTATTAAATGAAATGAGGAGGGACATACTATGATTTCTGGACTTTCCAATAGGTCTGTTGTTGCTTCAAATATTTATATTGGTGGTTGGACTGATACGGCAAAAGAATGGTACTCTGACCCTAAGACTGCCGGAATATAAAGAGTGAGAACCTGATAAGAAACCTTCGGTTGCAGCAGCAAGGTTATTATCAATTGTCTGCATTTTGTGAATGCAATCTGTCATGGTTTGGGACCATTTCTTCGTGGTTTGAAGCTGAAGGCATAAAAACATACTTAGTGCAAGTAACTGAGATGCAAACACACACTCCACTGAGACCCAAACCAAACAAGAATTGGTACGACCCAGAAATTGGGCCCAAACCCTTTTAGTTGAAGAAGAGAAATCCAATTTAGTAGAAGTCAATTATGCTTTTTCCAAGCTCTGTAAGCAGGATTGATGTAGGAGAAGCAATATGGCTGTCATTTTTATCACTAGAAAGGGTTGACAAAGTTCGAGTGATAGTGTGAGCAGGACACGGCAAACTTCTATTAACATATATTTCAATTTCATGGCCTTGAAGAGTAGGGAGTTGGGATCACCAGTAAGTGAATTTACTGTGATCAATCTTGATGGGCAGATGATAATTGAAGTTAGCAGTGAATGGGTTGATTTAAAATTGATTAACAAGGGTTGGAAGAGTTGACAACTGTAGAGGAAGAGGTCATTGGAATAAGGCAGACTTGAGGCGGAGGACAACCCGATACCACATAAGAACTACTTGAAAAGGTTTTGCTCACTTGAAAGTTGAGAGTGGGAGAGTCTCTTGTATTTATGATCACTGAGATAAGACCTACATGTTACCAAGGTTAGATGAGGACATTTGAGTGTTGACAAAAGATTATCAACATCATCCTTTACAAGAATCAATAGTCGCTGATAATTAAAATGGTTCTTTGGATTTTTTGTAGCCAGAATTTCTATTTGTTGTAAGGTTTCTTTCGTCTCTCTCTCACGAACACAAGTTCGCACGCATTGGCTTGATATCGCCTGAGGTTCACTCAAAGTACCTGAAAATGTGTCATATATTCCATGCAGTGATGTAGGAAGGAGAGCATATACAGAAATGAAGAAGGATAATTGCACATGGGGGGCGCTGATAGAGGAGTTCACTTTTGCTACAAATTCGGCTCCCTTCAGTAGCTGTCATGCTTCTTCCATAGTGGAGGTTTTTTGCATCTAACTGTAATGTTAATGTATGCATCTAAGATCAACTGTTCAATTAAATTGTTGCTGATTTGTGGCTTGTGCAGCTCAATAAAGATCATTTTTTGGTTGCTTATTTTGGGGGTTCAGCGGAGGGAGCGCCTGATGTAAAAATTTGGTTGCAGACTTACAAGGTAATGCTATATTCTAATGTTAGGCTTATGCATTAATTGACACCCTAATGTTTTTTTTAAGCAAGCTGGTGCACCATTAATTGGAAGTTTCCCTAAGTAATCTCCAGTACATGTTGATGAACTAAAAATTTATGGGTCCTTCTTAATTGAGGGCAGTGGGAGGGATAAATTAGGTATAGAAAGTAACCATTGGTCGTATCTGCGTCAACTGGCGTTTCCCCATCCATTAGTAGGTACACTTGGTTTTTGTACTGTACAGTGTGCACCTTTCTTGAAGATATCATTTGCCACTGTTTATGATACTGTTCCTGCTAACCAGGCTGACACTCATGACTAAATGATATGGCTCTTTTCAATTGAGATGAGTTCTGGATTCACCCACAAACTTTAATCCATATACCTGCATGTTATTCGGTTTTTCGTTTCGATGGCAGGAACTCCTGGAATAATTCTTTAACTCACGGTAATTATTTGTTCAGGATGGCTATTGGCACTCTCCAATAATTGCTGATGAACAAGACAATGTTCCAATGTGGAATCCTGCATTATTTAAGCTTCCATCCAATGAGTTGCTGCTGTTTTATAAAATCGGGCAAGAGGTTCAAAAGTAATATTTCAATGCCTGTATCTTCTGGTTCTTAATAGTTGTATTTTTTGTGAATCTAACTGTGTATTAGTATCTTGAACTTTGTATTTAATTTCGTAGTTTCTGTTTGTCTTGGTGCTTGGTTTATGTTTCGCATAATTGACTGATATTCATAATCTGTTAAGTTCAAATACACAATGAGGACTTAAAGAACCCAATATAACAGTATAGGATATACAGTATCAATGATTGGACCCACTGTCAATTTTCTTTTTGCTGTGTCTTTCAAATATACAGTATCTATGAAATTGTTCGTGCCATCATGCCCTGTTATATATGTCCCAAGAAAAATGGTACCAATGTATCAGAGTATCACTAGGGAAATTGATTGGGAACTTTACAGACTTCACATTACTCTACTAGCTATTTATCTAGATAATTTTCGTGTCATAAAGATTGTTTATTTGATTCTAGTGGTGAGAGTGCAACGAGTAGTTTGCAATAGCATGATCTATTAGATAAACTACTAATGATTTTTATGAAGCATTGCACGAGTCTCTTGCCTTCATTTTCACTATAGCAGATATGTTGATTATTTTATAACAACTGACATCAGATCTCCAGGAAAAAGAAAATTTTACCCAGTCATACATAAAGCAAAATACTCGTTCATATACTCACTGGTATGGTGAATCAGTGATGTGAAACACATTAATGTTTGCATATTCAAATTTGATTATTGGATGTGGCTCAAAATTCAGAAACTATAACATAAAGAAAGCAATTAACAATGTTTTTTCTGTAAATATTAAAAAAGACATAAAAATATAGTTTAATAAGAGGTTTTGGTTCCAGACCTCCATATAGACTGTATAGTGGTTCCTTATCCCCTGCAAACATGATTTGACAAAGCAAACCTTTTTCTCTTTCATGTATTTTCATCCACATAAAATATGACGAACTGATCCATTGTTGTAAACCATTCATCTTATTGGTCGAATCCTGACGAGCAGAAAATAATCTGGATAGAGAGGCAGGTTCTCTGAAATCAGGAATTTGTGACCAAATGTCTATAGCCATATTATATTTTTTTTCCCAGGCTTGCGGTAATCATATTTTATTCAGATGGTCGTCATGTTTGATTTTCATTGATAAAATAGATGTAATTACACTCTTGGCTTTCTAACATTTACGATCTAAAACATAATCAGTGTCGATCCACCTTGGCTCTCCAACTTATCCACATGGCTTTTCAGAGTTATTGCTAAACATTTAAACAGCAAGAACTTCACACTTGCACAGCTGAGCATAGGCCAGATACAACATAGGCATTCTGAGTGTTGCACAAATGGTTCCACAAATATTTGAAGTCAAGAAGAGAAAAAAATAAAGAAATTAAAGTAGAAAAACAAAAAGAAAGTATGAGATGCTCTTTGTAGTGTTTTGAATCATGAAAACTGACATACCACAGAATCTGGACTTTGTTTCCTTGCCATAAATCACTGATGGTTTGGTGAACTTCAGATGGAGTGGATGTATGAAGCGGTCCTTTGATGGAGGTAATACTTGGACAGAAAGGGAACAGCTTCCTCCCGGCATATTAGGACCAATTAAGAATAAGGTAAGCATGACCCAAAAAGAGCAAATTTTAAATGTTTATACCCCTATATGCCTTGAGTTGTCTTATTTGTGCCCATTTATATTCCTCAGCCTATTTTGCTGGGAAATGGCCAATTGCTCTGTGGATCTTCAGTGGAAAGTTGGAACTCATGGGGGGCATGGATGGAGGTGCAGTAAATCAACTACATTAAGCTGTTTGTATGCTAGCAATGTTCAAAAGGAGGCTAAAAATTCAAATAAAGTGGATGGTTGACTTTATTTTTGTAACTAAAAAACAGATCACTGCAGATTCTGGAAGAACATGGAGAAAGTATGGCCCTATATATATTCAAAACGAATCCCTTAGCGTGATTCAACCGGTTCCTTACCAGACTGCAACTGGGTCCTTGCGTGTTCTGTTGAGATCCTTCGATGGCATTGACAGAGTTTGTATGTCAGAATCTCTTGATGGTGGCCAAAGCTGGAGTTATGCAAAACCTACAGAACTGCCCAACCCAAATTCAGGTCATGATTGAAACCAAATTGTCTGCATTACAAAGAATTATTTGGATATCTAGTAAATGATGGACTTATGTGTGTCTTAAATATTCTGGGCGAGTCCATTTTGTTTTCCCATGGAATTCTTGAGTGTATAATTTACTGTTAGTAAATTATGTGGATGCTATTACTTTGTTGTGTGAAACTGACAGAAGGGATTCCTATAGAATAAAATATATCCCATGCAAGAGCTTTTTTCCTGTGATCCTACTGGCTCAAACTCTGTTGCATTAACAGGCATTGATGGCGTTAAGCTGGAGGATGGTCGTCTCTTACTTGCTTACAATACAGTCTCCAGGGGTGTGCTCAAAGTCGCCCTCTCAACAGATGACGGAGACTCATGGGATGATGTTTTGACATTGGAGGAGACTATGGGAATGGAGTTCTCTTATCCAGCTGTTATTCAAGCCAGTGATGGATTAATTCACATTACTTATACTTATAACAGAACACAGATTAAGGTAATGTCCTTATATTGTGAAGTTTAAGACAAATTATGGTACAAATGTGACTCCTTTATGTTTTCGATCATTCTCCCTCCCTCCTTTTTCCTTAACATCATTCATCTGTAAAGTTGTTATCATGTTGTCGTAAAAGATTGTCCTCAAAATGAAGCTTTTCGTGTTATGAAATCTAATTTCTTCTGGTCCTGTGGTTTTCAGCATGTTGTTCTTCAACCCAACTGATGCAGTCGTGCATTGAGAGCAAACAAGTAGAGGAAAGAGGTACATTACCTATGGCTAGAAACATGTAGCCCAATAATCAGTGGATTATAGCTATAAGCCTATAACATAAAATGCCATGTTATGGATAGATTGGCTTTCCACATGCAATTGTATTTTTTTAAAATTATTTAACTCCTTTTTTTTAGATTTATTTTTTCCTATTGTTTCTAGATGATTAGGCCTCTCACGAAGTTTCCTGTATTTATGGCATGATTAAGTTCCCTTTACACCTTTTGGTATCATGGTTTCTGGAAGCAAGATGTTATTAAGGTATATAAATAAAATCAGCATTAGACTATGATTTTCAGATAATTTTTCAAATTTGTGAGCTGGGACTAGAGAAAAAGGGTGGTTGCATCAACTGGATGGTAGGAAGGATCGCATATTTCGTTCACGTGGGGAAGAATTGAAGCTTTGGGTTAAAAAAACCATAATTTTGTTGAATCATGAGCTCTATAATATCTGAGTTCATATATTTCCTAGTTTCAGCAGCTGCAGTTTCGAGTGGATTTATTTAAGTTTAGTTGAGCTCAGTCCTTTATCAATAATATCACACTAGAATTCAACAGAAGTTCAGCTACATCTTCCACATATCTTGGTCTAATTGATCTACAACAACTGCTGTTTATAGAAATTTAAGTAGATGCTTTTCTTGTGTATCTAGTCTCCTAAAAACCTTTTGATCTTCATAAAACTCATTCTTCTTCAAGTTTAAGACTTCTCAAAAACTTGATTGTTGATTCTTTTCCATTGCAGCATGGCCTTGCCAATAACTTAAAACTGTATTCGGGCATTGAATGCTTTTGATAGAAGTGAAGATCAAAGTTACACATCTCACTGTGGCCTTCCGGGTGGGAAAGAAGATTGATAGTATGCCAGCAAGTGGCGTTTTCCCGAAAGATTTGGTTTCCTTCCCCCTTTTTATTTGTTGTCATTTTCATTAATTTTTTATGTCATGCAAACGGAATTTGGATTTGAACCTTGCACCTCCTATTTTGGGTTCCAAGAGAGCTTATAGTAGTTTTTAGTTGTCTACTTGCTTCTTTCTCTGCAATGTGATTTTGCAAACACTAGATCACATCTTGTAACAGGTTCCAAACTTTGGGATTATTCACTTTGCAAAGTATAGATTACTTTCTGAGGATATTGTCCTCTTCTTTGTTGATCTCTTTCTTTCTCTTTTTGTGAATGTTTTATTTTTTTTTTATTTTACTGATATGTCACTCAAACCCAAAGCAAGAAACTAGCAGATAGCCTGCATTGTAAAGCTCAGTGGGCTTTAGTTTTTGACCCATACTTGATTCTTTTTATGTTAAATAAATTGGACCCGGGCTTGAATTAGATTGGGTTGTTTGTGGAGTTAGATAAGTGTGGGTGGAGTAGCCGAGGCCTCGAGGCATAGCCGAGGCCTCGAGGCATAGCCTTCAGCTTTTGCTGCTTCTATTTCTCACTCTATGACCGGCCTCAGGGACATTTGAATAGTAACCGGTAGCTTATGGTCTACCAGCATAGCAGATGAGCTTAAGGTAAGTAAGAAGTACCCACCTAAGATTACAATGCAGAGCTTTTGTGGTTTGTTACATAGAAGGACTAGTCCTTAACCAGCGGAGTAAATATTTAGTGCAATAGTCATATCACGCAATTATTGATACGGTATTACCATTTAATAATAAAATATCATATATGATAAGTGAATGTTACTATTTCAATATGGAGGTTATTGGATAGGATTAAGATTCTCTCTAATATATTTAAAATAATCAATTTTTTATGGAGAAGGCTTGAGAAGTCTTCTCTCCTATTTTTTTTTTTTAATTTTTATGAATTTTAAATTATTAAATTCTCCATTCTCCATTCTCCAACTGTGAATACCTCCAATAATTATCCTAAATAATTATTCATAAATTCCATTATTTAACAAAACTTTAAAATCAAATTTTGTAATCTAATAATTTTTATAATATTTTTGTTAACTTATCAAATAATGTGGGAGAGAAAATTGAAAGTGAAGATGGGGGTTGAGAAGAGAAAAAAGATGGTCCGTGCATTGCATATATTCCAACTCTAGTATTTCATAAAATCTTCAATGTATAATTGTTATATTGAATAATTTATTTTTTTGAAAAACGACTAGATATAACAAATATAACACGTTATGTTTAGGTTCTCACCAACTGTAGAATATTCAGTTCGAACTATAGTTACTGATTTGAGATGATCAAGCCTGTCATAACAGTAACAACGAGGATAAGTAAGACATTTAATCTTTCCAGTAATATCTAATTTATTAGAAATATTATAACAAATAAATTCGAGCCAATAATTACGGAAGGAATGCGAGACTTTCACACACCACCTCGATAATTATATTGAACAAATGGGTGCAAGGCAAGTCAAAAAAATCGGTGTAATAAAAGGCAAGTCATTATTTCTCACGAAATTCCTATGTCCCAACTATAAATCGGCGCTGATTTTGGGGGGTTGCATGTCATCGTACAAACATTAAACTTTCTGCATTTAAAGAGTACTCCTTTTTTCCTACCCTTCACAGGAGGAGAAGGACATTTCAGTACATTTATTTCGAGACTTTAAAGAGACGACAAAGCCAAAAAGGAGTGGAAGGTGTAGAAGTCGAACAGACATGCATGCGCTGCGCAGGCCTTTAAGGGTTGTGGTGGTGGTGGAAGAACAAAGCTTCGCTGCGTACGTTTTCTCTTTCTCTCTCTAACTTTTGCAATAACTTTGCTTTCTGTTCTCGTGCTTTCTGTTCTCGCACTAACGGTGTTTGAAAAATGGTCTCATTGACATATGTGCCGTGTTTATATTCCCCTCTCCTTCCCCCCAACCCCAACCTTGCGTGATTGATTCTGGGTCTGGGTCTGGGTCAGTCAGGCGTTTTGGCAACAGTTTAACAGCGCATATTGGGACTTTTTAAGCCCCTGCATGTGACCGGTCAATCTATGGTAAACACTAGGTATTTTTTTTTTTTCTGTTAGATCGGAGAAGATTTAATTCATAGAATTAACTTTAGTTGATTTAAGCGGGGAAAAGTCTGTACCATATTATATGATAAAAGAATACTAATAAAATTAAAAAACAAATTTTACCGAACAACTATAAAAACAATAATGTTGTATCAGACAAAATATTAGACAACTAGGAAACAACATAGCTACAAAATAAATCTATATCTATACTATTTTAAAATACCAACATACTTGTAAAACATTTTTTTCCATCTTTGCCCCCCAATAATATAATTATGTCATTTTTATCCTTCATAATTAATGTCACAAAAAATTGGCTTAAATGTGAAAAACTTTTGAGTTTTTATTTTCTTCTTAAACCCAATAATATAACTATTTTAAAGTAGAATAGATTTATTTTGTAGCTATGTTATTTTCATAACTTTTTTAGTAAAAATGAAAATGTTAAGGTGGATGTGTGAAAAAACTAAAAATGATAAAATAAAAAATGATCTTATTAGAGAAATGATAAGAGTAGTTCCAATTGAAGACAAGTTGAGAGAGAATAAATTAAGAAGATTTGGTCATGTTCAACGGAGGCCGATAGAGGTTCTCGAAATGGTATTAGGAGTAGCGGTACGCTTAAATTGATATTAAAAAAATATATAAAAATATTTAACTTAAGTGAGCATATAACATATAGGGATGACAAATGACCAAATCGGGGGCAGGGGGTATAGTCTCCATCCCTGTACTTGCTTAAAAAAATTCATTCATCCTCGGTTCACTCCCGTTAACGGATATAGTTTTCATCCTCATTTTCGTTCGTGGGTAAATTTGTAATCCCCGCCTTTACCCTGTCACCGCCTTCACCCTCGTCCAAACACAAGCCCAAGCCTAACATAATTCAATATTATAAATAATCCAAAAATAAAAAAATTACATGTCATCAACTGAAAATTACAATATAATTCTTCTCATTAATAAAGACTAGCATTTGATATACTGAGTAGACAAGAAGTCTATTAAGCACATTTAAAGTAAAAAGTCTATTCAACAGTTTTCAAAAAACAAAAACTATATTCAAGTAGAATAAACTCAAAAATATATTGAACACTATAATCAAAATTCAACAAAGACCATATTCAAATAGTATAAAATTAGAAAATTCAAAATGTTGCATATATAACACAGAAAATCAGATGCAACACATTAAAATTGCAGATGTAACACACAAAAATAAAAAAAATAAGAACAAGTAATATCTAAAAACCTCGTATATAACACACTATATATCTGAAACAAAAACCCTCAATAGCTAATACAATACAGATCATTAGATCTAGCAAAACTTATCACAAATCTAACAAAAAAGATCACAAATCTAACAAAAGTCATAAAAAAATATAAAAATAATAGATCTTACCTTATTGGACAAAGAAAAAAAATGAGCCATTGAATTTTGAAATTAATTTTATAAGTGGGTGGGAAAGGTATTAGCGTTTATGATCTTATATATATTGCTTGTGTCTAAAGGTACATAGTAATAAAAAATATGGTCAAAAATAAATATATTTGTATTTACATCTAAAATCAAATCATAAATATAGAAGGAGAAAGAAAGGAATTTAAACACAAGTTATGGTGGGAGTGAGCGATGATAATTTTGGTGAGTGGTAATGACGACAGTGGTGATGACAGTGGTAGTGGTGGTGGTGGTGGTGATGAGCGTCAGGGTTGGTGGTGAGGCGATAAGGGATAGTGGTGGTAGGAGTGATGGTTGGACAGTGACGATGGTGGTGGGTAGAAGTGACGGTGGTGGTGGTGGTGGGGGTAGTGGTAATGATGGTGGTCGGGCGATAAGGATGATGGTGGGGTGGCGACAACGGTGGTAGGGTGGTGACAGTGGTGGTAGGGTGGTGACGGTGGTGATAGTAAGGGTGGTATGGTGACGACAACGATGGTGATGGTGGTAATAGGTGAGACAGTGATAATAGTGGTGATTGTTGTGGCAGAGGTGATGGTGGGGTGACGACGGTGGAAGTTATAGTGGTAGTGGTGATGATGGTGAGAAGTAGTTTGGTGGTGGGGTGGGGTTGGGGTTGGTGGTGGTGGTAGTAATGGTAATGGTGGTGGGGTGGTGGGGGTGATGGTTGTAGTAGGGTGGTTTCAAATATTACTTTTAAAAAAATATTTATCAGAAATTATGAGTATTAATTTTTTTAAAAAAGTTATCCCAAACATATTTTTAAGGGCTTATTTTTCTATTAAATTTGAAGTAATAATATAGACCGTTAGATTAGTCTTAAAGTAAAATTAAAAGAGATCTTAACCGCGAATAGTAAAAATTATTTTGTTTATTTTTGAAATGTGAAATTTAAAATTTGAATTATATTATACTCTATTATAT
>CM042188.1:40446373-40458708 GCA_023539305.1 Ilex asprella | reverse complement strand
TATATATATATATATATATATTTTTTTCAAAAGTGATAAATTTTAACTAGAAAAGTAAAAAATAAACCCAAAAAACAATAAATAAACCCAAAAGTTGAGTGCCTCCCAAAAGGTGATAAGTTTTGTCCTTCTAAAATGGTAGTACGGATAGCTAAAAAAAATAACAATGATAAATGACAAAATACTATTTTTTATTTTTTGGGTAGCAGTTAATGGAAGGAACCGGTCAATCTATACAGATACTACAAGATTTTGAAACTTTTATTCACCAATCTCCCTCGTCCAAACACTTTTTAAAAGTAATGTAAGCTCAGGTGGACACTACTTCAAAGTGGAATCTTTTGAAAAAAAATTGAGAAACAGAGCCATCATTTCATCGTAAATGTGGCGTTGGTGGACGGTCGTCCGCATATGGAAAATCTATTGTCTTTTCATCTAAAAAATGTCCACAACCATATTAAAGACTTTCGATTCCTTTTATGTATTTATTTTTTGGGAGGGAATAAATACCCACTTCCCAAAGGCAAGAAAAACTGAATAAAGTTTAAATTTTGAGGTCACAAGAAATTAAGGGTTAATAATATTTTTAGTTTTTAAAATGTGCATGATAGTAATTTTATCAATTTAGTTTCTAAAATTTTAATTTGCGTTATTTTAGTTTCTAATGAAATAATTCGTTAATTTTATGACGAAAGTGACTACATTGTCACTATTTAAAATGGTATCACGTGCTCATATTAGCCAAAACTTAATGGCCTGTCTATAAAATGATCATTTAAACATGAATTAAATACTTTAGAGATCAATTTGATAAAATTGATATTTTAGAACCAAACCATACTTACCACAATTCACTAAAATCTTGACGAATGACGATCTAGGTACATTGATTCCAAATGAGGTGGATTCTCGATCCAAATCATCAAAATAGGCGACCCCAAATTGTAATACTAACCCTAAATCAATTTGCTTTAAAACATGTAGAACAAATATAAAATACTTATTAATTGACTATATGTATATAGATTTATAATTATATATTATTTTAGATAAAAAAATTTAGCACAATTATAAGATAAATGGTAACTGACTTAGTGTTTATGAATGTTTTATAATATATAATATTGTATAATAGTGAAAACAATCTACATAAGAGTTCTAAAATAAATTACGATCCAAAATGCAGTACCAACTAAGTCTACCTCCATCGTATTGTGTACCTAAGAAAGTGTCGTACTGTATACCTATATCCGTATCACGTATCAAAGCGACCTACGATTCAGGTAAGTATGTAACATTGAACCAATATGACAAAATGTGTATATTTTAAAGACCAAAAATACTATTAATCCAGAAACCAATTACAATCGATGATTTTCACATTATAAGGGTGGTGCCACATGTCATATTTCTCTTAAAAAATATTCTGAATTAAGGATTGTTTTCATAACCCCTTAGCGTAGGGTTTGATTCAGTTATACTGTGGAATGAGACTGACTAATTAATTTAAATTCCTTTTAATCTAAATGTTTATAAAAAATGATAAAATATAGGGATAAACTAAAATAGTTGATCGATTATTTCCAAGCATGTAATGTTAGACGATACTTTAACATCACACCGAGTTTAACAAAGTCAATAAGATCGAATTTTATAACTTGATCCACAACTGTTATTAAATGCTAATTGGACTAATTTAGTCTAACAATACTACTATGTTGACCAAGACTTCTTACCGTATTTTCTATCTCAACTAATTTAGTCTAACAACTGAAGTGACACTAATTCCATTCTTAATACCCAATCTTAACAAACCCTTAAAGGTAAGGTAGTTAGTTGGTGATAGATTAGTATAGGTTCTATGGAAGATTTGGATTCTCTCACATACGAACATGACAATCCAACCAAAGTGCATCACTTTGCATTATTCCCTTGGATAAAAACCAACACAAGCAAAGCAAGAAAACTTTGGACCTTGCTTTCGGTATCCTTAAGCACAAAGCAAGGATTTCCTTTACTAATATACCAGTTTCTTTAACCTCTCTAAAATTTTTAGATTGGTCACTGACTGTATGAGTGGAGATGACACATTTATATATAGTGATTCGCACATTAATTATTCATGAATAATCTTACAATGAGATAAACTGGGAAAAAAACACATACGAGGGCTTCTTTTTTTTTTTTTTTTAAAACTCAAGAGGGTTTACCGACATGTTATAAAATATGGCAAAGATCATGTTCGTCCTTTATCTAAATCAAACTATAATCTTCACAAGAATCTGTGTCCACAATGTAAAGTAGACTTGATTTAAACCTCTGATCAGGGAGGTATGAATTTTACAACAGGCGCCTCCTATGGCTTTTGCTCCCCTATCTTCCTGATACTAATGATATAGTGTCTGATTTGACTAATGTTGGCAATATGTTTCAAGTCCTGCAGAGACATCCTCTTTTCAAATACAAAATTAAAACTTTTTTCTCTAATTAAAGAATCTACTTATACATGCAAACTAGTTTATGTTTAGAGATTTGAACCCTCAACAATTCACTTTTTTTTCTTTCAAATGATAGACCACTCGCTATGAATTTAAGTAGAATTCACTGTCAAGAAAACACACTAATGCATCTCGCACTAATGCATCTCGAGAGACTAGAATCTCATTTCATAGTGTGAGGACCAGAACTAACGATTAGGGTAATCTTTAATGGATTTGATGCATAAAATTATGTAGGATAATCTTGTCTTTACTTGTGTAATGCATATATAGGTATACATGTTCAAGGAAGTACTATTTGTGTCTTTGTCAAAAATCACTTACATTGAATCTGCACCTAATGGTTTGATAAATTGAATGTTGAGGATAAGGAGGAATGCATGCCCTAATGTGCATTTAATTGTATGGTTGAAAGTGGATTGTACTCCAATGGAATTAAATGCAATTTTTAATGAGTAGGTCCTCATACTCAAGGTATTGATACACCTCTGCTTCTTTTGGTTTTAAAAATTGATGTAGAAAACATTTATTGACAAGGGAGTAGTGTGCATAATTTTAAACATTAAATAGATAAGGTGTTTCTAGCCAAAATCATAGGGAAGTAAAAAACAATTAACCCAAATAAATATGCTCATACATACTGTTCAATGATAGCTTGAATCAAGCATATATGAAGAGGTTTCTGTTTTGTTATTGATCCTTGCTGAAGCAAACAGAAATTCAAAGTGTGCTAGTGATCAATACTGAAAACCACTTTTAGCAATGTTCTTTTGCGTAGACAAAAACACAGTTTTCAAAGAGTTTTTTTTTACATGACATATCCATAGTTTACTTGTAACGGGCCTAATATTGCAAAGATAACAACAATGTTGTGTTATCAAAACGATATCATTTTGCCAATATACTGTCCCTTAATAACCAATCTTCGTTTCATTTTCCCCAAATCATCCAATTTTCTTCCTTGGCTCCCTCTCAAATATCCCAATTAATTCCCCCCAAGTTATATATCTATATAATAAAATGCATAGGAAGTTGAATTTTATATTTTATACATTTTCTCCCCAAACTCATCACATCACTTATTTCTATCATATATTCAATTATTTAATATTTAATTAATTTATAGTTTAATATAATTTGTAGTTTAGATATTATCCATACAAGATAGTATATAAATGTTGAGAAAATTTTATCGAATTACGTATTTTGAAAAAATTGTTCATATTTTTTAAAAAATAATGGGTAAAAATAAAATTTGAACGATGTAATCAAAGAAATAAAGGAAAAAAATTATTTAATATAATAAGATCGATTTTTTGAGACTCGAATTTTATATTATATCATACTTTCAGACACGAATTATGACTAGTAATACAATATTCACTTTATTGATTTGCTTCGCCTTGAGATTGCTTATAAAACCCACTAACATACATTATTAGTGCAGCTGACTTTAGGGAGACGGGATTATTAAAGGTCTGTCTCAACTTTTAAAAGCACCTTTCGAATCCCAACTTTATGGTTTCATGAACTTTATGTGCACTTCACTACATTAATTTAAGGTTTAGTTGGGTGTCTTACGTAGGACTGTCTTCCTTTTAGAAATGTATCCAAAAGGGTAAGTTATTCTTCGAAACCTTTCTTGCTTTCTGCTAGAAAGTTGAATGCTTGTGTGTAAAGTATAACAGATTAGTATTAACAAAACCAGATTTCCACGCCATTAGTGGAAAGAAAGTAGCTTTTTCTCCTGTATCTTTTGACTTGGTTTTTTATTGTAATAGATCTTTTAAACTCTTGATTGCAATACAAATCTTAGATACAGGTAATTATTCACAACTAGTCGAGATTTTATGTGACCAATAAGACTCGACTTCAGGCTGTGGTGTTTATGGATCATCCTTCTTTTATCACTGAACCAACCCGTACAATTGAGTAGCACTAAACCGACCCGTACATAATAAGTGGAGTTTTTATTGTTAGTTATTCTTTAAGGATTCCTATTTGGAGCTCGAAAAGTTGATGGAAGTAGATGCCATGTTCTGTCAAACAAAACTTTTGAGTGGGAAGCTCTTATTTGATCATTAATATAGAGAAGCAAATTTGAATAGATTCATGATGGGGCGGTGCCTCTATTATCATATAGGGGGCTGACCATGTCAACTCTAGTTGGTGAATCACCTACAGCTTAGAACTGTTCAAAAGACTTTGCAATGGCTAAAAGAACAGTAATCGGACAATTGTCATGGTTTGAGATGTTTGAACGTCCTTGTATGGATATAAAAAAAAATCATCTTGACTAGGATTTCTTAGTCATGATTACAACGTAAAATTTGATTATACTTGGTTGCAAATTAGCGCAACCAATAAATTGGAGGTCTCTTACTAGAGTTAAACTCCAAATATCTAAATAAGAACACTAATGTCTTCTCATTTGAACTATTTGGACAAATAATTAAGTCTTCTCATGTGAACTATTCGGACAGTTTAAACCAAGTTTTTTTTAGAAATGTTAACTACAGAATTTTGATAAGATTTGATGCATTAGTGCTAATATGCTCACACCCGGTTTAAACCAATTTTCAATATAGGTAGAATGAGTGTTTGGCAATTTCCTTTGCCAATCAAATGCTCACTTTAGATTGATCATAAGAATTTACTGTTTTGTGCATGAGGTGAAGCCCCATTGAATTTGAACATATATAAAATTCAGGTTCATTGAAGAGTGACAGTTTGACATAAAATTCCAACTTTGCCTCTAGCTTTTTTTGAAAAAAAATGATGACACAACTCTTCTAAATGTAAAAAGGGGAACCAATGGTGATCTTTTGCTTGATTGGTGCTTCTTCTTGCCTAATTTAAAGCATGCCCACTTTCCTATATTCTAAAGGGAAGAAAAAGGAAGGGCTTTAAAGTCTACTTGCTTTAAGTGCAAGAATCTACCAAAAACTTTTTGAGGGGGGTGGTTCTCAATTCTCCCCAGCTGTGAAAAAGTAGTTGTGGTGTTTGCTTAAAGTTTGACCTTGATGACATGATTATTTAGAGAATGCTATGGTATTGAAAACGATTTTCAACTATAGATCTTATTTGTAATTATTAATCATGCAAATGCTAAGGCATATCACAATTTTATTGAATGAAAATAAAATTTTTTGGTATTGAAAAATAAATCAGAGGTCATAATTTTATTTTTCGACACCAAAGGCAGAGAGAGACCTATGATTAATACATATTCGTATGTATGTAAAGTGAAGTGGGGCTTGGCTTGCACTAGTGAAAAGAGTGATGTGTCTTGCTGTCATTATATTCCATCGATTTAGCCTTTCATACTAGCTTTTAGATCATAAACCTATCAATGGCAATTTGAACTGGTGGTAAAGGGGCCCCTTTGGTTTGTTATTTGTCAAATTGATGCCACCACTTTAGCAATGACAAAAGGAATCCTTGTAATTGGGATCATTGGCTATTTTAGTAATCTTTGATTGAAGGAAAAAAGGGCCTTTTGAATCATGTTTCCCCTATTATTGGTAGGTTGGAGTGAGAAAAAGGCATAGGAGTGTGGTGCCCTAATTTTTTTTTTTTTTTTGTTGAAGGAGGCAAATGCAGAGCAACACCTGTTGATCAATAAGCTTTGAGGGGGGTGGTGGGGATTTTGAAATCAAATTGATGGGAAGAAGTACAATAATGAGATTAGATTGTTAAGGATGTGATAAAATTTAGGAGGAGGGATTGAAGTTGAAGGTAATGTGGGAAGCTGAGCCTTTTTAAAGTGGAAGGAATGATTATGGTATTATGCTTAAGATGTGGGTATGTTTCAGACAAAAGCAAGGCTCACTCAAGAAAACTGTCACCAAACTCTCTCTCTCTCTCTCTCGTGTATACTAGGGAGGGAGGGAGGGTGGAGGCAAAAAACTAATCATTTATTTTTTGTTTTTACAGATTTTGGTAAAGTAGAAGGGGCATTTTAGTGATTTAAACTTTTGTAGTGAAAGGTGATAAGAACTTGTCATAAAGTAACACAAAGCGAAGATACGTAAAAGGTAATAAATGTAAAAAGTTGAGAGTCAAATCTCTCTCTCTCTCTCTTTCTCTTCTTTTCAACAACTTTCAGCTTTTTCTTGGTCGTCGAAACGGAAAAAGACTTAGGAGGATTCACGCGTCATTTTCTCTTTATCGTCAAAAAGTAATTTTTCATCTGATCTAACCGATGGTGACCGACTCTTATTATATATAGGGTAATATCATTTAGAGTTAAAATGTTAAAATTATTAGATTAACATAAAATTTTAATGTTTGATGGCCCCCACAACCAATCCAAATATCATAATGAATTAGGTCAACAAATTAGGTCTCAATAGCATTATTCTTATATATAATATAATATTGAGAAAATGTTATCTTTACCAAAAAAATTTATCAAATTTTTTATATTAAATGATGTAACATAATTTCGGTCATTGCATATTAATAGAATTTAGTTGCCACATTATTTGGGATAGAAATTTAATAAACATAACATTATCCATAATATTTTCCTAAGAATTTGATTAGTTATACCGCTATATTTTGAAAAGTTTGGGGATTAATATGTTACGATAAAATTGTGTGTATCAAATCATTTGTTATGTATATCATTTGGTGTTAATGTATTATATGAACAAAGGGTATCTGATGTTACTTTCGTGGTATTTCGAATCCCAAATCAATTGGAGTTTTTTTTTTGTTATACGGGAAAATCTCAAGGTCTATCTTTAGCGAGTAGAGACGCATTTATATTGCTTAAGCTCATGACTCTGAGTAGAATTATGGGCAAAATTCAGGTGTATGAACCGGTCCCTCAACTTATACACTATTTAAGTCAGAATTTGCGCTTCGTTAGGGATTCAAGACTCACATTAAAGACTTGGATACGGTTCAATCAAATAACTGAGGTCTTGTCCTACCAAACAATCACGTTTTTGCGTCCAGGAAACTTCAAACCCTAACCTCTCACTAGAAAGCCAGAGGCTCTAGCCAACTAAGCTACTCCAGTTGGTTATCAATTGGAGTTATTGATTAGGTTGAGCGACAAGGTAATATATAATACATTATTGTCTTTTAAATTTTTTTTTGTAAATAGTGTCATTTGATTATTAAAATTTATATTCTTATTGATTATTTTTTGTTGATATCAAATTTTAGAACTTTATTGAGTTGACCTATATTTTTGGCTAAATACTTTAGAACCTATATAATTAGTGAAAAAGACTATGGTCTTGTGGGTTATGATTGTTTGATTTGATTGTGATTGTGTGAAGTGTGATTGTTCTGCATGAGTACAAATTTATATGCTTAAGTGTCACCAAGATGAATCGAAGTATAAGGACACTTGAGCTGTGTGGCATGTTCAATTTGATTGATGATTATGTTGTTTAGGTTTTTTATTATTTAAGTTATTTGATATTTGATTATTTGTATTTTTTTATCGTTTAACTTATTATTTTCAATCGTATTGTATACTTTCTCACTTTTAACATTATTCAAGATGATATGAAAGGGAAAGACCACAATTTGAGATATCAAAAAAATACAGATTTATAGCATTTGATTTTATTATTGTAATATATTATTTGAGAATATTTATTTGTATATTTTGGAGGTTATTTTTAATTTGAGGTAATTAGAGTTCTGACTTACATTCAGATATATATTAATCCAGAGTGTTACACAAAACTAGGTTTTGTTAATTGTTTAATTATTTTGATGAAATTTGAACGTTGGATTTTGTTCATGTTAGGGTTTTTTGTGTTTTGATCTAATTGAATGTTAGGATTTTTTTAATTGTATAAAATTGGGTGTTAATGTCATGAAATTAAGTGTATATGTGGGGGTGTGGGTATGTAATTTAATTTTCTATTGCCTTCCAGAAGTTTTTGTGCTTAGTTACTGGTTCGTTACAAGGAACAACAACAAATCTATCTTTTTTCTTAGTTTTTTTTTTTGTTTAGCGAATCTCTTTTTTTTTTTCACGTCCTTTCCCGTGAGCTTAATTATCAGATTTGTGGAGTTTATAGATTGTTCCATTTATTGCTTTATTGAGTGCTGAAGTTCAAAATATATCTATTAAAAGATAAAAATTCTCAAACGTGTTTCTTAATTTTCACTTTCAACTAACATTATGCGTGTAATTTTGTTTCTTATTCAACTTGAAATGATGTGTGTGGTTATATTTGTAGAGATCTTACACGAAGTCTTGATTCATCTATTATGTTTTACTGTGTTTAGGGTTTTGAAGCCTTGAGATGAATATTACTTCTTTGGTGTAAGGAATGAAATTTCTCAAGATCGATGTAAGAAATGTGATGAATTCAAATGACTACTAACATTGGGAAAGATAGTTGTATTGTGAGTATGACTTTGTTCTTATTGCCTAATTATAATGTTGGTTAAGATACTTATAAATAAGTTATACATGTGAATGATTCAAGTTCTCCCCCCTCTTTTTGGTTTTTTCATTGCTAAAATTATGTGATTCATTGCTATTTTCTTCTTTTTTGTTCTTGAATAAGTTGAATTAGTGATAAAATTGAGATTGGATTGATTCGAAATTGTTGAAACTCTATTGATTGTTGAATTTGATTAATTGTTTGTTGTATTTTGTTGAACAGTTGGCGAAAAATAACTTTTGGAATTTTTGGTTGAAAATGAAGCCGTAATTTGATAAAAAAAAAATTATTATTTGATGTGACTTTGTTAGAATTCAATTGGATAAGATTGGGATGTTCGATTCTTAGCAAACAATGCCTTCAGGCACGGGAAGCATGCCTATCTTAAAAATGATCTAGACTGTTAATGATAGGCTTGAATGAGTTTATAATTAATTTGCTTCCCAATATTGCTTGATCAATTGCCCATGAAAAGTTTAAGCTAATTATATACTCAACAAAATTTTGTAATTTTTGCTATTTGTTCTTTCTCATATTTTTACTCTAGATTATATTACATCCACAACACCTCCCCTACTGGTTAGATTGCAATAAGGTGAGTTTGAAGAGACTAAAATTTTTATTGTTTGGGAATTTTTAAGAAGTGGATGTGATTGGTTGGGAATGAGTTTGTTTGGTGCATAGTTGGTAGTTTGGTTATTTACATAAAGACTATGGCATACAGTTGAATTTTGATTTGATTTTTATTTTTTTTTGTTGTTTATTTTTCGCAGGTGGCCTTGAATGTTGGGAATTGTTTGGTTTGATTTGGGTGGTGCTTGCTTGGAGGATTTGTTCAAGGTACTCTTTAATCAATCGGTAGTTAATTCACACTTGATTTATTATTCTTTTCGAGTTGATTAATAGTTAAATGCAAATCTATGTATGATTTAGCGGTCTGTTTTGACTATTTGATCAATTGATTATTTTGGTGTTGTGTAAATTAGAATGTTTTCGTTGTCACTATACCAAATTATTATGTTTTTCTTACACTTCAGTTGTGTGTGTAGAAAAAAATGGTTTGCATCAAACACTTCAATCTTCATTGTCTTGAATGTCTCGCCCTGAATAGTCACATGACACCTCAGGTTGTGCATCAAAAGCACAAAAAAATAAAAAATTTGGATGAAACATGAATGAACTTTGCCTTACTTGCATTCTTCTAAGAGAAGTAGAAGATGATGTCTTGGGTTCAACTGAACTCCTTTTTTTTTTTAATTGAAACTTAGGCGCCATTGATGATTGATGATTTATGATTTTGGTCTCTGGTATGGTATGTTAGATTAGAAGTGATGGTTGGTGGTGATAGTTTTGAAAAAGGTGTGTGATCATTAAAAATAAATATATCTTACTACATTCATACCGTTGAATTTTCTCCCATTTCAAAATAGTTAGGCAAATAAGCATTCAGATTCAATTTTGAGAGACTGGAGGGTAGGGAGGTTGAAGGTGCTCATGAGCTAGATGGGAAAGCATAAAGTGGGAGGGTGAAAAAGTAGGGGGTTGGACAAGTCAAAAAAAAAAACGCGTAAAAGGCAAGTGAGAGCGTGCGTTACCAAAAGCGAAGGTGATGATGAGTTTTGTTTCCGAAGACTTCCCAAAAAGTATTGAAGAAAAAGCTTCAAAGTTAATCCAGTATCCACCCCACCCCACACACACCAAGCACACAAAAGTTAAGCATTTGTCCCCATTAGCTACTGCAATTTCTATACAAAATAATCATGGGCTCACTACCTAACATGCCAGCACAAGACAGAAATTATCAGGTTTGGAGTGATTCTCTAATTGACTTAACAAATAGATGGAAGCAAACTTAACTAAATATAAAGCGTACAAAAAATAAAAAATAAAAAATAAAACGTAGATTACTAATGGACTTGTTTACTGTGTAACTGTAAAAAAACAACGGTTCTATTTATTTATACATAAGGGTTGAAGTGCCTTTCGAATAGTATAAGTTACGATTTCATTTTTTAAAACAGAGATTTGATTTTGATCCACTACCGAAAGAAATTACCTCGTTTACCACTTGTTCCTCTTGGTAAATTGGGATTGGTCATAAGTGCTAACCTTTTTAGGATTGATCCCGAGTTTGGAGATCAATTTTAAATTTTTTGGATCTCATTGAATTTGAATCACTAATGCTATTGAGATATAATTTAGGGGCTTATAGTGCATTATGACAATTAAATTAACAGTGGAGTGCATTAAACGCTGAGATCTATTGACTATCCAATGACCATAATCATTAAGTCTTCAAATTATGTCCCAATAATATTGATCAATTTCAATATAATCTCATTTAAGTAATAAGGTTTTTAGTAGCACAGATTAATTCTACTTCACGTTAGTTTTCCTATAAAATAGTTACACAAGTCTTTTTTCACGTGATTTTTTTTTTGTTTAACGGTCAGAGGTGTTTGAGCTAACTTATGTATATTTGATTAATCTTTTTTTTTTGTCTTGTCAAAGACAACCATTCACACTGAAACTAATATATTTATGAGAGATAAATATCTCCCTCTCTATATATATAAAGAGAGGAAGAGAGAGGCGCAATGCCTAGTTTAGCCGTTGCGTGTGGAAAGCAAAAAAAATGGTTGAAAGGCAAACATGTTTTATTGATTTTATGAGTAATATTTTTTAAATTTAATTTTTTAATTCAATTTATTGATTTAATTTATTGTAATTTGAATTAATTGGATCTATTGTTAGTTCAACAACTATAATAAATTAGATAAAAATTGCATTACTCAATTTATATATTCCCATCCCACGCGAATTTGAGAAAATGGCTAATGGCTAGGAACCCATTTCATAAAGCAGAAGGTCCTCATATATATATATATATATATATATATATATTTTGAGTTAGTTTCAAGGATTCATTCAAATAATTATGGATATTTAAAAAATAATTTACTAAACGATATTAGTTTTACTTTGATGTTTGAGAATAAAAAAAAGTGGGAAGCCTAAATTCGTATATAATGGGGCTGTTTCCTTATTGGAATTTGCTCACTCTAAAATAAATTATGTGTAAGGGGTAGAAAAAACCTCTTACAAAATATTTGATTTTGTTGGGATCTAATGAACAAGATATTCTGCACCACTCCACTTGCAAAATGAACAAATTGCCAAAGATCGGAACGGGCTGGTCGGTGGCACTCCAATTTTTAATTGAGTAAAGGTTGACAATGTAATCATGTTTAGTTCAAAATTTATAGTGATTTATTAAATGAGATTAGTTTTACTTTGATATTTGAAAAAGTTCATAGATGATGAATTGTATATACAAAATTTTTGCAAATATTGGAATAGGGATAAGAATGTCCAAACTTACAGTGTGTTTGGTAGAGTAGATTGAAAAATTTAA
>CM042188.1:40429298-40441373 GCA_023539305.1 Ilex asprella | reverse complement strand
ACAACACAGAAGAGAGAGAGAAGGGGGGGGGGTAGATATAGATCCTGTAGGGAGACCAAGTAAAGCAAAGCAAAGCTTTTGGTGATAGATTAGACTAATAGCTTTGGACTTTCCTTTTTGTGGCTTGTAAACTGAATTCTCTTCAGTTTTGAATTTGTAACATTAAGTCACATTACAAACTCATTCATTTTCCAGGAAAATACAGATATTCTCTTTCCACCTTCACTATTTTCCCTTGAATTCACGGAATAAGAGCTGGGAATTTTCCAAATTGCCTGAATTTGTTACTGCGTGTTTCTCTGAAAGCTGAGGAATTATTGGATATGAGAGCAGGATTGGGTACGATCCAGCAAACCCTGACGCCGGAGGCGGCGAGTGTCTTGAACCACTCGATCGCCGAGGCGGGTCGCCGGAATCACGGCCAAACGACGCCGCTTCATGTAGCGGCGACCCTTTTGGCATCTCCGACGGGGTTTCTACGGCAAGCATGTATTCGGTCACACCCCAACTCATCACACCCTCTTCAGTGCCGAGCTCTTGAGCTCTGCTTTTCTGTAGCCCTTGAGCGTTTGCCAACGGCCCAAAATATCTCTCCGGCAATGGAACCGCCAGTTTCTAACGCCTTAATGGCGGCTCTAAAGCGTGCACAAGCTCATCAACGGCGGGGGTGTCCTGAACAGCAGCAACAGCCTCTTTTAGCTGTGAAGGTGGAGCTTGAGCAGCTGATTATTTCAATTCTCGATGACCCGAGTGTGAGTAGAGTTATGAGAGAAGCAAGCTTTTCGAGTCCAGCTGTGAAGGCTATAATTGAGCAATCTTTGAATTCAAGCCTCGGGAATGTTAATCAAGCAACATTAGGAATTGGGTTTAGGCCAAACCCCACTCCAATGCCTATCCCCAATCGGAATTTGTACTTGAATCCCCGGTTGCAACAGGCCAATCCGGCGGGCCCACCAGGGAATCAAAGGAATGAGGAAGTGAAGAGGGTAATTGATATTTTGTTGAGAACAAAGAAGAGGAATCCAGTTTTGGTTGGGGAGGCTGAGGCAGAAGCTGTGGTAAAGGAATTGTTGAGAAGGGTTGAGAAAGGGGAATTGAATGAAGGGCCGCTTAAGAATGCTCAGGTGGTATCAATTGAGAAAGAGCTCGTACTGGATAAAACTCTAATTCTCTCAAAAATTAAGGAATTGGAAGGGCTAATTGAGACTAAAATTGGGAATTCTAACGGTGGTGGCATTATTATTGATTTGGGTGATTTGAAATGGCTTGTTGAGCAGCCTGTGACTTTTGGAGTTCCAGCTTCTGGTGGGGTGCAGCAACAGGTGGTTTCTGAGGCAGGGCGGGTGGCGTTGGCAGAGATGGGGAAGATTTTGGGGAGGTTTGGAGAGGGGGGTAATGATCGGATTTGGTTGATTGGAACTGCTACTTGTGAGACTTACTGGAGGTGCCAAGTTTATCATCAAACTATAGAGAGTGATTGGGATCTGCAGGAAGTGCCAATTCCTTCAAGATCTCCTGTTCAAGGAATGTTCCCAAGGTATATAAGGCAATATTGCTTTGATTTAATCATGGTATTAGCATTTTCCATGCAAGTGCTTGTTTTGCTTGGTTTAAGGTTGAATTTTCCAACATTCCTCTTGGAATACTTTTTATCAACCATATTTTTTTAATTTTGATCGCTAGGATGTGCTGCTTTAGTTAGATGATTGGACTGACAGTTCATATCAAATTCTTTAGAATCCCAAGTATTTCTTTTTTGGAATTTAAAAATTATCTCCTTTTGGAAGTATTCTATACAAAGTCACTCTTCTGCATATTCGAATTGACATTTCTCATCAGTTTGCTAGACTTAGAGGATCTGATACTGGATGATATATAGGTACAAGAGGATCTAAAATTCGATTGTATTTGTTATATGCATTTATAGTTGATCCAGCTTTAGAAATTTCTGTTAATTTGGTACAAGGCATGGATGGTTCATCTCTTCTCAAATTGGCATCCCCAATATCAGCTACTCTCTCTCTCCCTCTCTCTGTCTCTCTCTCGTCTTTTTTCCTTTTGGCTGAAGAGTGATGAAGTTAAAATATATATCTTGATACTGGGAAGGTATTTCCCTTTCCATTTCTAGTTGTGTTTTTTGTCACAATTGTGTAATTTTCTGCCTTCGCAGTGGGAGATTTGGTTATTGTTTATCAAACACTGTTCAGCTTCAGCCGAAATAGTTTGTTCTTTTGCTTTTTTGGTACCATTCAGTAACTTAACTGTTTCTCTGTAGGCTGGGGACGAATGGGATTATGAGCCCTTCTGTTCAGTCTTTGCACCCATTGAAGAGCTTCACAACAGCGACACCTGCTTTTCCACGGCGGGTTTCTGACAACGTGGATCATTTTCGCAGAGTGAACTGTTGCCCACAATGTTCAGAGACTTATGAACAAGAGCTAGCAGAACTTGTAGCCGAGTTTGAGAAGTCATCCTCTGAAGTAAAATCAGAAGCAACTAAAACATCCCTACCTCAGTGGTTGCAAAATGCCAAACTCAATAGTACTGCTGTTAAAACAGCAGATCAAACGAAGGTATGTTATTGTGAAGTACTTTATGTTGGGTCAGATTATATATGAATATAGACAATGAACACTGGATTTCTCTGTTGACAGTGCAAGGAGCAAGAATTGCTTTTCAAACAGAAGTCTCAAGATTTGCAGAAGAAATGGAATGAAAAATGCTCGACTCTACATCCTAATTTTCATCATAACCTCAGCTCTGAGAGAATTGCTTCAAGAACTCTTTCAATTCCAGGCTTGTATAATCCGAACCTGCTTATGCGTCGACCTCTCCAGCCCAAGTTACAACCACCCAAACACCTTGGTGAAACTCTACAATTGAACATGAATCAAACGAGCAGTCAACCTTCTGAGCATATAGGTAGCCTTCCAGGAAACCCTGTGAGGACAGACCTGGTTCTTGGACAAACAAAAGTTGCTGATGTCACCCCTGAAAAAACACCCGAAGAGCACGCTAAGGACTTTTTGGGCTGCATCTCTTCTGAACCACAGACTAAAGGTCTAATGGAGAGCCTCAAGTTTGCTAAGGCTTTAGATGCTGACTCATTTAAGAAGCTCCTCAAGGGTCTTATGGAGAAAGCTTGGTGGCAACCAGAAGCAGCATCCAATGTGGCGACAACCGTGACACAGTGCAAATTGGGCAATGGAAAACGGCGTACTACTGGATCAAAAAGTGATACTTGGCTATTATTTACGGGTCCTGACAGGATGGGAATGAAGAAGATGGCATCAGTCCTTTCAGAGCATGTATGTGGAGCCAGTCCAATTATCATATGTCTTGGTTCAAGACGTGGACACAGGGAATCAGATGTTAGTATCCGTGGTAAAACAGCCTTGGATCGGATTGCAGAGGCAATCAGGAGAAACCCTTTTTCAGTAATTATGCTGGAGGACATTGATGAAGCGGATATGCTGGTTCGTGGTAGCATAAAACGGGCAATGGAGAGAGGCCGGATTACTGATTCTCATGGCCGCGAGATAAGTCTTGGTAACATTATACTCATACTTGCTGGAAATTGGTCACCAGGGGAGTCCAAAACTCCAGGGAACCAGCATTTTCTCGAAGAAAAGAATCTTGCCTCTTCAGCAAGTGGCAGTTGGCAGTTAAGGCTAACCATGGGTGAAAAAAGCGCAAAACGCCGAGCCAATTGGCTTCACGATGAAGAAGACAGACCAACAAGGCCTAGGAGAGTAATGGATTCTGTCCTTTCATTTGATCTTAATGAAGCAGCTGATGCCGAGGATTATAGAACAGATGGGTCTCGCAATTCAAGTGGACTCACGATGGACCATGAAGATGAACTTGGCCTTGAAAATAGTCGATTTGCCATAGCATCAGTCCCTCATGAGCTGGCCAATTCTGTTGACGGAACTGTAGTGTTCAGTCCTGTTGACTTTGATTCTATTCGCTGCGAGATCAAAAAGACGATCACAAAGAGTTTCTCGGCGGCTGTTAACGACAAGCTCTCGATGGAAGTAGAAGATACTAGTGTTGAGAAGATCCTTGGTGGAATATGGCATGGCCAAACCAGTCTAACACAATGGGCAGAGAAAGTCTTAGTTCCAAGCTTCCAACAACTAAAAGCACGCCTACCCGACAGTGTTCTTGCTTCATCTGATGAATCTACGGTCATTCGTCTTGAGCTTGACGCCGACGCCAACTCGGACAGCCGGAGCAATGTAGATTGGTTACCAAGTAAAATCAGAGTGGTAGTGGATGGTGTATAAGCAACGGGACGCCATTGGCATTCCCTCATTTGTCTTGGATACAGGTGTAAATATTTACTACGGAAATTACATTATATATGTTTAGGTAGGGTGGTAAAGAAATAAAAGTAATTATTTGTTGACTTCGAAAATTATTTATTAAGTTCTTTTTTTTTTGTCGGTTTCTTATAAATACTTATTTAATTACAAGGACCATGATTAATAAGATGAAGCATTTCTATTTTCATCGTTGTTTTGGACACGAAGGGCATTATGATTTTTCTATTATTGTTGGCTTTGTGCATTTGTGATGTTTGATTCTAGAATAAGAGAACTAGAACTTCTCATTTTTCGTGTTTGGTTTTCAATTTTTGTTCCAAAAGAAGCTTCAAAGGCTTAGGTTTACCCGGGCTGGGCCAGATGAATAGTGTCATTTTATTTGGAGATGATGGAGGATCTTAGGGGTAATGACTTTTTTTCGGTCTGTAAGTAGTTGCGGACTTTAACTTCATCCTTTTTTTTTCCTTTAGTTCCTTTTCCCCCTAAAAAAAAATGTTGGGAAAAAAAGATAGAAAAGAATAGTGCACTTTGAAAGCATGCTGATGCATAAATCTTCTCATAATAAGATGGGGATAAAATTGGGTATACAACGTTGGATATTCGAATATTACAAATCTAACTCAGGTCGAATTGATTATGGAGTTTGGAGTTGTTTTTGGTTTTTTGGTTTTTAACTGCACGGAATTAGTATTTTTGTTTTGACAACGATGTAGTTGTGGGTTCAAATATAAGAAAATGTATATGGACGAAAATAATCCAATTCAATCTAATCTCAAAATAAGCTTCCCATGCAAAACAAACCTTGATGTTGATCTCACAGACCGATCCATGTGTTTTTTCGGTAAGTGACCGATCCATGTGTTGATGGTGAGGTTTCATTAAATTTGTACACATGGGACAGTTAAAATTTGACTTTTATTTTGATGTTTTGAATTGCATATATATATATTAATGACCAACCATGTGGTAGCCAACTAGACTTCAGTAGAGAAGTAGAGAATGAAAAGTTTCGTTCTCTTTTAATGGTCATGGGTTCAAATTTATTTGCAGTATTAATTTTTATAAACTAGATACCCTCGATGGTACTGTAGTGATGGACTCGATTATTTTAGGTCAATAGGCATGATTCAAAATCGAATATTTTATAACGAGTGAGAACTTTAAGATAACATTTTAGAGGATTGTTATGCTTGATCATTCTTACCATCCTCTATTTAGCAATATATAT
Source organism: Ilex asprella (assembly GCA_023539305.1). Lineage (NCBI taxonomy): Eukaryota > Viridiplantae > Streptophyta > Magnoliopsida > Aquifoliales > Aquifoliaceae > Ilex > Ilex asprella. The sequence goes on along the minus strand of CM042188.1, from coordinate 40,435,817 downwards.
ATATATATATGCATGTGTGTTGCATACAACAAACGTTGTACAAAGTTGACAATTCTGTGCACCTAGTATTAGGGGTGTCAAACGTGTCGTGTCGTGTCATTTCGTGTCGGGTTTGTTTTGGGTTTGTGTCAAAAATTCTTAAACACAAACCTGACATGTTTAATAAACGTGTCGAAATATGTAAACACTAACCTGACCTGGCTATTAAACGTGTTACCCGAACCTGACATGTTTAACACGTTTAATAAACGTGTCAGGTTTGAGTTAACACATAACACGACATGTTAACATGCTTAACCTGTTTAACCCGATCTGTTTAACCCACATATCAAATTTTATTTGTTTAACAACTTTAAAAAAATCAAAATATTTTATTGAATAAAATTTAAAGAATTACAAGAAGCAAAAGAAAACCAATTCTTAACATCTATTTTCAATTAAATGGATTTAATCCATCAAAAACATGAAGAAAAAAACATGTTTTTGTTATTTTTATATATTTGGATAAATGGGTTAAACGGGTATGAAATGGGTAGGTCGGGTTCGGGTCGAATTATATTAACCTATTTAAAATATACGGGTTAATCATGTCAAAATCGGGTTGACCTGATTTCGACATGAACTCAATCTGCTTTGTTTCGTGTTTATACGTGTTGACCCATTTTTATTCATTGACCCATTTAATTTTGTGTTCGACCCATTTATTTCGTGTTCGGTTCGTGTCGTGTTAACGTGTCGTGTCAAAAATTGACAGCCCTACCTAGTATTATATTACAAAAAAATAATTTACGTGATTGCATGGCCTATCCTATGTTAGTTCTTAGCACATGTTTTAGATAAGAAAGTTTACGTGCGAGACAAAAATTATTTCAATTGCGACACTAGACAGGGGACATCCATATTTTCAAACTCAATCCTTTTAAGTTTAAACAAAAAATATTTTTTAATTTGTGAGTGTCATTTTTATGCAGGTGTATGTTAATTTTTTTTTCTTTAAATGTGATTGAGGCTAATAAGCCAAATATTCAACTCACCCCGCCCCACCCCCATTACCTCTGAAAAAGGAATTGACAGTTCAACTTCAAATCTAAGGATTCGTGGAGTAAATAGTCCAATCCATTCTAATTCAATCTAATCCAAATATATATTTCCATCCTAAACACACCTCGATGTTGATTTCAATGTCCGACTTTAGAACATTGAATGATTATGATAGTTCATACAATTTATACAGATCTGACGGTCAAAAATTAACTTAATTAAATAAAAATATATTGTGATTAACAAAACGTTATTGACAAGACCTATATCTAAAATAATGTAAGATGACGTTAACATGATAGATATATATGCCTAATGTTATATCACAATTGGTTATTTATGTGACCGTCTCGCTCTCGCCTACAATTTCGAAACGTTTTTAGAACCGTTGGACAAAAAATATGTTGATGGTGAGACCAAATACTAAAACAATTATCCATTAATTGCAGTCACTTTCATCTATTGCCTATTTCAAATGACAAACAACGTAACTATCAATCCAACCACTAAAATTAATTCCTCAGCTACTCAAACGACACATGGACTATTAATGCAATAAGAGTCGGATTTTTTTAATAAATTTTTTCTTTTTTTTAGTAAATTATTTGTTGTGAATTTAAGTAAAATTTACTATATATGAATGAAACATTCACTGGTTGATGATAGATCATCTTTTAAAGAAAATAAAAGTATTAGCGAGAATTTAAATTCATTTGATTCTGGACATTTAAAAGTGATGGTGTATGTGACACGAATGAGCAGAAATATGAGTTTGATGAGTATTGAGTTATTCAATTTGAGTTCCTAAACTCTTTAAGATTTGGGAAAAGAGAGTGGGAGTTAATACACGACAAGTTTATAATTGTTTATCAGCTCGAGAGTTTGGTTAATTCACTCTCAAAAGAGTCTCTTGCTTTTGGACTTATATTGATAAAAAAAAGATTGCAGAATTCTTGTTTTAGCTACAATGGCTTGTGTGTATTGCTAGGAGTTATGCCCCTTATTTATAGTTGACCCTAAGTTTTGCTTAATTTTTGGCGTGATTCTTGCTCCTCCTTGCAATGGTTGTGGAGAGTGTTAGGAAAGTTGCGATTCTTCTACCTAGATAAGCGATCTATCGGAATGGTGCTTGGTGGAAGTCAAGCAATCTTCTATGTTGCCCTCCTAAAGATGCAACTACGGAGAGTTCAAGGTCTGGCCTCAAGCTCCATGGGCATTCCAAGCGAACTGGGCTCCCGATCTAGGAGAGCACAAGGTATCACCAATAAAAAGCTTGAGTTCACTAACAAAACAAAAAATGTCATAATAGACCTCCAACTTACTAATTTTTTTTTCCTTTTTCCAATATTTATATGGAGTAATACTCGAGTCATAAAATAAATACAAAAATAAGAATCAAATGATATGTTATTACAAATGAATTGGATTGAATTATGATACTAATATTCCTCTGCATATACTATTAAGAATTCATACTTACTCTTCTCTTTTAATATTTTGTCTTTTTATATGTATCTTTCTAAAACAATAATAAACAAATTATCTAAATTATCTTCTCTTTTAACTTTTGATTTGGTGGCGTGGAATCGTATGGTGAGGGTGGAGGTGGGCTGAATAAAAAAATACAGAAATTCCGGTGAAAGAAAACAAGTATAAATCTCATATATCGTACGAATTGGAATAAGAGTTCGAGTAATTGCACAACATGAACCCGAAAAAAAAAACACAACCAAAATGGCATCCACTAGTATTTTTTTAAGAAAAATAATTTCATAAACCATTTGCCAAAAAAAAAAAAAAAAAGGTTCTATATGCATTGTTATTACATAAATAATACACAAATATATGTACATATGTATATTAAGATGCTTTTGAAAGTAGAAAGCAAATCCTAATAAAGAAGAATAAAAATATCAAAATGATAATTAAAAATGTACTTTAAATAAATAAAAATTTAATATGCTTAATAAGACATTATCTAATGGTACTTATATCTAGAAAATGTTAGACGAAATTGAGGTGACAAGTCTATCATCTATATATCTGATATCATATCACAATTAATTATATCAGTAACTGACTCAAATTGAAAATATTTTTAACACCACAAACTTATGTGTCATACAAAAAATAAGTTGAAGGTGGACCAGATATTAAATAAATATTTTATTTATTGAACTCAATCTCACTCGTTATACCAGCGCTTAAACGGAATACAGACTTGAGGGTATAGATTGCATTAGAGCTCGAGGGAGGGCACAATACGAACCACACAACAGAAAAAATCTTTAACAAAATGGCATTGACCAAGCTTCTATTTCAAGTCCACATAACCAACATAAAACCGACCTATATTTAATGCACTCATCACTGTCATTATTGTTTGTGTCAATTCGTATCGTGTCGTGTAATCTATGTATCGATATTTTTGTGTGGTGTCATTGTTATTTATATGATATTCATGTGAAAACTCACCAAGCCGTATATATCTGGCACAAAGTCAATTAATCAAGTAGATCTAGGGCCTTTTGGCAACTCTGGATTAATCAAACTAAACTCTGCCTTTAACCCTTTGCCCAAGTGAAGGACAAACCATTGTTGAGTTGAGATTGAAAATATATGGGTAAATTTTGTATTGACAACCATTGACTTAGTTGATATCAATAAAATTAGGATTTTAAATTTTTTTTTGTGCGATTTGAATCTAGTCATATAGTCATTTCTTTAATAAAAACTCCGGTAAACGGTTTGTGTATGATTTTTGAACTCTCGTAAGGATAGTATCTTCATTCTTATTGTGAATGCAAGGACAACAATAGGTTAAGTCAATTAATTAGATAAGCAAATTAAATCCAAAGAGTATCACCATTTTTAACTTAAACGTCAATTTCTATAAAGGCACCAAATCATTATTTTGGTATTAAACTTAAAATTGGTTATATAATATTAGCTTTGATGGGTGAAAACAGTTACATCCAATTTGAGTCAGTTGGATGCCACCCCTTGTATAATTGGATTTGTGATGCATTTATCGGTTCATTTTGCCTCAATTATTAGACGGGTCTAATATGTCTACTCCTTTATCTCATAAGCTTATTAAAACTAAACATTCTTGTAACAAAATATATTATTTTTAGATGTAATCAATTCTACTAAGATTTATTTAGTTCCTCTATTTTTATATCATTAGGTGGTTTTGTATTCTTCTAATTTGGGGTTTATTGTATATATTGATACATAAACGTTCAAAGAGGTGACGAAGAGAAAATACAATCACATGCTACAAAACTAAACTATTCAGTTAATGTTTATGAATAAAACATACTATTTTAATATTATTTGAATTTAATTCATATGAATGAATTTATATTTTTTGTCTACCTTCTTGATTTAATTATTGCATGTTTATGATTGTCAAGAACAATGTTATTGCAACGTATAATAATAATGAAGACACATATTATTATTTTATTTCTCTTATTGTTGTTGGCGTGTTATTATTTTTATTCTTACAATATTTTTTTATTCTTATTCTTACAATATTAGTTCACATATGTTAATAAAAAATTATTTTGTTGTTGTAATATTAGATAATATGTTACTAACTTTATTATTATCAATTTAAATTGTAACTTTTATATTATGTACAAATAACATAGAACACTCTCCTATCTATGCATGTTGTAGTAAGCGTTTGACAGTATCAAGCATAATAGTTAAATTTGAAAATAATTATTTCGAAGATGGAACCCCAATCTCAAAGTTTGGGTTAGAAAAAATTAACTTATGTCGTACGCTACAACATAGGGAAAAACATTAGTGAATACTATATTATGCAGAAAATAACAAAGACTCTCCCCACCACTTAGAATTCTACAAAGGAAAAAAAATTAATCACGACCGACTAACCTGTGCAGTACAATTTATACAATTATTAGTGGAATCGATGTGCAATATCCTTCCATTATGGATATAGTTTGAGACAGAGAAAATGAATCAAAAATCAAATGTTGTAGACCATATAAAAAAAATGAATCAATGTTGTATGTTATTGTTAGCACGATTCCAACTACATGGCCGATAGACTTCATTCATACGGAATTTGAGAATGATTTCATAGATATGATAGAATTGGATGATCTGTTAAAGAATATAAAAAATGACCAATTCTATTTACGAGCATTAGAAAATGCGGAGGCTCAACTAAGAAACAACAAACATTAGAACCTACGAAGCAATACTTTTTAAGTAAATATGTTTTTTCAATTTTTTTTATTATTTGAATGTGGATGAATTAAAAAAAATATTTGGATGTTTTTAGAGAATAAAAAAACACATGAACAAAATTTTTTTTTTACAGGCCGTATACATTCTTTTGGAAGCCGATGAAATTTTAGATATTAAAATTTAATTTTTTGACAGCATTTGTGAACTTATTTTTATTATATAGATGGTTGCATTGCTGGACAATTTTTTGTTTGAGATATTTGATGATGCACAAAATGGCTTTGCACACCACCTATCAAGTGACAATATTAAATGTAGTAATTAATAAGTAGAGAGAAAATGCGAGAATTATAGTGATTCGGTCAATACGACCTATGTCTATTTCTAAATGGTTTGGGTCGTCAGACACTTCATTATATCAAGTGTGTAAGGAGTAGAGAGTACAAGCTTAGAGATAGAGGAGTGGGTTGTGCTCAGGTAAAAGTGTGATGCCCCCCAAGTGTTAGTGGACCTTATAATTTATTGTGGCTCCCTAACAGGTTGGCGCGAATCTATAACAACTAAACGACTATTTCGGTGGAGCTCACGACTTCGTCCCAACGTGCGAGGTGGTTGAGGCGCTCTCCATGAGATGCGGTCAAGGATGAGGCGAGGGTGGACCGTTTCCTCGGCGGTGCAGGCAAGGCTCTCGTATACTCTCTTGACGATGTAGATAAGCTGACGTGGCTCACTCTTATTCTTAACTGGACTTGGGTCTTTACAAGACTGGACTCTTCAATTAAGGTTGGACTTTCCACATAAATTGGATTACTTGAGCTTGACCCATCAATATTTATTACATAGGTGAATTGAAAATTTGGTGATTGAATTTAAAATTATATTGTGTTATTGAGTTGAATGATGGTAATGACGATGAATACTTGATTGCAATAAATGAGAAAGATTTTATTTTTTGCTTAAAGATTTTAAAATTTATTTTATTCTGTTAGTATTTATTTATTTTTTCTAAGGTATTTGTATATGTGGTGTTATCTTGTGGAGTTTTTTATTCATTTTTATGACAATTTCAATAATATGGAAGGTATGATCGATAATATATTTTAAATTATTTTAAAAGAAGAATTGGTATGAATATTTTTGGATAATTTATTTTTGAATTTGGACAATTGCTTGCAATTGTTAATTTTTATTACATAGTACTTTTAGGTACGGACAATGACTAATAATTTCAAAAAACAACTAAAAACATGT
>CM042188.1:40397059-40419298 GCA_023539305.1 Ilex asprella | reverse complement strand
CCCCAAAAAAAATGATAAGGACCGTCAAATTGTACAAGTTTTGGAGATTGGATACAAGTTTTTTGTGTTTATTTACAATAAAAAAATTTACAATTTTTTAAGTTCAACTTTTATTGTTTCAAGTTATGATCGATATATTGATAAAAAAAAAAGTTATGATCGATATCAAGGTAACCCGAAAACTTGTAAATGACATCCAAAATTTATAAATAGCACTCAAAAGTTATAAATGATCTGTAAAGTAGTAAATAATTCACAAAAACCTATAAATGACCCTAAAATTTATTAACAAAAACTCACAAAATTTGTCTATGACTATACAATACTGAATTTTTTTTTTTTTGGTAACATAGTTTTCTCCCTATATTAAAAATTTATTAACACAATTTACTAATTTAATTCACTGTAGACCCCATCAAACATTAAAACTTAGTATTGATCAAATGATCCTTATGAAATCACATCATTAAATCAACAAATTAGATAAAAATTTTAAGTTCAAATAGTATTACTCATATTAAAAGAGATATCGACCATAGCATATTAAGATTTTCTATAAGAGGAAATTATCAGGTGTTGGGTAGAGCTTTTTGGGAAAGGGCACAAGAGCCAACAGGGTAAAGTAATGGAAGAGGCAGCCTCGTTTATATGCATCCAAATTCTTGTATGTTGAAAAGAAATCTACTTACCAGTACCAAACTGGAAAAGTTACAGTTCAAGGATGACTTTCGATCGATTCTAAAAGAAAACTGCATGAGGTAGCAACGTTCCGAAAGAACGTTATGTGACCTATCTCTTGTTCTTTGAGCGAAGAAGAAGAATGTACCTGTAAATTGTACGGAAGGTAGTGATCTCCTATTCAACAACGCCGCCAAACATGGTTATATCCAAAGTGGCGATGGCTCCATACTCTAGATATACGAAAGTATTCAAGGGTTCAACTCACCGTGTTATCAATAAGACAAGACAAAAACTTCTTCCTTGTTAGATAAAATTCATGATTGATTTGAGACACAACTTGATATGTTGGAATCGCAATTTGACCTGATTACGTTACAATTCTCGATACATAACTTTACTAAATCTGTTCAAACTCTTAAATTACACAGAAACCACTGAGAATTATTGTCGTATACTTAGTACTGTTGACTATTTAAATTAAGATGTCAAATACATGTAACTGCTACCATCGTCTATGGTGAGACGGAGAAAGTAACACAAATATTCGACAGCTCAAATGAGACATCAAAGTGACTATAGTACAGAGCATTGGTCACAGACTCCGATCCCCTGCAGCTGAAGTGAAAATAACACATACAATTACACGGAGAGAAAGAAAGGCAGTCCCTCTCCACATCCAAACCAACTCCTCTACCAGGAAAAAACGTGATTTCCTGGTAAACAACTATTTTCTGCACTGCATCGGTGCAATAGGAAGGTAACATATAAAATGGTGGCATTGGAATGGCATTTCAGCATTCGGGTTTGAAACGAGTTCATGCAGTTATATACGTCTAGCAACTGCAAGTTATAAATCATCTGGTTCAGCAGAGAAGTCGGGTTCTTCAGGTTTCTGTAATTTTGACAAACCAACACCTTTAATCTTCTGAGCTCCTCTCCTCGTGTTTGCTGCAAATCTAGAGGCTAATATTGTGACCCCAAGGTTTGATTTCGTCTGGGAGGAATTTGAACTGGCAGAATTATGATACTGTCCCTCCTCCTCTTGTGAGGCCACATTGGCTGTGTCCTCATCAAAAGCTAAGGATTCAACTGTAGCAAGATCTTTTGCCACCATCCTCCTCTTATACCGTAGCCAAGCAGCCTGTATGAAGCATGCTGCCCATGTCCTCCAATGGTGGGAGTAAAACCGGAAAGTGTGCTGCAGCTTCTTGCTGTGAAGGCGTCTAAATTGATTGGCTACAAACTTGAGATCTTCGGCTCGCAATGCAAAGGCTTCCACTTCAACAAGTGCTCTGACTGTTCTAGTCGACGTTGGCAAGTTGAGAGTGGATTTTGGAAGCAAGGCCCATGCGAGTAGCTCCTCCCCACAAAAATCTCCAGGTCTTAATGTAATGGAATTGAAGAAACCAGTCCGGCCACCGTTTGTAGTCGAACTCTCCAGTCTCCCTCTGATAATGAAGAGCATCTCTATCACAGGGTCACCCTCACGAACTATATATGTACCCTCAGTGCTCAAGGAGGAGACAAGACGCTCACATATTGCATCAAGTAACTGATCATCCATCTGTGAAAAGAATGGCACCTGGAAAATATGTTGTAAAAGAAATAAAGAGAATAAGAGACGATACTATGCAAGGAAACACAAGCTGACCTGTTAAAGAAATGTTGAATTTAGCTGGACACTGATATGGATATGTCGCACATTTATGGTACTTGGCGCAAGACGGTTAGCATACATCTAATGGGTCTTGAGGCCAAAAATCTATGCATACTTGTTTCAGGTTCTAGACGAGGACATCTTAGCATTATAATATCAACAGCTTGACCAAATTCTACAGGTTAAGCAGTCAACCATGATTGGCATGCATATGCAATTCTAATATAGGTTAAAAGGAGTTTACAATTCATGCATGCCATCTCAAGATATCTATACAGATGCATTTCCCAGTCGGTAACAATGTCAATAAAAACCCTGAAAAACAATATTTTGGACAAATATAGCATGATTCAACAACATATAAGATATTTTATTTGTATCAAACAAGATGCTCATGAAAATCATACACGTCGAACAAGGTCCAAGCATAGGTGACGTTGTATATCACATCGTAGATCAGAAGGCAAGCCACGAAGGATAGTTTCTTCATCAACTCCTCTAGTTGCAAGCCACTTATATTGAACAAAACGGCGAACACGTTGTCTCAAATCTTCAGGGAGTTGGCGATGCCTCATCCACTCCTCAGTGTCTCTTCGCTTAAGCCTCCATTCCTCAAGCCTCACTGTTAAAGACTGCAAGTATGTCTACATGCAAAAGGGGAGGGGCGGAACTTAAAATATGAAAATAATACAATAGAACAAAGAAGAATGATCAGTAATTCAGTATGGCCAAATGGAAAGCGAGTATGGGTAAAGTTTTTGCAATGCTACATGCAACTTTTTTACTTAATTTAAATGTGAAAGATAAGTTTATTTTACCTCCCTAACTATCTTAATGGCTTCTCAATCAAGTTGGATGTCATAGTACAGGTTGTAAAAAGTGTCATAAAATTACGAGGAATACATGAGGTGTAAGGAGATTGCAAAACAAAGCCACTAATTTCATATATGCTAAGAAACTCTCTAAAGGAGCTTACTCATAAAGGGGGCCCCGGTGCAAGTAGTCTCCGCGGCTATACTATATCAAGTAGCCTAGGGCGCAACTCTAATAGTTTTTTTTGGGTTCTTTGCTAGCCAGACACCTGTCAACCAACCATCAAGTAACTATCCATTCTTTCGCAAGACTAAGCTAAAAATAACTTAAATAAGCCATAAAAAGCTGCTCTTAGAAAGCTGGTCAGGAAATGCTTTGAAAGAACTAAAGTAGATCTTCAAATTGAAGAAAATGCCAAAACCATTTTGAATTCATCAATTCAGTTTGTTAGCACAGTGGACGAGGCAGAAACCCAATCTTCGGCGAAACCTACAAGAAGTGTCTTCCTCTAAACTCAAGCTGTTACTCTGACACTAGACGCTCTCTGCTTGTCTAAACCAAGTGAAGCCATAGCCCAGGAGAAGAAGAAACGGCTCCTCTGCTGCTTTGCATTAAATATAGTTTTAATTTAATCCGAGGCACAGTACAGAAGCAAAAAGAAGTGGTTGGCATCAAAGCATGTATGATGAAGTTTTTAACACCTAATGTCTGACCCTTGAAACAATTGACCAGCCAGGGCTTCAACCTTTGACAAAGCATGGTCCCTTGTCAAGAAAAAAAAAAAGCAGCTCCTTTGCTGCTTGCAATAAAATTATCTTTAACTAAGACCAATAAAGCACACAAAACAACCCTAAAACTTAAAAGAAGCATTTATAATGTGCGACTTACATAAGCATTTTAACCTCCAAGGTGTGACACTTCGAACAACTGACTCTCAAGATAAGAAAACAGTCATCACCGTCATCCTCCTCGAGCTTCCCATCCCGACAAGCCTCAAGGAGTAAATGTTCATGGAAGTCTTCTACCAGACAGCTAAGGCAAGGCTTTCTAGGGTTGTGCTGACTTGAGGGGAATGTATGTGCCCCAGGAATCACAAAACAACCAAGCACTCAGATACTAGTACAGCTAAATTGTCAGACTTAAGAGTGGGTAGGGCAATATTGATCAAACACTCACAGTCAGTATTAAGATAGGCTGTCATGGATGATTTAATACAGGGATGCCCAATCCATAAAACGTGTGAAAATAACACCACGGGATTCCAGGACAAGTTCAATCAATCAAGCAGACATTTGAGAGGGGAGACAAAAATCCTTCACTAGTAATCAAGAAAAGAATTATATTTGACTAGTCTGTATCAGCACAATGTTAATATCAAAATTAAAATGCAAGGAAAAACTGGCCTTTCCATGTACCTGCATATTCCCAATAAGATGTGCGAATAAAACAAGGCCCAAGATGGCAATGAGTATGGCAAATAATGTCTCCCCAACAAAAGTGCTTGTTTGCAAACTCTGGCCATATGAACTGTGAAATAACAAATACAAATCTATGCATTAAAATTTCATAATGTTCTAACAATAAATAACTATTTTAACTAATGATTGGTTCCAAAAGGCATAATATGTTTGAACCAAGAAGGGAAAGTATGCTTTTCATTAAAGAAATTCTCTTAAGGAGGAAAAACAGTTCGTATGTACAAGAATATGTCAAAAAGCGTAGTGTGATCGGTAAAACATTTTTCAGTACCAGTAGCACAATACATGACAACTCTATCAGTACGTTTACTTGATAAATAACTAGAAACACAACGCACAAGTATACTATGCTATAGTATAATCATATGTAATGCTAGACTACGAATCGAGAAACTCTCTAAGGACAAGAAAGAGGAAAGGAGAGTGGTCGAGTGCCATTCACTCAACTTCACATAAAGATAGTTCACATCCCCTCCTAGAAGATATGGAGAAGATTAAGTTAGAACATAGAAACAGGGATCTCCCACAGTCATTAAAATAGTACCATAATTTCTTCAAACATAACAACTTCGACCGAGAAATTTAAAGGCATTCTATAAAATTAGTTCTAACAAGTAACAACATCAATGAATCCAGTTATCTGGTGTGAAAAACATGAAAGAGTATAAGGCCATATTTCTCCTGCATCTAATGCAGGTGTATTCATGAGAATGTCTTTGCTTCTCTGATTCTTGTATTCCTTTAATCCACCTCCTCAAAATTCAGTTTCAGTGTTCTCTGGGGCCAATGAAGAAATATTCTCTTCGAAACCAATTTTGCTCACTTATTAAAAAAACTGATGTGGCAAGTTGGCATCACACAACTAATTATCTCACTCCTTAACGAATGCAATAATTACAGCAACAAAAGCAAGGGCAAAGCAAAAGACAAAATGTACCAGATCCAAGTGAGAGTCAGATATATATGCACCAATTCTTTACTAATTGGAAATATCATATGGTACAAGTACCTTCACTTAATTCCACTCTCAAATGATAGAAAATTTTGAAAGAAAAATAAATACAGTTTTAATCAATAAATTATGTTCTACGTCATCTCTTCGACTTTCATCTCCTAAAAATTTCTTACAACAGACAAGTTCTTGCCAATAAATTGCATAAATACATTGTTCCCAGAACATGATTGACGTTTTCACAATCAGATACATATCAGATATAGTTAGATGCACTCATTCATAGATATGGAGAATAAATATATGCACCAATCCTTTAAATAAAGCCATTATCATGAATGTGAATATTGGTGAGATAGGAAGCTCCCTGATGATCCCAGTTGGATTGAGGATTTCAAAGACCAAGAAACACCAGCATCACAACCCCCCCCACCCCCCAATAAAAAACCCCAACCAGAAAGCAAGTATATTATTAACAAAAAACTAAAAGAAATTAGGAGGATGCTCAAGAAGGAAAACCTCAGATATAGAAACCTATAGGATACCACTACGATGGGTCTGATATCACATGAGATTTTTCTATTAAAAATTCTATTAAAAAAGCATTTTTCTCATATATCACTTGTTAGTATCTGAGTACATGGATAGGTAGATTTTTAACAAGTATTCCACTTTGATAATTAACCATATATCTGATTATTCTGAAAGGTGTTGTTTTTAAGTTACAGAATCATCAAAAGTACATCATACCAAGTTGGTTTCTCAAAACTTATGTATGTTAGACTTCATGAATTAAAGAAGATTGTATTTGCATAAAGAGCATTCCTGCTTGGAGCATGCTATTCCTCAAGGACCTCAACATTAGATGTACTGAAATAGTAATGCAATTGTTCATTTTCTCTAAGAATAAACATGTGTATCTAGTTTTCCATCACTTACTACAGAAATTGTTGCCCAAAAGTAGTACCTTCAACCACATTCCAATCAAATTGCTTCCCATATACTTTTACACTTTAAAGCCAACCTATGATCAGGCTCAATCCTTCTGATGCTAGTCGGTGTATTCCGGTGAATAAGTAGAGAAACAAACAAGATACAACAAAGTAAAGCTGCCATCAAGACATTATGCCCGAGGATAAGTAGTTACCACACCAGCTAGCAGAAAGAAAGATAAGTAGTTATTGTTTTCTGTTTAAATATAGGCTAAATAGTGCCTAGAGCTTTATTTATTTATTGAACAGTGCCTAGAGCTTTATTGGAAACCCATCTAGAAATGGTATACAACTTATCAGACTCATATAGCGCATATATAGTGCATATAGACTCCAAAACAAATTTAATTAATTGCTATGCAGATTCCACTACATCAAAATGAATCCTTTTACCAATTCAAGTTAGCCTAAAGACACGTCTAATATTCAAAAAGCAACAAACAGATTAAAGTAACCAAATTAGAGCAATCTCCATTCTTTGAGCACAAATGATGAATTGGGAGAAAATATACCTTAGGTTCTGTAGGCCCCACCACAAACAATAAAAGTATTTTTCAAGGAAACTCGAGGAGACAACATTTTTTTGGAATGCGTTTTCAAACATGCCAAAATTGAAAGTAATATCACTGTCAAGATCACAACTTCTAAACGCATTTGTAGAATTTGCCCAAGTCTTGCGAACATCAATGTCGAGGGTACTACAATCCAAATAGGAAGGCATGCATTTTGCAGGCCTGATTTCCTTTCTGCAAATTGATTTCCAGCATGACGTATACCGGTCAACCGACAGTAAATACCATGCTGCCCCTAAAACCTGGAAGAAGGTGGAATCATCAACAATCTCATATTATGGAACTCCAGGAAGGTGAAAAGGGAAAAAAAAAGAAACTTAGACAATAAAAAAAATGCCACCATGAGATACACATGGTGTATTAAAACATAATTCATTAGAAGTAAATTCACTCAATTTAAAAACAAATTAATTACAAAGCCACATACATGGCTAGCCAGCATGTAGAGTAGCAGATTATATGCAGCCCCTGCCCAAGCAGTTTTTGTGACAAGTCCAGTTGCTTTAATAATTTCTGAACTTAACGGGAAAATCAGATATAACCTGGGCACATATTGGAATAGAACAATCAGAGCAAGAGCATTGTTCTCATGTTTAGCTTGTTCACTTCTCGATGCCGGTATGATGAACCAGATGACAATCTGCAAAAGTTATTGTTGGTTAAGATTCACATTGATCTCCCAGTGAGCTCTCAAAAAGGCCAAATATGTGTAGTAAAGAAAAAATATGGAAATCATACACAAGTCATATAAAGAAATAGGAGCAAACTATGCGTCATCCCTATAGTACAAAGTCATGCAATCTTTCGGAGACAACAAGCAATATTTAGAGCATCGTGATACTGATGGATATCGTTTATCAACATTTACCGCTAATTTCTATGGTGGAAGAATGGTCCAAAATCCAGACAGACGATTAAGAAGGAAGGTATTTGACAGCATTTCATGTAAAAAGCAATTGAAATACCATTTCTTTTACTCTTTTAGTTATACTATACATACAGAGAGGGAAATAAAGAAGTGAAAAAATTGAATTTATGACTATCCCAATTCCTTCAGTTTATTAAATCCATCATTCCAAGCAAAAGTTAAACAAGAGAAGGAATGCTTGCTACACAGTTTCAGCCTAATGAAAAGCAGGGAAAGATCAATAGAAAAGTGTTGTACCGTGTATCCGTAACTGCATCACGTACCAAATCTACCCATGATCCAACAACATTGATTACGAAGATAAGATCACAATATAATAAGATGCACTTATGGCATGAACAAGGGGAAACCAATTACTATGAAATAGATAGTCTAGTGAGTAGCCTAGCTTTGATATTATGTTAAAGCATCTAACGCAATCAATTAGGAACAAGTGGAGAGACTTACAAAATTCATATATTATTATGGGAGGTGGCTTTTACGAGACAAGCTCTAATAGTAATTAAGTTAGGTTACTACATCAAAATTCGTCATTCCCCACTTCGTAGTAACTGAAAAAATCATGAAACAAAATATTTTGCACAATGCGGCTGAGTGTTCTACAACTAAATTGATAATACTGAATACTAATTGTAATCAGGTATCTATTGTTAGACAATCTTCGACTCTCCTCAATCCTTTTTGAGGTTAATCCTCTCTCCCCCACAACTGGTGCCACAAATTATGACTTGAGCAATAATTCAAGCCACCTTAACTTTAACAACTAGAAGACATGTCATAAAACAGGATGGTTCAATGCACTTTGGCTTGTAAAAGACATCAGATTTACAATCAACAGCATGTAATTCACATGCACAGCCAGCAGTTGGAAAAGAAGTATTGAAGTTCTGTAAGATCTTTACAGAAACTACAGTAGCACATAACTGCAAGTAACTAATGGTATGTCCAGGGAAATCAAATCATGTAAAAAAGCTTCATCAAGTCTCCATCGCATTGTGAATGCAAAAAATATGAGCATGGATATGATTCATTCCATTCATTTTTGTTTTGCTATCTAAACCTCTTTGATTCAGATTTATTAGTATATTCTAGCATTGTCATTTTACTTTGACAATCTTGAGTAACATCCTCTTACATAATTCGCGGCCATCAACTCTCAGCATCAAGAAAGCATTCATCAATGATTAGTGCCAGAAAAGGGCAAGTTCAACTGCTAACCTAATGCAAGCATCAAGAACTAGAACATGGTTTGTCTCATCAATACTAATTGTGGTACTAAATGTAATCAGGGCTCATATCCCACTTGCAATAATTAGGATCAACCAAGGTTGGTTGGTTTATATGCTTAAGTGGCTACTCCACTCATCGCCTATTTAATTTGGGTTTGGGTGGTCAGTGAGTCAAGTCTCTTGTCCATTTGAATTTCACGATATGCATGATTCGCTATTTGCTTGTTAGCCCCATATGCAAGCTTGGAAGCCACATCAAGGAGGGCATAAAGAGAGTTTGTATCACACACCAAATAATTAGGACCAACCAAGGTTGATGATTTATATGCTTAAAGAGCTACTCCACTCATTGTCGATTGGTTTTGGATTGGATGATCTAACACCAATCACTGAACTTTTTCAATTTAACATCACTAATAATAGGGCTTCATCCCATATTTTAAATTGATGGAACATAAAAAGAAAATAACATGTGAACTGCCTAACATCATTACAAAATCACAGAAAGCTAGAAAGCCCAAATCCACCCACCACCTCCAAAAGGCTTGACATTTGGAGAAGTGCATGGGAATTTATCAAGCAACATTGACATTCTTGCCGCACCAAAGTGGGATTTAGAATAATTTTTTGATGGAACACATAAAAGAAATAACAAGCTAATTGCCTAACATCATTGCAGAAAGAAGGCTCCATCCCATATAATTTCAAGCTAAAAAAGCAAAAAATATTGCTTCGGCACATTTCCAGTAGTAACATTAGCTTTCTTTAAAATTTCTTATTATGACTTATTTTGCAAATGTTTCTGCTAGTTGACTAAAGTTGGCCAGGCAGACTGACATTAACATGTTTTCAAAGTTCTCACAAGCATCAAAGCAACAGTTTCGACACATAAACCAAATAATCCCATTTGTTTCCCATGCCCCTTATTCTTTCAATTTCATGGCTTATAAAACAATTTAAGTAAACGTTGGATCTTGTTGATAAATGCTCAGGTAGGTAGAAAAAGGAGATCTCAATTCCTTTGGCAAGTTGATCACATGCCAGTCAAAAGCTCACCTATATATACACACACACAGATACTTACATATAGTACACATAATATGTTGATTGCTCTTATAAATCTAAATAGAATTTTGCAACTTCTTCAATCATATGTGCTTCAGCTTTCTAGTACTCAGCCGTAACAAGAGAGTGAATGTAAATGCTTTGTAAGGCAGAGTACCTGAGGGAGAGGCAGTGTTGCAATCAGATCAATGAAGAAGTCAGATCTTATATATCTTTGAGCAATCTTCTTGGGATCCATGACAAGCTCACCCCTCCCAAACACCCGAGAACTTGGTGCAACAAAAGCCGTCCGAAACTTAATAATCACATGCAATAGATAGAAGCAATCGGCAATGGTGCGGAAAAAAGTCACAACAATTCGCAAATTTAAGTCCGTCTTTACACACCAGGAATCCTTGCTCCCTCTCATACCAGGCAAGTAAAAATACAATGGATCCACAAAGAGTGCCACTAGACACCATACAATGAAAACCCGGTTCCATTTTAGCACAATCTCACTACCCGGCTCCAATATTCGCTTCGTCCACGGCTCACGGCCCTCTGGGAACACCTTAGCTCTCCCAAACGTTTGAGGCTGAGAGATTTTACATTTACCAACAGACCCAACATCAGTTTTCGACAAAGAAGATGAAAATTTGTACCCAGAAGATGAGTTTTCTAGGCGTACAGGATCAGTTCTTCCCCATGAAACACCCTTTTGCTGGTTGCTATTAGAATAAAACCTACAATTATATAAACCCAATAAATCAGCGGTAATTCCCACTCCCATTGCTTTGTTGCTGTGTTAAATTGTGTAAAAATAACCCGAACAAACAAAAGAACAAAAAGAAAATGAAAAAGCACTTCGAATCTTTTGTTCTAAGTGGTTGTTTAGCATACTCAATTAAGTGGAGTTTCATGGCGTATGAGGCCCTGCACAACGAAATATACAAAGTTTCATGCTTGAAAAATTTTCCTTGCCCTCGAAATTTTCCCACCAATCAAACAGAGCATCCCGCAAGATGGTTGCAAAAAAAAAAAAAAAATGTTGCCTTCACACTTAACAAAAGTCTCTCGTTTTCTCCGGTGGTTAGTAAATACTTTCCCACGTTTTCCCACGGAGCAAACAAATCAAGCAAACAGAAAAACAAAGAAGAGTAAAAACTAAACATTATGTTTACTTCATACCTGACTTGCTTCTCTTTCTTAAAATCCATGACAGTGAAGCAATGACACTGATCTCCTCCCTCCCTCCCTCCCTCCCTCCCTCTTTCTCTATCTAAAGGTATTTCATTTACAGAGTTCCAAACAAACACTTATCAGAACTCTCACATTCGTTGAAGAACTCTGAGTGCCAGATTTGTGAAGTCCAAAGAATTCTCAAACAGGGGTTGGAGTGTGAGATCACTTCCCAGTGAAAAGTGTGTGTGTGTGTGTGTGTGTGTGCGTGTCTCATCAATTTGGAAAATTTTCTCAATCAAAGGCGGCTTTTATTAGTGGTAGTTGTGGCTTTTAATTACGTTGGAATGTTTTAAATATTTAAATATCTATTTTCGGCCTTTTTCTTTGGAGAATGACACTTTGAACATCAATAAATTTCAAATTCTCAATTTACACCTTTAAAGATTAAAGACTTGACATTGCATCAAAGAAAAACATTACAATGTGATATATTTTAATAGAATTAAGTAAAAAATATATATATGTAAGATATTATAATATACAAATAATTTGTATAAAAATAAGAACATATACATATATATAAATACATCTATAAAAAATTTTAAACAAATCAACAAAAAAATTGATTTTGAACTGTATTGCTACTTTTATCAATTTTATTTTTTTAAGGTATAAATTATAAATTTAAAAATCTTCCAAAGTCCAAATATCATTCATCTTTTTTTTTTTTGGAAAATTGTCTATTTATTTTCTTCTGGACATGGACTCATGTTCTTGCCAAGCATGGTGACGCCAGCAGACAAGGACAGAAATTCACAAACGGCATTTTTTTCACATACAGCGACGGTGAAAAGGATATTATTGTATTTAGACTTTGTCAAAACTGTTTTAGTTGAGGTGAGTTCCCATTCGATCCGAGTTTGTCTGAAAATTAAAAAAAAAATTATTTATATTTGATTTATTTATTATTTGGGGTCTAACAAATTATGTCATATTAAATTTATATAATATTTATAATTGATATATAAATAAATCATGAGATCCTTAATAAATTAGTGACCAAGGTTTTGGCTAATCGGCTAAAATTGATGGCAAAAGTTTGTGATGTCTTTTCTCTTTTATGATATTTCATATCAATAAAACATCCCGTATCTATTTAAAATAACAAATTGAGTTATATCGTGTATTTTTTTAATTAATTTCACTTATATTTGATTTATTTATTAATTGTGTCATATTAAGTCTACTCATTTACGAAACGAATGCTTTGAGAAAAATTCAAAATTCTTCAATTTTGTATCGTGTTAATAGATTGTGTCATATCTTGACACTCATAATCTATCCAATATTACAGTTATAAAGTTGTGTTTTTCAACTTATAAAAAGACAACAATGTCCGAGATTGATTTAATATTTATCTATTTTGAGGGTAATAGTATAAAATTTATCCCAAGGTTTTTTTCTATTGCTCAAAAATATTCATTTTCATGTACGGTACCCCCAATATCAGATATCTCGATTAATATTTCAACACATTCCCTAGTATCAAATAATTTATGTATTGTGTTAAAAGTTTTCGATCTTTATACTATACTATAATCAGTAATTACCTAATACTTGTTTCTTAATACATGTCGAAATTGAGTCATAAAGCATAAAACTGATCGTAGAGGTATCAAATTTTAATTTTAATTTTTTTTGGGTTTATCCAAAAAACAAATTATCTGTAAATTAGGATGTTTTTAGTTTAAATTTTGGTAATTCTTTGAGATTAGACAATAAAAAATTTATCTTTTATGAATATCCTAATTCTGACGTTAATGACTTATTCCTGATCAAATTAATCTAAATGTAAGTAAATTAAATCGAACGCCATCCAACGTTGAAAAAAAAAATACCCAAGTATCCGGACGAGAATTTGTTCACCCTATCATTATGATCTGCGATGAGAAACAGACAGAAAAATTCTACAAGTCAAACTAATGTTGACTAAAATAGTTGAAGGAGGACCGAAATGACATGATCTGCAAAAATGTTTCTTTTTTTTATATTATTTTTATGGTTCATATTTGCTACGTCACAAATCTGATCTGTCTCTCTCTCATTTGTGAATTCAGCCCCCAGTGGGACCCAGTGGTCATAAAAATATTATTAGATTAGATTTGGGTTTGAAGCTTCGAAATATCAATCAAATTCCTGTTGGTCAAGTTTAATTGTTTTATGACTAAATTTAATAAAATTCTTAAATTTAACCAGTTATCTTTAAATGTATTGGATCTCTTATTTAGTATGACACATACTTAGAGTAAACTAATTAGAGTCAACTAGTGATTTAAGTATTAGAATTTTTTTTTGAATTTTCGACAATCATCCAAGTTAATTATAAACTAGAGTAACTCGTGTTTAAAAATAAGATGTAATATGAATGACTTTGAGAGAAATGTCGATGATCATTGAATGAGTATATTTGAGACTGTCGGATAAATTTATTACAATCTGTCATATTTTATATTATAGATTTGACGCTTTATAAAAGAAAAAAAAATAGTTGGTTAGAAAAAAATTACTCTAAGGGAGATTTTAAGAGTATATCTACACATTTACTATACACATACGCAAAAACGTCTAAAGAAGACACTTTGCAATATTTTCTCTTTTTTCTTTGGTGGAGTACAGACGAGTGCTTTAAGCCTTTGTTCTATTATATTTTCAGTTGAGGTGTAACTCGAGCGGATTGGCCAGTCAACCCTAGTTTAATCTTAGGTATATAATCTTTAACTCTAACCATACCTCGAGTTGAGAAACTCAATCCGAACACTGCCCAACTTTAATTCGGGCGGGTTTGGGTTGAATTCGGGTTCACTGCAAACGAGACAAAAAGAGTGGGGAATAATTACAAATTCATAAAACAATTCATATATTTCATTCATAACAGTGCACGATTTATTGATCATCTGCTTTCATACCAAAAAACTAGCGATCTCAAAGCACAATCCCCAAAAATATAGAAATTAGTCCATAAAAACATTAAAATTAAAACATTACACTATTACCATTAATCAAGCATAACAGAGTAACAAACAACAACACATAAAGGACGATGGAGTAAAAATGAAAAAAAAGTGCTAATACTTTTTTTAATTTATCGTGTTCGGATTTCTAATGCCTCAACCCGAGTCCGACCCAAATTAAATTCTAGTTGAGATTTTTTGACCCAAGCACAACCCAAAAATTAAAAACCCTAGTCCAAGTCCTAATTTTTTCCGGGTTGAAATCGGATTGCCCAACTCAAATTGCACCCCTAATTTTCAGTCACGAGTTGAATGGAGAGAGAAGCTTGCCAAGGCCAGCCCAACACTGTAGTAAAAGGAGCAGTGGCTTTAGGCCCACCAATAAAAAAGGCCCAAGAATTAAAAAGTCTACAAAAACAGCTAAGTCAATTTTAATCTATTAAAATTAGTCTTATAAACTTGATCAAAAAAAAAAAAATTAGTCTTATAAAAAAGTCTTATATGAAAGCCTAAACCAAAGAAAAAACTATAGACTGGTTTTGGGTCCAAAAATTCAATCCATTAATCTCACACAATAACATTTTACAAGAATTATATATATATATATATTTTGTACCTAATTTAGTGATCTTATCTGGTGATATAATGGATCATAGTTGCTGAATTGATAGTGAGTCCCAACTAATAGTAGGATTCACTATCAATCTAATGACAGAAAATAATATGCTTGTCAAATAAGGTCACTAAATAAGATCCATATAATATTGCTATTTTTATCATAATCTTAAAAAACTTAATAAAACATATATTTCGTGAGTAATGTCAAATTTATAGAAAAATAAATTTATAAGAGTGTCAATGACGAGACAACATAATTTGTCAAATAATTTTTTGAATTTAAAAGTTTTGGAATTTTCATTTAAATTAAAAATTAAGTCAATTAGTTATATTATCAATAAAAAAAGATATATTAGAAAAACTTCAATACGAATACTAAATAATTAATATACATCTGGAAAAAAAATTAAATATCAAAAAAATTTACACTATTATTAAAAAAAATTTTTAAAAAGTCTCGATTAAATTTATTATTTTAAGCCTCGAAACATATCAAGCCACCCCTGAGACTTGGACATAATTGAACAATGATCGGCAGTACAGCAAAATTTAAAGGCATAATGACAGCAAATAGTTTTCAACAAATGCCCTGTTTTGTTCATTGTATTGAACATGCTCTTAGCTACTTTGGATGCCTATGGTCACAGCATTTCTAAGAACATTCTTCCATAGATATTTATTAGAAGGAAACGACGGGCTCAAATTTGAAATGTTAAAAGGAAGAAGAAGAGCTGTTGGGAATAGAAAGGAAAAGTTAATAAGCCTACAGATGCTGAAAACATAGTCTCCATTGGCTATTCTTTTGGTGAGAATTTTTTGTGAATTACACAAGTCTTGAAAGTCCTGCTTATGTTGAATTTGAAAAACGTGGCTATTTATGCAGAATGGATGGAACATGTCCCATACCCCCCCGTATACCAAATTCCTAACTTTTTTTGGTTTAATGCCGGAGATGACGCATATAGTTGCTTAGATTGGAGGGAAATAAAGTTTCTTCCTAGCAAAGATTAAAGTTTGGGTGTATAGTCTCAGTTAACTCGGAATAAAAAACGTTTCATAAATAGAATATAAACAAAGAAAAAATTTAAAATTTTGATTCCAAAAAATTTCAAAACATTAGCGGAAACATTTTGCAACATCCGAAACATAAGAATTCCGATGTTTCATCAGTATTATTTATGTAAAAATGGAACGAAATTTTGATTCTTGTTTCCAGGTAAAATTTGTGATTAATACACTCAGAAGAGTTCAGTCTTCTCTGGACATTATTGGCACTACAGATCCTAAAGAGCATATCCAATCTGTATACTCTGGTTCTTCAAGATGCCATACAAATCAACCATCTTGTAAATGTCGCTGAGGAATGTTCTCTGAGAATGCACAATCTCGATGAAAAGATGTCAAAAATGTTCTTCTAGAATGCACAATCTCAGTAAAAATGTTCTTCTTACAGCCATTATTGTAGTAGTTCTAATTGACTACAGAAAATCTTTGATTCTTGATCGGCCAAGTTCAATGACCTAACTCATGTTACAAGTTCAAAATGTTCAACTCCAAGAGGTCCAATAAATTCAGCCCAATGTGGTCAATCTGGTCAAATTTATCATGCTCAAAGAGCTACATCAACATGGAACAGCCCATCAAGCTCAAGGAGTTACATCAGGAGGGGAGCGTGCAGGGTCATCTAAGAGTCTCCCCTTCTCCCCCTTGGAGTCCAAGAGCCTCCTCCCCTCCACCTTGGAGTCTAGGAGCCTCCTCATCTACCACCTTGGAGTAAAGGTTATCCAAGAGCCTTACTCTTGCTCGTTGAGGAGAGGAGAGAAGAGGAGAGGTCACCAGGCTATTTAATACTATTAAATTGCTCCCAATCCGTTATAACCATCAGACTGATTATGCAATTACTACGCAGACGATTATAAATTATAAGTTTTCCCAAACACTGGGGAATATTTCACAAAATCAAGCTCATCTCTTCTCTCCATTGTAATTTTCTACTCTCCCAACCCACCGGAGTTAATAAAATATCCGGCGAACTCAGCCATTGAAAGTGGATGTAGGTCTTGATTGACCGAATCACTATAAATCTTGTCTTCTCTTTTTTTGTCTATTTTACTGCATTTCATATTATTAACTTGACTATGATGTGTAAACTAATTTGTGCATTATCAATTCTGTTACTGATATGCGACCTTTACTTTCAGCACAAAGGAGATACAAAGAGCAATGCTGCATTGTTTTCTTCTCCAATTCAACCAAAATGTCATTTTCATAATACCTCAACAACCTCTCTCTCTCTCTCTCTCTCTCTCAACATATTTTACTACTGTAGTTTATGTTTCCGGCGCTCTGTAGCTGCAGTTCAATCACGAAACAACAAATGCTGTACATCTGCATGGAAATATCAAAGGGTCTGTGTACATATGCCTTATCCATACCAGTTTCATCATTGGACATCACAATGAAGCAAGTAGGCAGTCATAGAACTTCAAAGGAACCTATGACGTATAAGTCAAAACACTTGTGAGTATGACAATAATCGTGTCGTGACAATGAAATTCATCGAATTACAATCTAATCAGCTGAAATAATAATTCTTTTGTGGTTAAAAAAAGTATAATCAGATTAGTTATCGTACAAGCATGGTAACTGAGGCCCCAATTCAAATTTAAGCAACTGTACTATAAGCCATTATCACACTTAAATGCGCATTCGTCCAATAATCTCTCATTGACTGTGTTGCAGAAACAGATAAGATTCATACATCCAAGTTGTGGTAACGAAAAATAATAAACAAACTAAACTGAATTGCTTTAAGCATGAGCAAAAAGTGAGGAATTGCAATCAATGTTCCAAGCATTACCAAGAAATATGATTGTTTTGCTGAAACACCAGACTTTAAGCATAGTTTAAGGCATGTCATTGATTTCTGTGCAAAAAAGAATAAAAAATTCAATCCCTGGGGATTATGGATAGGAAGAGTTCATTCATCAAGTATACTGAAAAAACATTGAATCAACAAATTTGGTAAATTTCCAACTATTTGTTTTCCAATGACCTGTAAATGTAAGTGTGTTCTGTACAAGGCTGTATTTCACGCTAGCTCTAGACTATGCTTTCCCCTTTGAACATAAAGACGCATGCCTAATGCTCACATATAACTGCAGAGACTTGAATTATAGAGACCCTTCGAACGAGACCTGGAAATGTGTAGACTTTGGTTTTTGTGACGATGCTGCTGCAAGGCCTTGAAGCATCTTCATGACTTCGATGGTATCATCAAGGTAGTATTTTGCCATACTTGGTTTCTGACCAACGGTGCATGCGAATACTTCTGCTATGGCTGGCAAGGACGGGTTGGCAACCGAACTTGCAATGCTCTCGAACATGTCTTCATCTGAGCGATCATCCCCGATGCACAACACAAAATCAGGCGACTTCCCCCTCCTCTGCATATTTGAAATGAGACTCTCCACCACTACCCCTTTGCTCACACCCTGCAATTTACAAAATGATACCACTAAGCAGAGACCACAGGAATAGATTCAAGAAGGAAAAAACAATACAAAAAGAAGTCAGAATTGTAGAATTATAGCCACAGCTATCATCACATGAACACATCAAGAGCTACAGATACAATGTCGTACACATCAAGAGCTAATAGATGTTTAATCAACAATGATATTCCAGCAAGTAAACATTCATCCCAAGATTATTTGCAAATTAAACCAGATCCTATGACTTCTAAATCGATATATCATAAACATCTATTAATTGAGTTATCCTACCAATTCAACATTCATTCCTAGTTTTCTCGCACGTTAAAATATTTTTTTAATAAGTTAAGGAATTTCGCACTCCCCTGTCTGGCTCTCTTCCAAAAGAAGAGGAGAGTTGGTGGGTGTGTGGTTTGCACGGCTGTTCTTACTTGAATTGATATTGGGATCTCCCCAACTTGCTCATTGTACTTAAACAATTACCCAATTACAAAGCAAATAATTCTTGAATACTGACTAGTAGATATGCTTTATACCTGTGGTTTGACTTCAACAATGTGCTGACCTCTTTTAACAACTACAGGCTCATTAGCAAGCACATTCTCCAGGTGATCAAGAAGCTCTTTTGCTTGCCATGCACCAAAGTCAGGGTCAGCTTCTTGATGATGCCAAACTATGGCACTTTCCTTCTGCTCTATGAAAGAGCCATCTGTTGCCTCTGTATAATGCTCCATTACGGGTAGCGCTATCTTTTGCCAGTCAGCATCTATTGCTAACATGCAGGACTCCCATGGGGAATGCTTAGTCCACCTAAGAATGACAAGAGAAAGTCAAATTACGAGATGAAACAAAATAAGAAAGAGAACAAAAAGAAGCCCACAACTATGATACAATAAATCAAAGAACACAACATACCTAGTTAAGTAACCATGTTCTGCAGATAGACCAAGTCTTTCACATGGAGAAAACCACTTGCTCAGAGAATCCTTTCCTCTGCCACTCACTATAAAAACGACATTGTTGGGATCACTGCACAAAGCATTCAAGACTGAAATAACTTCATTGCTAGGAGTTTTGTCCACCTGGCCTTGCGGTGTCATGGTACCATCATAGTCCAGAAGGATAAGCCGGCTGTTAGTCTTATTATAAGAAGCAACAATGTGTTCCACCGAGAGCTTCCGGAAATTAGGACCCAAAGCGACAACCCTGAAACCCAAGCCAAATCCGATGCCCCAACATCTCTTGATGTAATGCTCTCTACAAGCTCTCTCAAGGTCCTGGTCAAAACTCCTCGCCCAATAAGAGACGTCATGAGAACTAACATATTTATAGTGCTTCTCATGGCGCATTTGTTTCTCTGCCTCGGGCATTGTGATTGCCAAATTCATGGCATCTGCTACACAATCAATGTTCCAAGGATTAACCCGAATCGCCCCACTGAGAGATGGAGAGCATCCAATGAATTCTGAAACAATAATAACACTCTTCCTATGTGTTCCAGACCCGCAAAGGCCCAAGGCCTTATCCATATCAGGGCTACCCTGCCTGGAAACCGTATACTTGTAAGGCACCAAATTCATACCATCCCTCACAGCATTCACCACGCAACATTCGGATATGGTATGGTATGCAACTTTGTCTTGGGTTGTAACTGGTCCATTGACACAAACAATCGGCTCATACCCAGGTTTACCATATTTCTGATTAATTTCACCTGCAACCTTATTGATCTCATTTTGAACCTCTTGGATATCATTACCTGAACTCCTCGCAGGGTTCATAATTTGGACCAAAACTACTACTCCCCTGAATTGAGGGTGCTCTTCTAAAAGCTGCCCCATTGCTAGAAACTTCAAACTAATACCTTTAAACATATCTGTATCATCAACACCTAGCATCACAATTTTCCCCTCATACTTTTCCCTCAATTCTTGAGCCTTCTTTGTGGTGTCCGGCAAAGACTTAACAGATTCAAGCTGACCCATATGAATACCAACCGGGAGGATCTTAATACTCACAGTTCTACCATAATAATCTAGACCAATGTACCCCCTTTTGGATTGGTAATCTAATCCCAACATTCTACTACAACATGATAAGAAATGCCTTGCATAATCAAATGTTTGGAAACCAATAAGATCACAATTCAATAAGGCCCTCAAAATCTCTTCCCTCACCGGTAATGTCCGGTATATTTCAGATGATGGAAAGAGACTATGCAAGAAAAACCCGAGCCTAACTCTATGAAATCTTCTCCTCAAGAAAGTTGGCAATACCATGAGGTGGTAATCATGTATCCAAACATAATCTTCATCAGGGTTTATCACCTCCATTACCTTATCAGCAAAAATCTTGTTTGCTGATACATAGGCCTGCCACATAGCCCGATCAAACCGGACTCCATGGTTTGGGGTCACAGGCAACATGTAGTGAAACAAAGGCCAAAGGTAATGCTTACAAAATCCATGATAGAATTTGTTCAATAACTCTAACGGCAGAAAAGTGGGTACGCACCTAAATTTATCTAGCAACAACTGCGCCACCTCTTCTTGCTCCGATGGGGCAATCTCCGCCTTCAAACACCCAACATAGATGACTTCCACCTCCGCTGAAAACCCATCTTTGAGTTGCAAAACCAAAGCATCCTTGTCCAATTCAAAGCACCATTTTCTGGTTTCTGGATCGCGAGTAGTCTTAATTGGCAATTGGTTGGCTACAATGATTCTGCGTTCTTGACTGACTGACGAGACAACGTCAGACTGGGCTATTTCCGAACTTTTATCATCAACCTCGTCGTCATACGACCCATCAAACTCCGATAATATCCCCGGTACTGTCACAACTCTCGGTATCCGAGTCCGATCAACACACGAATAATCTTCGAGGTTTAGCAGATTGAAACAAGATCTCGACAACATAATGACAAAAACCCAGAAAACAAATCGTGTGTTTATAAACAAAAATCGAAGGAATGAAGCAAAAACACTCCACAACTAGCTATGAAAATGAAGATTTGGCTTAAAGAGTGCGCTTGTTTTCTGGTGATAAACTGCTATTATTATCGGTGGGTATTACAAACTAAATGCATATACTCCCTCATGAATGTTTTCATTGTATAAATACAACAATTTCTACATTGAATTCTCATAAACAATCATATATGGAAACTCTTTTCTGTACAAGGAAGGTGGTGGTAATGGGATATAAGGATAAGAACGAAGAGACCGACCAACTTACAAATATGGGTCTACGTAATGGGGTGGTGTGAATGGCCAAAATTGACTTTGGGCTTTCCTCTTCATCTTCGTCTTCTTGATCATCAATTAATATATTGAGATCAAACTTTGTAACTGTAACCGAACTCTCTAACTTTCTCTCTCATGTATATCTGCATCTCTATCTGTTTATGGAGTAAATATATAGGGATATAGGTTCTATACTAGAAGTAATTATCAGTATAATAAATATTTTAAAAATAACTTTTTGATAGTTACTCAAAAAACGTAATCTACTGACATAAAAATAAAAATATCTTGACCAATTTACATGTATTTAAACTATAAGGTTGGGATTAGGATATTATTTATG
>CM042188.1:40372967-40386533 GCA_023539305.1 Ilex asprella | reverse complement strand
GTGTACAAGGGGGGGGGGGCATGACCCTAGAAAGTACAATAGCCTGTCGCACATTATTTTCATCACGATATCAAGTAACTTATATCAAAATCTATGACTGAGATTTTTTTAGGATACTATAACCCCCAATCCATAAATATATTTTTAAAAAAAAAATTGGGGGGATGGAAAGAGGAAGAGAGAGGAGAGACTTGAACCATTGATATCAAGAAAGTAAAACCTTTACAAGATGAGGAGTATCATTAAACCAAAAATTTACTGATCAATCTATAGATATTAGATTCGAATATTCACTATAAAATAGTTATTAAAAAAAAGTAGATAAGAATCTCAACAAAAAAAGAGTAGATAAGAATCAATATTTTATCTACTATACTTTCAGTTCGTACTTAGATTAGACATCATGCATTCAAATATGATTCATTACTTATAAGTGGACTCCTTTATCATACACCGTGACTAATATGTGGTTGAATGAAATTGAGTGAACGTAATGAAGAAAATTTGGATGTCAACGATGATTAATAAAATTGTGTTTGTGAGTGAGTGAGAGAGAGAGAGAGAGATGTCTAGTCTCACCTAACCCAGCAGAGATGCTGGTTGAACTGTGGCCGGCACCAAACGCATCATGTATACTCTCATCCCTTTTGGGGAAGCCTGCTAGACCACAAGTTTGTCGAATTGTATGCATTCTCGACCTCCTACCCGTCAAAATCTTATGTGGGTATGTCTGCAAAACCACCCCAAAAACTCCATTCATCAACAACAAAATAAATCATGTTTTTAGTTTAGAAATTGTTCGTCACTAAAAGTTTATAATTTCGACGCTAGATTGTTTTAGTGATGATTTTTTTTTAAGAATCACTAAGATCTCGATGCAATTTGTTTTTAGTGACAAATGGTAATAGTCATCATTGATTTTACACTTTGTAGAGAGCATACTCGCTCTTTCATCTCTACAATACTGTCTTTAGCGACAAATAAAATCGACCCAAAAGATCTCAAAGATTTGTCACTAAAGGATATTATTTGTTCAAAATTCCAAACTCACCTGGTGCCCAACGTCCCAAATGATCTTGTCTTCTGGTGTGTTGAATACATGGTGAAGTGCGACAGTTAGCTCAGCCACTCCAAGGCTAGCGCTTAGGTGGCCGCCGGTCTTAGAGACGGTGTAGACAAGTTCTTCCCGGAGTTCATCTGCCAACTTCTCAAGCTCCTAAAAACAACTTGATTTAAGTAAAATATAGTAGCGACAAAATTCGTGTGCACAAAATTTATAACCTGTAATATTTTTTCATGTCGATCTTTATGTTTTACATCTTTTGCCCAAAACTTGAGAAGTTGGAGAATTATAGAAAGTTATAGTACTTCAATAATAAATATTTTAAGTTATGTTAAATAACTACAAGATTTTTTATATTATACTCTCGACTAACATTTTGTTTCACATTGTTCCAATCACAAATGTCTGTTATCTTTTTGGATGAAAATCGTTAAAAAAATTACATAATTTTGAGGATAAAATAAAATAACTTTTCATTAAATATGTAATGGCGTTAATAATATTGAGACAATATGAAACGTATCTCATAGTTGATAGTAAAAAATTGGTGATAGTTAAGTAGAGGGGTAAATTAATGTAATTTACCCAACTTAAAACAAAGCAAAACATGTGGATGAGAAAGTAGAGAGATTTAATTGTACCTCGACGGAAAGATTATTCATGTGAATTGGATGGTTAATGGTATCCAAGATTGGAGTAAATGGCTTCTCTCCTGAGAAATTCAGTGTTCTCCTGGCCCGTCCATTGATTTTTGTTGAGTCGTCTCTCTTGACTGGGACATCGTTTTCTTCGCTGGCTTTGTTGTCCTGTGCAGCTACGACCCCAGTAAACTGTAAACCAACAAAGAGAGAGAGAGAGAGAGAGAGATTTACGTGAGTTCACAGAGTATGCATTACATGAATGTTTAACAACCTTTAACTCATCTCTCGTTGTCTTTCAATTCAAGGCACAGGGTGTGTGTCCTTCTGGGTGCGTGTGTGCTTTGTTTGTGTGTGTGTATGAGAGAGAGAGAGAGAGAGAGAGAGAGAGAGAGAGAGGACCTTTCGCTTGTTCCTGGGAAGAATGGGTTTGGCAGCAGTTAAAAGTCTGGTAGAAGAGTACCCATCTTGAAAGTGGAGTGATGGAAGGAAGCTACTTTTGAAGACACCACAAGAAGCCATCTCTCTCTCTGTGAGTGTATGAATCTGTGTCTCTGCTGGAAACTTGGAGGAAGTATGCTAGCAATTAGTCTTGGCAGAGGTAGAGCTTGAGAAAAATGCGAGGATACGAGGCGTTTTATAGAGCAAAAACGAGTGCAACAAGTGGTGGTAAATATAATGTTTATGATGCCCTATACTGGAATTTCCACTATTTTAGACCTTCCAATTATTTTTTCTTCGGTGTACCTAATCTTCCTCACCTGCTTCATCTTGTTATTATTGCATTCAGCACTATATTCTATCAAATATTGAAAAATCACCACAAATTTGAGTAACATCAGCAAATTGGGTCCAATAATGATACCCAAGTACTATACTCATTTTTTTGGGAAAATAATCTTTCAATGATTATCATTAATGAATTTTAATCCTCTCAATTTCAAATTTTATCACGTTTAATCATCTAATTTTAAAGACAGTTTTTTCAAGATATTATATAATGAATCGGATAAATACTAAAATTGGAAATGCACAATAGTCCAAGTTTAAAATCTCTATATATCACAACCTAAAAATCAAATCTCAAAATTAATAATAATATCCAAAAATAATCTAGAACTTAGCACGATCTCGATGATACATGGCTATTTTTGGTAATGTGCAAAGAAAATAAAGTGAAAATTGGGGCTGAATTATTTTAGATGGACTTATAATGACTGGGAGTCCGTCAAAGAAACTTATTAGGTGATAAGTCTGTTTTTTATCTTACCAATAAATACTTAAGTCCACTATTTTTTAAAATTCTAAAAATACTTTTAAAAGTTTGGTCAACTATAAAAATCTTAAAGACCTTTAAAGTAGCTTTAAATTATTTTTTAAAATTAAAAATTATTATTCCTTAATTCACTCCTAAATTAAAATTGAAATTGAAATTTATAGTCTATCTCTCCCTCTTTTCTTTAGGCATAGTGCCTCCTCGTACCCTCTCATTTTCGGTCCCCTCCACAAAATGAGCATAAATCATAACACCTTCTTTAATGATCCCCAATTATTACAAGGTGTTATAATTATTGCAGGGCTCAATGTGTTATTAGTTTGATCTCTAATTTTATTTTTATTTTTTTGATAAATAATCTCTAATTTTTTTCAATATTTCAAGTTACTACATTTTTTTGTTGACCATATTCCTTTTTTTTTAATTGACCATGTTATTATTTTTTATTGAGCATATTATTACTTTTTCAGTATTACTTTTTTGGATACTGAAGAATTGGAGCCTTTTTCTTCTGGTTATGGGTTTGAACCACGATTTTTATTTTCAATTTTAATTATCTATTCACTATTTATAAATTCATTTTTTATGAAAGTTTTTAATTGATTATATTATTCTTAAAAAAATATATATGCATTATTTTACATTTTAACAAAATTTTCAAAAAAAGCTTCAAAAACTCCATAAATATAATAATAATCATCTCATTTATAAAGATAATATTATGACTACATATGTATATTTTATTTTTCATCAAAATATTTAACCATTTTATTTTTAAAATAAAAAATAATGTATATATAATTTACATAATTTTTTAGTCACAGTAAATTTTTTAAACTGTGTTAACATTTTATGTGAAAACTTGAATTTTTTAATTGACTTAAATAGTCATAAATACAATAAGTTTCAATACGATTGATATATTGATAATTATTTTTATTTTATTCAATGATTTATAAGTGAAATCTTAATTAAATTAATTTAAAAAAATTAATTTTCAAACATCACTAAAAAAATTACTTTCAATAACAAAAATTATAGAAACAAAATAGAACTTTAATTATTTCTTTTCTTCTTTTTATTATTTTTTTTAAAGTTAGAACAATAACTCTTAAAAATATACAAAGTTTTCAAAAAATTTATAATAGAGCATGAGAGATGACAAAATAAATTTGAAATAATATTCAATTCAAGTACCCATATATCAAAATTTTATTTATTATTTTTTAAAAAAATTATTTATATGTAATGCATGTGGTGCATTTCTAATATTTGAAAAAGTAGGTATCAATTGTACTTGCTGTTAGTATTAATCGTTGCTGTCATGAAGTTTCATGAGATACCATCCAAAAGTGATTCTTCGAGTTTTATGGGTCCAGAACTGATTTGCTTCACATAACATTAGAATAAAAAAGCACGTGGGCCGAGTGCACCAATAGTTAAATGAGACAAAGTAGACCAAGGTCGCACATGCAAGTAGGCGTGTCAACTTCAACACGCCAATGCGAATAGAGATGGCAACTTTTTATTTCACCCGATCACAAGACTTGAATTCGATATAAATTTTATAATATAAATTTGATTATAATTTAATACGAATTCGAAAATGACTCGACACACGAATACAAAATATAAACGGATCATATTCGAGTTCAACCCGTCAAACCCTAAATTGACACGATCAACCTTTTTATTTTAAAATTAACACTTTCTTTATTTTTTTCGTTTGTATAATAATACGAACAATACAAAATTAACACGATTAGCATGTTTAATTAATATTATATATGATAGTGCTCGAAAATACTCGGTCCAAATGCTGAACTGTGGGTATGAGATCCAATGACGGGGGTAATAGTGATATTTAGATTAACAAGGGAAAAATGGATGAAATTGGGCAATAACAAAATATAAATGGTTCACTCTAACCAAAGGACCAAGATTACGTCCACCGTAATTGAGACTCTTACGTCCACTGTAAACAAGTCACGTTCGAACGTGGGTTGCGTTCGAACAAATCGGAGGGCCAGTATCTCATTTTCTGTCAGAAACTAAGATTCTAAAAAATACTGGAACCAAAGCACGTTCGAATGTGGGTTGCGTTCGAACGTCGCCTCCCTCTTTCTATTTTTGCTTCTTCTTCCTTTCCACTTCTTCTTCCTTTAATATATATATATATACAAAATTATAACTTGAAGTTCTCATTATATAGATCTCCTCTTTAAGAAGATTCCTTGAGTGGAGAATAAAATTCTTCCTTTATTTATAGATAAAAATGAATTCATGAAAACTTCCAAGAACCAATGTGAGATTCATATATTTGCTTTCCAACTCATATACTCCAAATGTTTTGGAGGGAAGTGAAAAATTTTACTTTCCCACCAATCTCAATTTAGAAAGTACTATTATATTTTATGTATATTATCTATATAATAAAATAGAACGATTTTGAATTCAAGAGACAAAAAACGGCTTAGATTGTTTCGAGATTAAAGGAGACATCATCCAACGACCGACGATATTTCAAACTGTCTCAAGTTATTGACGTCTCAGATTGTTTCGATCCGACGTACCATATTAGGTCTTGAAAATTTTTTGCAGCTCAAAACTTTTAGTTTCCAAAACTAACATCCCTAAATTTAATTCCCCAACCCAATCAAATTTGGCAATTAAGCGATCTTTCATTCCTCAACTCTGTCTCTCTCTCCCTAAAATACAGATTACAACTCTTATCATTATTTCTCTGATTTTATTTCCTATGTTAAGGGATCACTTTCTATATTGAGATATTGACTGTCTCTCACACTCTCATATTTCATGATTCTCTTTCTAAACTACGACACATGTCTTCCCAAAACTCTATCATAATGCAACTGTTCATATCACACACACATCTTTACTTTACATATATATAGTACAAAGATCGAAGACATAACATATCTACATGTTATATCTAGGAAAAATTTCATCTTAACATCATGTAGTTAAGTTTAAAGTCAATGACAACCCTTACAACAATTACTTTTGTCTCTATCAGTATATAAAATAATGATTACTAAAATACTAAAATTATCATTTATTATATAAATAGACTAAAATGTCATCAATTCCTTCCCCATTATATATGCGCTAGTTAGCTAACGAACGTAATTTCAATCATTATATTATTTCAATAATTTTTTTATTTTAAAATGTTGTATTATAACTTTGTTATAACATTAGTCATCATATTATCACTCATTTGGTTACATAATCAAATTTTTATAATTTTTATATTTTTTTATCATAATAATTTTATAATTAAAAATGATTTTTCTATAACAAAAATTACAATTGATAAAGTCAATGTCAAAGTCTCATCCATTTTTAATTCCTCTGCTATCATATGTCCACCACAACGTCGTCTGACAGCTCTTCACATATCATATTTCATGTATAAAATTTAAAATTATTTGATAACATTTAATATTAATTCAATTAATTTGATCTTAAT
This sequence comes from Ilex asprella, assembly GCA_023539305.1. Taxonomy (NCBI): domain Eukaryota; kingdom Viridiplantae; phylum Streptophyta; class Magnoliopsida; order Aquifoliales; family Aquifoliaceae; genus Ilex; species Ilex asprella. The sequence continues at coordinate 40,380,063 of CM042188.1, read as the reverse complement.
TTTGATAAATTTAAATATTATTTTTAGTTTTAATTTGATAAAATTAAATATTAGTTTATTATTATTTTGATTGAATGTAATGTTAATTGAATAAAATTAAATATTGTTTTAATAAAATTGAATGTTGATTTGGTGTTAAATTAAAAAAATGACATTAATTTGATAAGGTTAAATTTTAAATTAATGAAATTTAATATTTTATTTTGATGTTGATTTGATAAAAATAAATAATAACTTAATATTAAATTAAAGAAATAATATTAATTTGATGAAATGAAATATTAAATTAATATAACTATATGCTAATTTGATAAAATTAAATATCAATTTTGTATTGATTTGATGAGATGAAATATTAATTTAGTTTAAATTAAATAAATAAAATAAATTTGATAAAATTGAATATTAATTTGATCAAAATAAAGACTAATATAATAGAACTAAAAGAGAGTGCATTGAAATTTCAGAATCAAAAGAAAGTGTTGTTAAAATTAGGTCTATTGACAGGGAGTGTTGTTAAAGTTAGGTTTATTTATAAGGGGTTTGAAAAATTTACCTTATAAAATACTCGAAGATATTTCTATAAATCACACATTGTCATTAATGGTGTAACCTGACAATCACTAACAGGGAGTAACACTGAAATTTCAAAATCGGAAGAAGGTGTAATTTAGACCTAATTACAGGGAATCTATATGAAATTTTCTCTTATATCTATACAAATTTATATAACAAAATACATAGGAAGTTGAATTTTATCCCCTATATATTCTTTCTCCCCAAAAATTATCACATCACTCATTTCTATCACATGCTCAACCATTTAATATTTGATTAATTTATAATTTGATATAATTTTTATTTCAGATATTACCTATACATGATAGTATAGATCTATTAAAAAAATTATCGAATTACATACTTTGGAAAATATTGTCAATATCTTTAAGATAATTTTTGAATGATTTAATCAAATAAATGAAGGGAAGAAAAATTATTATTTAATATAGTGATATCAATTTTTTAATACTCGAATTTTTTGTTTTATTATGCCTTCACGTATGGGTTATGACTAGTATATATATATACTCTTATATATCCATGTATTTATTGTTTGTGACAATTCAAACAAATGATGTTTTACTAATCAATATATTACTATTACTAAATAACTATATATATAACACATCATCTTTGTGGATTCAATACCAGATTTTTTCAATTTTCTAGATACGAAATCATCTATGATAAATTACAGGTTCAGTTGAATATAATGAATGGATTGGTCGGAGGTCTGGTTGATTATAGTATTTTTTTTCTTAGATTCATGGTTAGTGTATATCTAGCTCGGGACATAAGGAAATTCACTTGGAATAAGCTATTTGATAAAATCAAATAAGCTAGTGCTTAATGTTAAAGTTCGTTTAATAAATTGACCGAGTCCTAATAATTACTTGTTCAGCTCGTTTAGGCTCATGAAAATATTTATGTGGAACTTTGGCTCGGTTTGAGTAATTAGATCCGCTAAGTCCAAATTTAGAGGAAAAAAAAGTTAATTACAATCTAAACTTCCAAATAGATTATTTATTTTCATTATGATCTCGAATCAATCTTTATACCTCTTTAAAAATAGACGAATCAAATTTAAACAATTTAGAACTTCATTTGGTTCGGCTCCTTAGCACCTATAATGGACAAGAAGAAGAAGAACCCGAGATGATTCCCTAACTTCCCTCTGCTTGGTGTTATGAAACCCCAAAAGTCATGTAGTGAATTGTTAATCAACTAATCTCATAAAGGCTTTGACAATCATAACGAACTCCAAAATAAATCCTAACTTTCGGAAAAAAATGATTCTTTCCACATAGTAAAGCACACATATCTTTGATTTTGCCTACTTATATGTATATTTTTAAATTAACTTGAGTTACAATGCTTAATTCAAAGTTCGAGAGAATAATCAACGTAAGTCTGAACACCCTATAACAAAAATAAATAAATAATAATAAAAAGAAACAGTTGATATGTTTGTGTAACATGTGTACATAAGGTCGCTACTAATGGGATTGTGTTTGGGTTCAAGTACAAAAATGCGTTAAATTTAAATTACAGATTTGAGATACGCAACATTGCTCATAATATATTAGAGTTAATCTTTAATAAGTCTCCTCATTTACATCGTAAAAAGCACCGTCTATTTCTTTTTTCAGTCTGCTCATTTACATCGTGAAAAGCACCGTTTATTTTTACGTGATTAAAATACAAGTGAGTCGTTATTTTGTTTTATATGAATAAGACCAGGGAAGTAACTAGGATTTTACTCCGAGGGGGCCACATAAGAACAATGACATGGTCAAAATTTTAATTTAATGAGGCCATTCGTTATGCTATTATCAAATTTTCGCTTGTACATTTTTTTTTATCAAAATTAACTTTTATATTATACATGTGAAATTTAGTTTAGATCATAAAAAGATATATTCGTACTACAGTCATAAATATTGATATATGATAATGTCACGGTCCACTTTTTGTCTTGTGACATAATATAGTGGTTCCGAATAAATTATTATCTTAAATATGAGTTTTTCATGACGCTTTAAACTAATCATGAGTCAGAATATTTTTTATCATGGAAATAACTTTTTATTTATTTATAATCAAAGTGATTATCCACGTGATTGACATTCACCATTTGGTTATTAAAGGTCATTTAGTTTATTTAAATACAACAAAAAAAGTGTCATAAATATATCAATTTTTTTTTTTTTTTAGAAAACTCAAAATGGTATAAGGTATTTTTCAAAATTTGAGGTGAACAAGCCCCCATTTAGTTCTGTACCTAAACATGAGGCTCTCTTTTATTATATAAATTTATATAATAAAATATAATACAATTTAAATCTTAAAAGATAAATAAAATAATTTTTTTTATATATATTAGACAGATTTAATCACCCATATACCTCAACTAAACACACTTGGAAAATCCAATTAATCCCTCTTGGACACATGTATCTACCAAATAAATATTATGTGTAACAGTTACACCATATTAGGATTGTCACGTGGTATAATCGTCCAATAAAAAAATAGATAAATTGAAGACCCTATTATCTTACATGGAGGTGATTCAATATTATATGGATAGTGATTACTTAATTTTGAGGGACTCACTTTCTTATTTGTTTTCGTATTAATTAACAGTTACACCACGTGGTGTAATTATTATATCCAATATTTTCTCGTATCTACCATATAAGTGCAAAATGAATATGGGGATATGTTTGTTGGAATAATCTTCCCTTGTTAAAAAGAAAAAAAACATTGCTATGCATTTCATTATTTAGAAGCCCATTTGTCGTAGTGTAATGAGATAACGTTGTTTACTTTTCAAATGGCGCAATTGTTTGGTGTGCATAATTTTACATAAATATCTTATGTACCTTCCAAAACTATTTATTTATTTTGAGGAGGACTTGATCCCTTAACCTCAAGAAGATAAAACTTTCACTGACGGAGACAAGAAGGTCAAGTTGAAAAAAATCATATTTGTGAAAAATATAAAAACAAAAATTAATATAACGTATCAAAAATGATTGACAATTTTTAGAATGATCCATCACCCTAACACAAAATTATGGTATATCAGTTTTGCCTTTGTGGGTTTGTGTTATAATCGAGTTGATATGTGAAATCTGTCTTATAAGTCCGTCAATATAAATTTAACTATACACGATTACACACAGATTTATAAAGAGTTGGAGAAAACAGGATACAAATTAACCACAAGCATGAATCTCACAAGGCCTCACTCACCAGTCAAGTGTCAATCCTAGTCCCAATCGTTTGGTATGTTTACCTTTCATGCAATCCTAAATAATTTTGGCCCCCAATCCTAAGGATTACATCAACAGCCATAAAACGTGTATTTGTCCTTCACTCGGTCGTTTTTAAAGGCTCAATTCAATGCTTTCTCACGAAGAATAGCCCCATTGCATTGATCAAAACATTTTTGAGACAATCATGTTCACCCGAAAAAGACAAGTTAAGACTAAGAAAATAATCCAAATCGAACTTGTACATATGTAGTTGAAACATAAGTCACCATCAATCCACATTATCAAAATTTCAACAATATAAGACCAATCAAAAGAAAGCGTTGAACAATGACAAAATTTTCACGTTGGAGTGAAAAAATATCATTAACAATATCTTTTTATGTGAAAACAAAATATTATAAAATGGAAATGCAAGTTTTACCAAACAGCTATAAAAATAATAATGTTATATGAAACGGAATGTTGGACAATTAGGAAACAACATAGTGACAAATTAAGTGTAGCAAAAATAAGAATACGAAGGTGGATGTGTGAAAAAATTAGAACTGATAGAATATGAAATTATCATATTAGAGAAATTGTAAGAGTAACTTCAATTGAAGATAAGTTGAGAGAGAATAGATTAAGATAGTTTGGTCATGTTTAACGGATGCTGATAGAGACACCGATTAGAAAAAATAATAGAATTTCTTTTAATGGTACTAGGAGTAAGAGAAGACCTACATTAAAATTAAACAAAATAATAAGAAAAGATATGAAAATATTTAATTTAAAAGAACATATAACGCATGACCGAGATGAATAGTAAAAACGGACTTATATAGCCAACCACAAATGATTGGGACATAAGATTTGATTTGGTTTGGTTTAGTTTGAGTTAAGCAAGTACCGAGTTATTATGTAGTTGTACTATATTTCTTTTTGAATCACACTCAATCTAAAATAAAAAAAAAAATTTGTAATTTCCCCGGTAACCCACATTAAAGAAATCTAGATTATGAAACTATAGAGAGAGAGAAAAAAAAAATTGCACTGTACAAATAACTATAGGAAGAATAAGGGCTGGTTGTTGTGACTTGTACATCATAAATAAGCACAAAATCAACAACCAATCTTTTGAGATAATGGATTTTTCCACGAAACTAAACGAAGCACTTAGAAAAATGGAGCTCGTGGGTCTCGTGTGTTTTGCTTTTCATGCAATATACATTGCATGATTGTTTGTCTCCTAATAATTGAACGATTGGTTTCTTGGGTTTCTTATTCTCCGAGTGATTGATTTATAATCGGTATTCATGTGTTCGTCATCTAATAATTGCATAAAGTCGAGAAAACTCTCCAATCTTTGCGATGATATAAAAGAAAAGACATCAAATTAGGTTTTTAACATAATAAGTGCTCGTCTTAATAGAGCGCATGTATCACTAATTTGAATCTCTGAATTAGATGAATTAAAATTTGTGTAATGGGTATGATTTTTTTTAGGTGTCTAATAGGTCATCACATACACAAGAAAACAATGAGTAGTAAAGAACCAATTGTTTTTCTTTTCTTTCCTATTTGAATTTTATTCATGGCCCCTCAACTTTTTGAAATTATACATTATACTCATAGAATTATATTTTTTTTATCACATTTTATATGCTACTTAAATTCTTAAAAGTATACTTTATACATTAAATTATAGTATTACCTTTTATTTTATTATCTCAACTATTGATTTGATCATTTTGAACCATTTAACTATTAAAATTAATTGTGACATTTTCATAAATCATTAAATTTTGATATTGTATAAATGTTAGATTATTCTAAATTATTAATAGTGCAATATAATCAAATCAATAATATATTGGTAAAGTGAAATTAATGTCATAACTAAAAGGACAAATTATAATATATTTAAACACTGTGTATAAAAATTGAAAAACCATTTAAAATATATATTCTAGAGATTTTTTGTTTTTGCCTTCACATTTGTCGAAAGTGTGATGAAAATAAATTGTACTCAAGTTATTATATGATGAAATTAAAGTAAAATTATTGATTATTTGATGAATTGATTTGACTTTTACATCTAATAATTCGATTAGTTTTAATTAATTTTATTCATTTTATCAGAACTAATAATTGCATTATATTGTGTGAGGTTGATTCTTATATATGTCGTATATGTATAAATGTAACATTAACAATCTTATTAAATGACTCACATTGAATAAAAAATATTTTGTTATGTTACAATTATTGGAGCCCCTCAACAGAAACGGCCGGCTTCGCCCTTGCTTGGTTTGGGTGAATCCGTTATGTAGTGATATGTAGGGATGTCAATGGACCGAAGCGGGGGCGGGGTGTAGTCGCCATTCCCGTACCCGCTTAAAAAAATTTCGTCCATCCCTAGTCCACTCCTGTTAACGGGTATAATTTTTATCCCCATCTCCGTCCGCGAGTAAATTTTTAATCCTCGTTTCCCTCGTACCCTCCCAAGCCCAAGCTAAAGAAATCCAATATTTTAAATAATCCAACAACATTCTAAATAATCTAATATAATATAACACAATATAATATAACATAACATATTTGAATAAAACACAAATAACAAATGTCCAAAATAGTACTTCAAAATACTATATATTTGAACAAAACACAAACAAATATCCACAAACAACATAATGGTGGTAAAATCATCTAAATTAACTCAATCAATTCAATATATATTTACAGGGGCGGCCCAACAAATTCGGAGGCTCTAGGCGAGAATATGAAAGTGGGTCTTATTAATAGACAGTAATTATTAAAATATATTCATTTAAAAGATATTTTTCTAGTTTTTTGAGATGCAAAAATATTGATTAAATTTTTTATGTTCAATGTTTGTTAATATTTCTTTTTCAATAGATAATATAGTTAATCCATTTAATCTTTATTGTGACATAATTGATCGGAGATAAAATTTTATTAATTCAAGTTTTGAAAAAAAAAATCAGCCGAAGCAACTGTCATTAGTATTGTTAACAAAAAATAAAAATAAAATTTGGCTTAAATCCTTACAAAAAAAAAATCTAGCATTAAATATGTGATTTGCTTAATTCCTTCACAAACGAGAGAGGGAGAGAGAGACATTATCCTTCCTTGTTGTAGAAGTCTAACAATCTACTGCACTTCGCAAAGTGAAATAATTTTTTAAATAAGTTGTTAAAGTGTTAATGAATCTATCAATAAAATTTGGGTCCTCTCAAACTAATTTATCCAAA
>CM042188.1:40337410-40354136 GCA_023539305.1 Ilex asprella | reverse complement strand
AAAAAATTCCCCTTAAAAAAAATAGAATAATAAAAGAAGAAAAGTTGAAACCATGAAATTGTAAGGGGACAACAATGGGACATGAGCATTGCCAAGAGCTTATGAGAACATAGAAGATAGTTATTTTGCTCCTCCTGTCATAACAAACATCAAATACCTGGTAAAAATCAATTCACAAGAATGGTCAACAATAACCTTTTTCCTTACATTGGTATAGGTGAAAATTATGGTTGGGGTGGGGAAAAGACCCCTCTGGATGACTATTTAATGTGTCATGCTATTAGGTTATACGATCCAAAATTAGTGGAAGTGATCCTTGGGCACTTACAGTTCAAAGCATTAGAAGACTTCTGTTTATTATGATCCTTCCTCTCTCCTTAGTCCAATTGTTTCAGTTTTTTAGGGCTCAGTTCTAGCTAGATCAAGTAAATTACTGGTTTTCGAGCTCTGAGATCCTCCTAGATCAAGTAAATACTAATTCAGCAAGACACACCGAGAGCTAGTGACACGTGACATACGAAACTGAACACAAGATATGGATCAAAAAGGTAACAAAAAACGATAACCGCAACAGATAAGAGGGAAATTTTGGGGTAACCAAGGAAAAAACAGAACAAAAATTTAAGCAAATAGAAATTCATGTAGATTCACAAGAAACAAATAGAAGCACAAATCAACTTCCCTCCCTAATGAAGTGGAGGAGTGTTGTACACATACAGCAAAATAAATTATCTTCAGTCCATCCTTCATCTTTGGGACATATACTCTTCTACGGAATATAACATGTAAAAATTGTTATGAACTCTCAGTAGCCACTAGCCCACCACCAAGTCCTCAACTGCCCCATTAATGGTGAAGCTAATATGCACAATGGAATCATAAAAGTTCTTCAATAAATTAGAATTCATTTTAAGTGATACTAGAAAACCATATCGAGATAAATATTGATACTGAATAATATATACCTTACAATTATCCGCAACAAATATACTCTGGATTATACCTCTAAAAATCACGTTACGGGAGCAAGTGAGGTCAACTTCCTAAGTTATCTACTTTAAGAGCATTCCTTAGCCTCAGTTCTAAGAGAATTCTTGGTTTCAAACATCACTCATTGGTCTAATTGTGTTTCAAATAAACATACAATTCAATCTCATGAATGATGAAAATCTAAACATGAAGTTAAACTCAGTGAATAGAAGATAATGAATAGACATTCCATTTAAGACAATGAAACACAAATATTGTGTGACTACGACTACTGAACAAATTAAAGTTATTGAACCAACATGTCGGTGCTCTGCAATCATAGGACGATCTTCAAAACCATTAACAAGAACTAAACAAACCTAATATTCACTAATCCAACATGGAGGGCAGGCCCAATAAATATCCTCCCCATCAGCAGTAGCAGAGAGAGGGGCAGAACTACTTCGTTTACACACTTTACATAAGTACCGTACGAGCATATACTAGCATAAATAAGACCAGCAGAACACATACATAATATGTTTTTAACAAGACAGAAGAGTGTAGAGAAAAACTTCAAGAATTATGAACCTAACTGCTAAGGAAACTATGGATTAAAGTTAAATAAGGAAAAAATAATGTTCAAGAACCATTAGTGGCTCACCATGTGATCTTGAATCTAATGACAACATAGTATCTTTTGTGCAGGTGTGGATGGGGGTTCTCTCTAGAAGTAAATGGATGACCGTAAGAACCGGAAAATGCCAATCAAATTCTAATTGGGATGACAATTTTACAAATTTGAAAGCATAATACTTTGAAATGTGACATGAGCATTCGGCTGATGAGTACACAATAGGTAATTGTTTTGCTATAAGGTCAAATTCCCACACATCACAAACCTAGAATATCAAGTAAATGTGTACAACATATAAACATTTATATGAATGATCAATAATAACCTTTTTCCTAATGCTGGGCAGGTGTAGGTTTTTTTTTTTGTGTGTGTGTGTGGAGTGGGAGAAGTGAATAGATAACAATATTGGCTAGAGACGACGACTATTTATTATAACATGCTATTAGGATATTCAGTGCAAAAATAGTGGCAGTGATCTTTTGGCACTTACAGTTCCAAGTGTTGGAAGACTTTCGTTTGTGTATGATCCTTCCCTTCTCCTTTGACCAATTGTTCCAATTTTTGAGCTCTTATATCCTGTGACACTAGAATTATAAAAATAAAAAAAAAGAATTAACAATAATATACTGAAAACGAGAAATGAATTTAAGCCCACAAGTTAAGAGAAGATCATTTGTCATATACGTCACCATGGTTACACTGCTTTGATCATCTGTAAAAATACTGATTGTTAGTGAGAGATGACATAAGGTTTCCACCACGAAATATGGCTAGAAAATAGTCTCAAAATACATAATGAAGACGTAAATGAGGGATAACCGAAGAAATACAAAACAAAACAAAAAATTAAAAAGCATAAATTCATATACCTTTACCACGCCTAATTAAGTAGAGGAAAGCTTCATGCTGCGGTGTAGTTCACATACTACATCATAAATTTCCCATCCATCCACTTCAGGATAAATAATATTCCATAGAAAATAAAATGTAAAATTCTTTTGACCTTGCTCACCCTCAAATCCCCAATTGCCCCATTAAAATTGAAAATAATATGCACAATAGAATCATATAAGTTCTTCAATAGAGTGAAGTAGTATTTAGATTCAAGTAACACTAGTGAACTACATGGTACACCCATAAATATTTGCATCGATATAATTTTACCTCTTAAATAAGTCAATAAGTAGGAGTTAAAAAAAAGAAACTTTTATTTCTTTAAAAATACTTATATGTTAAAAACTTATTATATTTATCTTATTTGAAAATACACATGCATTCACACACAATAATAACACACTTACACTAATATGTAAAAACACACTACAAACACATCAAAAATCCTATGCACATCACTAAAATGTAAAAGCGCACACAACCACACACACTAATACACCAAAAACTAACACTTGCACGCACACACACGCAAATGTAAAGGCACACATATATACACCAATACACCAAAAATACACACATATGCTAACCACACACACATTGTGTTAACACACTTAACACACCAAAAAACTTACATGCACTAATACATAGAAACAGACGTGCACATATACAAACACTAATAGACTAAAAACGAACACACATATTTCTATACACCAAAACAAGCGTACTAAGATATCAAAAAAAATACACAAAATACACCCAACAAAAACAAACACTAATACACAAAACACAAGCATGCACACTCTAATATGTAAACACGCACAAAACACTAATATGTAAAAACACGCACACACACAGATACTAATAAACCAAAAACCACCTACACTAATACAACAAAACAAGTACACCTACTAGTCTACCAAAAAAGTACACACACACACAATGTTAACAAACACTAACACACCAAAAAATAAACACAAGCTAATACACCAAAACAACCACTAATACATGAAAATACACACGTGCACATATACACACACTAATATACCAAAAAATATATGTATACCCCAATACACCAAAACACACATACTAATACACAAAAAACCACGCACATTAATACATCAAACGAAAAATACGGTTTTTTACACCAAAACACACACACACACAAAAACACAACAAAAATACACACACGCACACTAATACAAAATAAACACACAACCTAGTAATAAACCAAAATACACGCACATACACTAAAACACTCATAGTAACTCAACAAAATACACACACTAATGTACCAAATAAGTACACATAAATACACAAAAAAAGCACACATACTTATCGAGTGTAAAAAAAAACTATAATACACTAAAACACTCTAACTAATTACAAGATCCGAAGCAACAATGAACAAAATTTACACAAACTGAGCACCTACTCGCTTTAAGAAATAAGACAAAGATCCCTAGGGATGTAAGTCTCATAGTAATTTCCCCCACACACAAAATGTCATTCCAAAAGTGAACTATTCAACTACACCCACCACAAGCATGATAGACTCAAACAAACAAAATCAAGTACTTGATGCACCACCCCATGAACAACCCACAAGTAGATTTCTAGCCACATTAAAGATCCCTATTGGTATCCCGAGCCATTCTATTTACATGCAAATTTCTAGCCTCAGCATCAAAATACACTTTGAGAAGCTATGCATCCAAATGCTGATTTTGGGAAAGCTATGGGAAACTTTGCATCATACCATTCAATATACTATGTGTTCTGGACAGAAGGTCCTCAAGGACAAATAATAATCTACTTTTCAATCCATCGGAAATCAATTTCCACGACAAATATAAACTGGATTTTACCTCTAAGAATCAAGTCTACAAGAGCAAGTGACGTCAACTTCCTAAGTTATAAACTTTAAGGGCATTATTCAGCCTCAATTGTAAGAGAATTATTGGTTCCAAACATCACTCATTGGTCTAATTGTGTTATTTCAACCCTATATGGTTAGAGTCTTACCAATTTAAAATCAACTTACAATTCAATCTCATGAATGATGAAAATCAGAACATGTAGCTAAATTCAGTGAATAGAACAAAATGAATCTACATTCCACTTAAAGACAATGAAACACATACCAGAGTAAAAATTATGTGGATACGAATACTGTACAAATTAAAGTTATTTGAATCAACATGCTGGTGCTCTGCAATCATAGGAAGATGGTTAAAATAATTAAAAAGAACTAGACCAACTGAATATTCACTAATCCTACAAGGGACAGGCCCAGTAACTATCCTACCCAGAAGCAAAAAAAAAAAAAAAGCAATAGAACGAGACAGAGAGCATGCCCAAGTGGCAGAACAACAACTTAGGTTATACCCTAGACATAAGTACCATGCGAGCATATACTAGCACAAATAAGACTAAGAGATTTCAACTCAGCAATAATATATTTTTTAGAAGACTGCGGAGAAAAACTTAAAAGAATTGTGAACTTAATTGCTCAAGAAACTATGGATAAAGATAAATAAGGAAAAAATTATGCTCAAGCACCGTTAATGACCCACCATCTGATTTTCAATCTAATGATGACATAGTATCCTTTATGTGGCGTGGGTGGGGGTTTTAAGAAAATAAGCATCATCCAGGTTCTCTCAGGAAGTAAATAGATGAACACAAGCACCGAAAAATGCTAACCAAAAGGAAAAACAAAAAAATTTAGTAAGCTACTGAAGAAACCTGTGCTTCTTCTCTACCACGTAAATTTTGAGCAATTGGATCCAGCAAGTCATTTATCACCTGATATTAGAAGAAAAAAAGGCACTAAAGATTAGAGAACCTTCGTTAGGTGGCCAAAGATAATGCAAGTTTTATTAATAATAAGTCTACATCAAATATGTCTTGAGGCACATCAGCATTAGCTAACTATTTTCTAGAGTAATCAAATTTTCTATAGGTAGAACTGATCCCTTGTCTACACATTGGTAATTTGTGCTCCTAATTGCCTTTTATATAATGCATGCCCTAGGTCGAATCAGTTAGCAATCTAATTATAGCCTAATAAAGAATTGTGCTTTCACATCTTATAACTGAACTAGCAAGGCATATATCCATGAAACTGCCATGTTTGACAGAAACCTATTGATAAGATACACAATTCAACATGAAAAAGATGATAATGAAAGCATAGAGTGGCAGAACTTTCTGCAACATAGCCTCAAGTCCCACCTTGTCCCCGTCAAAAGCATGCAGGCCACTAAACTTGTTCACCATCTTCAACTCGTCGAAAACAACTCATATCTATCTCAACACTAGTCAATAACAACCATAACCTCATGCTACCAATAAAAGTAAAAACATGCAGTATACATAATACCATTCAACAGAGTCACTTGCCATAGTTGTGCATTAACTTCTGAAAAACCCCTCATCCATTGGGCCTTCTTGCCCCCTTCAGTTGATTTCCTGACAATTAGAAGAAAAAGATTGCATAAATTGAGATGACCAAATAACAGATATAACAATCGTCTTTATAATCCCAAAGGGCCTGCAAAAAAGAAAATTCTTTCAATAGTTCTTCTGCGACTATTCCTTCAAAAACTTAAACAACTCACTGAAGTAATAGTAGTAACAAAGAAAATAAATCTAATAGGCAATAATAGTTTTAGAGACATGTATGAGTAAATGTCCTTCTGTTTTTCTTTTCCGTTTTCCTTTTAGGGTGTAAGATGGTCCCATCAGGGTTGAGATGGAGTCCTAATGCAGCACAATATCCATAAATGAAGGATACTAGACAGTAGTTGAAGATGGACTAATCTTCGGTGTACATAACTAGAAGAAAAGGGACAAAAAAAAAATACCGAAAGGTTCATCGGAACTACATATGTTTTATTGCTTCACTGAACTTTTCAGCACAAAAAAATGACAAGAAAAAAAAAAATCAACCAAGTAAAAAATAAAAACGTACTTTCTCCATGAAAAAGAGAAAAAGAGAGCCTCACAATCTCTAGAAGGCCAAAAAAACTCTTCTTCTTCATTAACTACATGTTGTAAAATTTTCTTGAGAACATCGATAGCTGAATTTATTTTTTCCTGCAGCAATGAGAAAAAACTATGACAAAAATACATGAAAACAGAAATATCCAGGTAACTCCAAGCAATACTATAAAATATTCTTCCTATGATAGAGTGCAGGGTGTGTCTGAGCACAGTTAGAGAAACGAAAGTTACACTAGTCTTTGGACAAGGCGATTCACTATGCTCATTACAGATAAAGTCAATTCTTCAAAGTCTTTCTACAAACAAAGATATGTGGCAAAACTTCTATTACATAAGAACGGGCTAAGTTAAGAGAAATAAATAAATTTGATCCAAAGTATAAATAAAAGAAAATGTGACAACAGATTATACCAAACCTAACATTATGAATTGAGCTTACATCATCCTTGCCAACAGAGTGACCGGACACATTGCTCAGATATGTAGGAATGGTGTTTTTTGAAGAAACAAGTATTAGCTTTGTTAGCCTTTAGGGATTCTCCTCATTAGAGCGGCCTTGGATTCTTCATGTTCCTCTAACCCTGATTCCATTTTATCCCCTTCCTTAGCTAATCAAGTTCTTGTTTGAGAATTGAAATTTTCCTCTAATACTTCTTAATCAAGGATTTTCCATCAATAATCTGAAAAAATTACTTTTAAATAGCCCAATAAAAGTGAGTTCCAAATTATTGTTATTGTAAATTCTTCTGCAAATATCAGAGAGCACTTTTTAATGTCATAGCAAACCTCATTACATGATGCAAGGATTCCAAAACGTTTTGCACTGCCTGCAAATTTTCTTACATTATTAGTTTCCTCCATATTACTAGAAACAGGAGCAACTGTGCATATAAGCTGAGATAAACAGAAAAACAAAAGGAATAGACATGTCAATACTACGCACTACGATTCCATTCTTGCCAACTATGTTACAACTCACAAAAAGACTGGGCCAAATCATATGGAATCAACCTAATCACTAAACTTCTTGTTACTTGTCTCGCTTACCGAAACATGCTCATGTCCACTCAATGAAGATTGCAGGAGGCAGGAGGCAGGAGGCAGGAGGCAGGAGGCAGGTAAGCTTAGAATTTCGATATGGAACATGAGCTGCCTTCACTTCACTTAGTTTCCAATTACCTTCATGTTGCAATTAAAATCAATCTATCTTGTTGAAACATTATCATAAAAGTGGAGTAGTTTACAACAGCAGTACTAATAAGATACCAACTTCCATACACAAGCCCCTCCCCCCACCCCCCCCAAAAAAAAAAATCGTAATAATAAAAGAAGAAAAGTTGAAACCATGAAATTGTAAAGGGACAATGGGACATGAGTATTACCAACTGCTGGTGAGAACATAGTAGATGATTATTTTGCTCCTGTTATAACAAATATCAAATAACAGGTAAAAATCAAATTACAAGAATGGTCGACGATAACCTTTTTCCTTACGATGGAGTAGGTGGAAATTATGGTTGGGTAGGGAGAAAAGAGTCAAAAGACCCCCCCGGATGACTACTTACTGTGTCATGCTATTAGGTTATACCATCCAAAATTAATGGAAGTGATCCTTGGACACTTACAGTTCAAGGCATTACAAGACTTCTATTTATTATGATCCTTCCTCTCACCTTAGTCCAATTGTTTTAGTTTTTTTAGCGCTCAATTCTGGCTAGATCAAGTAAATTACTGGTTTTTGAGCTCTGAGATCCTGCTAGATCAAGTAAATACTAACTCAGCAAGACAAAACAAGACAGTGGGACAATAAAAATAAAGATGAATATTTCTATTATGAGAACGACAAATGACTTTAAGCCTATTTGTCACCATGGTCACTACTTCCAAGCACCTGCAAAACACACCGAGAGTTACTGACAGGACATACGAAATTGAACACAAGAAATAGATCAAAAAGGTCACCAAAAACAAGAACCATGTCAGATAATAGAGGGAAAAATTTGGGGTAACCAAGGAAAAAGCAGAACAAATATTTAAGCAAATAGAAATTCGTGTAGATTCACAAGTAACAAATAGAAGCACAAATCAACTTCCCTCCCTAATTAAGTAGAGCAAAGCTTCATGCTTCAGTGGTGTACACATACAGCATAATAAATTATCTCAAGTCCTTTAGATTGCAACTAGGCCATCCTTCATCTTTGGGACAAATACTCCTCCATAGAATATAACATGTAAAAATTGTTATGAACTCTCAATGGCCACTCACCCACCGCCTAGTCCTCAATTGCCCCCATTAAAGGTGAAGCTCATATGCACAACAGAATCATAAAAGTTCTTCAATAGATTAATGTAGAATTCATATTTAAGTGATACTAGAAAACTATATCAAGATAAATATTGATACCGAATAATATATCCCTTACAATTATCTGCAACAAACATACTCTGGATTTTACCACTAAGAATCCCATCTACGCGAGCAAGCGAGGTCAACTTCCTAAGTTATCAACTTTAAGAGCATTCTTCAGCCTCAATTCTAAGAGAATTATTGGTTCTAATGGCGTTATTTCAACCCTATATGGATGAGTTTTACCAATTTCAACTCAACATACAATTCAATCACATGAATGATGAAAAAAAGAACATGAAGCTAAATTCAGTGAATAGTAGAAAATGAATCAACATTCCACTTAAGATAATGAAACACATACTAGTGTAAATATTGTGTGACTACGACTACTGAACAAATTACAGTTATTTGAACCAACATGTCGATGCTCGGCAATCATAGGATGATGGTTAAAACCATTAACAAGAACTAAACCAACCGAATATTCACAAATCCAACATGAAGGGCAAGCCCACAGAGAGACAGAGAGAGCATGCTCAGGGGGCAAAAAGAGAGTGCAAAAAAAAACTTCAAGAATTGTGAACATAATTGTTCAGGAAACTATGGATTAAGATAAATAAGGAAAAAATATTGCTCAAGAACCATTAGTGACTCACCATGTGATCTTGAATCTAATGAAGAAATAGTATCCTTTATGCGGGCATGGGTAAGGGGTTCTCTCTAGAAATAAATGGATCAATGTAAGAACCGGAAAATGCTAATCAAATTCTAATTAGGCTAACATATTTACAAAATTGAAAGCATACTAACGTACAATGTGACATGAGCATTCAACTTACGAGTACGCAATAGGTAGTTCTTTTGCTATAAGTTCGGTCAGCGATAACCTTTTTCCAAACATTAGTGCAGGTGTAGGTTTTTTTGTGCCCATAGGAGTGGGGGAAGAGAATAGATAACGCTATGTCTAGAGACGACGACTATTTATTGTGACATGCTATAAGAATATTCAGTGCAAAACTAGTAGCAATGATCCTTTGGCACTTACAGTTCCAAGAGTTGGTCTTTGTTTATGCATGATCCTTCCCATCTCTTTTGTCAGTTGTTTCAGTGTTTGAGCTCTCAAATCCTGTGACACTAGGATTATAAATAAATAAATAAATAACATTAATATTTTGAGAACTTGAAATGAATTTAAGCATACAAGTTGAGAAAAAATCATTCGTCATATATATGACCATGGTCACACTACTTTCAATCATCTGTAAAAACACTGATTGTTAATGATAGATGACACAAGAATTTCAACACAAAATATGGCTAAAAAGTAGTCTCAAAATACATAATGGAGTCGTAAATGAGGGATAACTAAGGAAAAATAGAACAAGAAATTAAAAGTATATACCTTTACCTGTAGAAATTCATATACCTGTACCACGCCTAATTAAGTAGAGGATAGCTCCATGCTACGATGGAGTTCACGTGCAACATAATAAATTTTACATCCATCCATCCACTTTGAGACAAATAATATTCCATAAAAAATAAAATGTAGAAATTCTTTTGACCTCTCAGTAGCCCCTCGTGTGCCCTCAAATCCCCAAGTCCCCTATCAAAATTGAAACTAATATGCACAATGGAATCATATAAGTTCTTCAATAGACTAAAGTAGTATTTAGATTCAAGTAACACTAGTGAACTACACCCACAAATATTTGAACCGATGTAATTTTACCTCTTAAATAAGCCAATAAGTAGGAGTAAAAAACAGAAACTTTTACTTCTCTATAAACACTTATATGTTAAAAACTTCTTATATTTATCTTATTGAAAACACACATATTAATACACACGCATTGACACACACTAATATGTAAAAATACACATACAAATACATCAAAAATTCCACGCACACACGCACAAAAACATTAAAAAACACAGCCACACACAAGTGTACACACACACACACACACACTAATACACCAATAGTACACACATACTAATACACCACACACATCGTTTTAACACACCAAAAAAACACACATGTACTAATACATAAAAACAAACGCGCACATATACACACACACTAATAGACCAAAAACAAACACACATCCCTATACACCAAAACAAGAGTACTAATATATCAAAAAAATACACACAAAATACACTCATAAAAAACAAACACTAATACACAAAACACAAGCACGCACATTTGAATATGTAAACACACAAAAAAAACTAATATGTAAAAACACGCACGCACAAGCACAAACACACACACACTAATAAAGCAAAAACCACATACACAACAACCAAGTACACCCACAAGTATACCAAAAAAGTATGAACACACACAGTGTTAACAAACACTAACACACCAAAAAACAAACTCAAACTAATAAATAAAATAACCACTAATACATGTAAACACACACATACACATATACACATACTAATATACCAAAAAATAAATGCATACTAAAATTCACCAAAACACACATGCTAATATACAATAAACACGCACATTAATACACTGAACAAAAAACAAACACAATACACACTCTTATACACCAAAACACAGATACACACACAATTGCAGACTCCGGAGCAACATTGCTTCTCGTGTACAAAAGATTTACTCACTTTGAGAAATAAGACAAATAGCTTGGGATGGAAGCTTCATGGTAGTTTCCCCCACACAAAAAATGTCATGTCAAAAGTCAGCCATAACTTCATGCTACCAGTAAAAGTAAAAACAAACAATATAAAAAATACCATTCAACAGAGTCACTTGTCGTAGTTGCGCATTAACTTCTAAAAGAAACACCACATCTAGGGCCCTTCTTGCTCTCATTGTTTGATTTCCTGACAATTAGAAGAAAAATATTGCATAGATTGAGATGACCAACTAACATACGTAACAATCGTTTTTATGACATTCCCAAAGGGACTACAAAAGAGAAAATTCTTTCAATAGTTCTGCTAAGAATATTCCTTCAAAATCAAAAACAAAAACAAATCACTACAAAGTAATAATAGTAAGAAACAAAAGAAATCTGACAGGCAATAGTCTTTTCCTTTTTCTTTTAAGGGTGCAAGATGGTCCCATCAAGGTTGAGATAGAGTCCTAATATAACACAACATCCATAAATGAAGGACATTGAGCCGTAGTTGACGATGGACTGATCTTCGGTGTACATAACTAGAAGAAAATGGACAAAAAAAATATCAAAAGGTTTATCAAAACTACAAATGTTTATCAATTCCCTGAAATTCTCATCACAAAATGATGAGTGATGACAAGAAAAAAAAAATCAAATAGAAAATAAAAACGTACTTTCTCCGTGAAAAAGAGAGCCTCGAATTAAATCTCTAGGACGCCAAGAAATCTCTTTCACTTTATCAACTACAAGTTTTAAAGCTTCCTTGAGAACATTGGTAGCTGAATTTATTTTTCTCTGCAGCAACGACAAAGAAATATCACAAAAATACATGAAATAGAAATCTTCCGACAACTCTAAGCAATACTCTGAAGTAATCTTCCTATGATAGGGTGCAAGGTGTCATTTAGCATAGTTAGAGAAACGAACATTACATTAGTCTTATGGACTAGGCAATCCACTATGCTCATTGCCGATAAAGTCAATTCTTCAGTCTTTTTGCAAACAAAAATAGGTGGCAAAATTTCTATTACATAAGAGCCAGCTGAGCTAAGAGAAAAACAAATTCGATCCAAAGTATAAAATCTCCTTTGATTTGCAAGTATCCATTCTGACTTGTCGTGTCCAAAGGCTCTCACTGAACGTAAGTACATTTTCTACAAGAAGTTGTTGAAGCTGCCCAACACATAAGATGCCTTGTTAAAATTGAACTAAATAGAAATCTTAAGATAAAACAAACATCATGCACTTCAAATAATTATACATCTTAATAATAACTTTATTCCCCGATTAACAAGAATCATTTGTGGGTACACTTTTTGAGTTGATTATTAAAAAATGAGATAAATTAGCATCAAACCAATATGTGGGAGGGGAATAAGTTAATTATTTGAGACATGGCGTGGTAAATTACGTCAATAATGGACAGATCATAGAAATATCTTTTGAGCACTCTAAAAGATAAACTAGTGACCTAGTCATATATTTTGCATGCATCTCCACACTCCAATACCGCCTGCCCAAAATACAACAATAAGATAAAAAAGCTCCAAGAGTATATCGCATAAATTTTTCGTATTTGCAGAAGGAAGAGCACTTGCAACAATGTTATGACACATAAAGGTGTGAGACAACCTAATCACATCCACAAAAAAATTGAAATTAGGGCAATCTAATAGTGGGAAATTATACGGAAAAAAACTTAGGTTGGGAGAAAAAGGCCACTTTAACACATACAGCAAAACACCAATACCTCCTTATCATTTGCATCCCTCAGCATATCCACTTCCATGGTCTTTTTAAATGATTTCTCAACATCTGGATTAACTGCACAGATCAAAGTCCTCTTGTTTATCTATTAAAACAAGTCATTTCATCATTCGTAGGCCCCCTCTTTAAGAAAACAGAATAGAAATTAAAAATTGGGAAAACCATTTTCTCTGTACTCTTCATAAAATAAGCTAAGTGCATAAAAAAGGTTATAAAACCACTTGGATGTTTTCCAAATCTTGTCTACATCATCCCCATTATGTATTTCTGACTATACAAAGAAGAAACTTTTGCCCTTTATGATGAAAATCGTAGAAACAAACCTTAATTCTATTTCAAGAAAAGCCAATTAAAGAAAGCAAAGGTTCTGCTCCCTACAAAACTCATCTCTCAATTCCCCTATAGACAAGGACTAATAATAAGCCACTTTAGCTAGTAACTGTCAAATGGCACACACTTATCCATATTGTTACGCTTTGCCCTATCTTTTAACGATTCACTCGTTAATGGTGTACATTATTCAAAGCATGCAGCCACTAAACTTGTTCGTCTTCAACTCATATCTCCCTCCCTGTACCTTATTTTGTTGCATTTTTAGGTTTTTCTTCTGATGCTTCATGATAATACAACTTTTAACCCCCCTCCCAATCAGTTCCAGCAACCTTTATTCACGAGATTGTAGTCCAACAATTACCTTTGGCTTTGTCAGATAATCAAATCAATCTGGATTCTGTCGAGTGCAGTAATTAAGAAGAAAAACAACAGTCAAAGACAAATGGAGCACCCTAACCCACTAAATGTTTTCATTAAAGTGCAAAGAGAATAAAGAATGGTAAATAAAAAAGAAAATGAATGTTACAGTTAAACTTCTATTAAGTCGTCGGCATCAAGGCTCCCTAGATGCAAAGGAGACAGAGGCGAGAGAGGCAAAATTTGGTGGGATTGATGTCAACCCACGATGAATAGTTGATTTGGAATCCCTATGCCACTCTTTTAGTTTCACTTTGCCGAGTCATTAATTTGTTAAACATTAGTCTCTATGGAAATACAAGTGAGAGAGTGGGGGCAAGATATTTTCAATCTAATTCAAGAAACATAAGAGATGAGAGTGAATATAAAACTCCTCTCATATATATTTGGTCTTGTAGGCACGACCACATTTAAGTGCAATCTTGAGAATCAAAACTAAGAGATTGGGAACAACATGTGAAAAATATTTTAAAACATTGCCAAAAATAGATTGAAGATAACAGTGTTCTGCTAGTAAAAGATGTATTAACCAAGTCTATCACAAGCACCATAAATGCATATGATGGGCCGTAGCAAGACATTCTATAATATTACAATAAAATGCAACCCCCCTCAACCAACCCCCAACCACCCAAAAAAAACTAAAAATAAGATAGCCCTGCTGCTTCTCTTCCCACCTCAGCCAAAATTGTAATCCTACCAGGTTTCTACAGAAAGTTCAATTTGACTTGAGAAAGAAAGTTCTATCTTACTCAACTAGTGCTATTTTTAACTTTCACGTAAAAAGTGTATTTCAAGACTAAAGAAAGAAACCAATACCTCAGATTTACCTAAGTGAACTGGTGGATTCTCCTAATAAAAACTACAGAGCAATGAACTCAGTGTTACACCTGCAGAGTAATAAAAATTGCAATACAAAGAAATAACATCCTTCCAACATGAATATATACTACTAAAAACATCCTTCCAAGTCTAATTCCTCAAGAACATTAGGAAACAAAAGAAAATATACCAAACATCAACACGGAGAAGAGAATACTGGGCAAGAGTGGGAAGCATCTAACAACTGGGAAGCATGAATCGATGTAATTTTACCCCTTAAATAAGTCAATAAACAGGGAGTTAAAAAAAAATTAATTCTTTAAAAACACTATTATGTTAAAAATTTCTTATATTTATCTTCTTTGAAAATACACACACATTCACACACACACTAATATGTAAAAACACACATACAAATACATCAAAGATCCCATGCACACCACTAAAATGTAAAAACACACACAACCACCCACACACTAATACATCAAACACCACTGCCCCCCACACACATATGTACTAATACACCAAAAAATGACACTTGCACGCACACACACACACACATGCATATATAAAACCACACATACACACACCAATACACCAAAAATACACACATATACTAATACACCACACACACATCGTGTCAACACACCAAAAAACACACGTGCACTAATACATAGAAAGACACGCACATATACACACACTAATAGATCAAAACGAACACACATATCCCTATCCACCAAAACAAGCGTACTATGATATCCAAAAAAAATACACACAAAATGCACCAAGCAAAAACAAACACTAATACACAGAACACAAGTCTACACTCTAATATGTAAACAAGCACAAAACACTAATATGTAAAAACACATGCACGCACACTAATAAACCAAAAACCATCCACACTAATACACCAAATAAGTACACCCACTAGTATACCAAAAAAGCACGCACACACACAGTATTAACAAACACTAACACACCAAAAAATAAACACAAGCTAATACACCAAAACAACCACTAATATATGAAAATACACGCGTGCACATAAACACACATACACACATTAATATACCAAAAAATACACGCATACTCCAATACACCAAAACGCACATACTATACACAAAAAACCATGCACATTAATACACCAAACAAAAAACACACAATGCACACTCTTTTACACCAAAACACACTTACACACACACAAATACACAATAAAAATACACACACTCATACAAATACACCAAAACAGGGCACACATGCTCACTTAATTACGTGTGAAGAAAAAAACTATAATATGCCAAAACACTCAAACTAATTACAAGTTCAGAAGCAATACTACTCCTACTTGACAAAAAATTTACAAGCCGAGCACCTACTCGCTTTGAGAAATAAGACAAAAATACCTTGGGATGGAAGCCTCATAGTAACCCCCCCCCCCCAAAACTGTCATGCCAAAAGCGAACTAGTCAGCTACATCCAAGGATCGAAATATTGTTTCGAAGCACCGTTTCGGTCAGCTCAAAAACGGAAACGTTTCGGAAACACAATGGAAACGCAGAAAAAATATGGAAACACGTGGAAACATGTAGAAATACAAATACAATCCATTTATTTATAAAGATAAGCTAAATAGTTGATTAATTTAACATATTTATTTGGTTAACATCCATTTATATAAGAATAAATTTAAATTGGGAAGAAAAAAAGGGTTGACATGAGGCGAAAATCATTTAAATTAGAATGTTATCAAATTAATAATACAATTTTATTATAATACTAATTACTAATTAATAATACTAAGTGAAATATATTATTATAATATTAATTTGTGCAGCATATTATTATAATACTAATTTATTAATTTAAATT
>CM042188.1:40296959-40321675 GCA_023539305.1 Ilex asprella | reverse complement strand
AGTTTTTGTTACTATATTTAAACTTGACTTTTTTATGGCTTAAAACTAGATTTTTTAGTCAATTTAGTTTTACGGTTAGTTTTATTTTCTTTATTTTAAAAAATAAAATTTTGGACCTTTTAATTTTACAACTGAATTAATAGGCCCAATCTATTAAAATTGAAATATTTTGTTTAGGCATAGATTTAAATTTTTTGTTTGGACTATTATTGTACACTAATAAATTATGGGCCTTCCTTGACATGAGACCTTAATTTTTTTTATTGAATTTGTATTTTTATAAGACTTTTTTATAGGACTTAAAATATTTATAAATTTAAATTTTTTATATATACTATTTATAACATTTAAAAAATTGGGGTTTTTTCAAAATTGAGACCTAAAGCGTAGGTGTTCAGCCACCCCGGATAGCTGAAGTGATTGGTTAGAGACATGAAAAATGAGGATTCCGAGAGAAAGCAAACCAACTGGGCAATCAATTCCTTCCGAAGGTAAATTGCACTGTTAGTCCCTAATGTTTGCCATTTATAAAATTTTGGTCCTTAAAGTTCTAATTTCACCAATTTAGTCCTCAACATTTACACATTTGACCAATTGCATCCCTAACCCGTCTAAATGGCTGATGGAAAACAACATGTGAGGGTCACGTGAGGGGGGTTTTATTGCCATTTCACCTGTTTTCCCACCTTCTTCGCATCTCCTGTAGCCTGTAATTTGTACGTGGATATGTCATCATAAGAACACGCCTTCTTCAGTTTATTCACCGCCAACCTAACCTTATTCTTCAACATTTGACAACCAATGTCAAGAAAACTTTGTATAAGTAGGGAACCATTCAAAGATTGAAGCTTTGCGTAAACACCACTCATATTCTATTATGGGGCCCAAAAACCAACGTTATAAAATAATGTGTGGTGCAAATACATTTGATATGAGAAATTTGAACTATGGCTTGGGCAACATAACATTTTTGTGACAATACATACCTAGAATGAGCTTCATTCTATGCCGGTCAGGAAGGCTCTCGGAAGGTTAGGAAGGACAGGACTAAGTAGCGCCTCCCTTCCCTTTGCTTTCAATCTGTCTTGTGCCACTCCAGCTTTCACTCAAACCATTCTTTGAACTTACTTAATAGGGGCGACCTTCACTCTTCTTCTCGCTTCCTAACCCTAAAAGCTCACTCCTTTTGGTGTTGCTCCACGATCTGAAAGTGGAACTACGAGATAAAGAAGCGACGGGCTGATCTGATCTGCGCGTCTGCCTTCCTTTTGTCACTACGACTTAGTTTCGAAGGAAGGCTTTTACTAGACCAAAGACCTCGAAAATGCTTGCAGCGAGAATTCACAGGTTCGTTTATTTACCAGCACTAGTTCGTACCTTAGCAAGCAAGCTGTCGCGACCTTTGGTCTGCAAGCACCTCTGGTCCTAAGCACCCTCAGTCTCCAGGCTTAAGGCAACGGGGAGACAAGCTTGAAAGCCACACTTGCACACGACACTTGCTTCTTTCTTTCCGACTTGGTGCTTTCAGTCTTGTCGAAATTCTTTTTTTCCACTGATTTGGTTTGTGTAAGCCTTCAAGCCAAGTGAAAATGGAGAGCGTTTTTCACTGATTTGATTGGTAGATCGGTCTAGTTAGCAATCAAGGAAAGGCTAAGCACTAAAAATAGAATGAAAAAATTTGCGTTGGAGAGGTAAATCAATTAACAAGGTGTTAAAGAAGTTGAGCTTGGCAACAATTGTGTTTTTAATATGGAAGGAAAGCAATCGAAGGCTCCATACAAACCAGTTTAGAGATTGGAGAAGTCTTGTGAAGTGTATGGTGCAAATCATCAAAGATAGGTTAGTCACATTCAAATTCAAGAATTCCCCCCAAAACTTGTCACTCCTCCAAGCTTGGCAGCTACCTAGTAGTGGTTAAGTTTCTGTGTATGAGGATGGGGCTGGTCTGTTTCGGTTGCTGATTCATGTGCATTCTTGGGGACGATTAATTTGTCTGGGTTTTGTTTTTGAGTATGATCAGCTGGTTTTTACTTGAAATTTCTGAAGATGAGATCTCAGCGATGTGACTCACCAATGGGGACACCAAGGCCTTTATCCTGGACCCTTCGGGAAGTTTTCTCTTCTTTTTTCACTTCTCCATTTTGCTGCCCTGCCCTCTCTGTTTGAGGTGTACAGCCTACGGGCATGAAAGGAGCTACTGGCTTCATTATCCAATTGGGCAGTAAAGGAAGCTGGCTATGTGAGTTTCATTAGGCTGTGGACAATTCCAGTGTGTTTGTTGCCTCTTCTGCATTTCTCTATTTTTTTTGTAGGTGCAGGCCCATGTTCAAGTAAGCCTTTGTGCTTTCTTTGTCTCCTTTTGAGTCTTGACTCGACTGTAAGTACCAGCTCAAGGTTGGTAGCTTCCTTTAGAGTTCCAGATTCTTGGTTGCTATTAATACTTTGGTTTACTTTTGCTTTGGGTGGATGTATTCTGTCACGTGTGCATCACCCTTTGTGTTGTCTTTGTAATGTTTTAC
Organism: Ilex asprella; assembly: GCA_023539305.1. Classification (NCBI taxonomy): domain Eukaryota; kingdom Viridiplantae; phylum Streptophyta; class Magnoliopsida; order Aquifoliales; family Aquifoliaceae; genus Ilex; species Ilex asprella. Next base: position 40,319,156 of record CM042188.1, on the reverse strand, counting down.
CTTTTTTATTTATGAATATAATTTACCTTCCGTAACATAACATTTTTGTAAATCTTCTGCTTTAATAAGCTTTTGATAGACTTGCCACAGGTCTCCCTCCATTTGTTTGCAAAAAGGTGACACATTTTTTTTTTTGGTTCCAAGAGCACTTGTTTAAGAGCCTAGACTTTGGAGTCTATTCTTTTTGTTTCACGAGATGAGAGAGTGGCCAAGTGATAAGGCTCATTCTTGCCCTGTAGGCGATTGTAGATTCCAATCTCATTTTCTTTTCCTTATTTTTTTTTTTCGTTTTTACTCCTTACAAGATACATCTGCATACTTTTCCGTAGTTAGAAAAAACAAAAAATGAAAAAGTCCCAACAATGGATTAGTCGATTAGTTGACAGAATCGACAACAAAACATCGAGATTTCCGACCAAAGTCCCCGTCAACACTACGGTTTTATCTAGATTCAAGCCAGTGATTATACATCCCATGAAAAATGAATCAATTCTGCATCGGCAGTTGTTAAGGGGGCTTCTTCTTTGTTTTTTTCCTCCTTTAATCTCTATTTTTTTTTATGTCTTGGACATTGTGTTCTTCAGTTCATACAACTAAGATGATACATTTAACTTATTTGTCTCATCCATCTTAGAAATTATCACCCACTGTGTTTTTATATTACTTCCTATAATTGATCCATTGAAAAGTGACAAATATATTTGGCCAAAATAAACACCTATATAAGTTCATTTTTTTGTATTTTGCTAAGCAATTGAGAGAATTTTGAAAGCTCGAAGAGCCATGGAATTCTACGAGGTTTTCAGTTTTGTGGGAATTCTGAGGGAATCCATCACACTGCTATCTAAAAATGGGAAGCTCAAGGCCTTCATAACCACACTCTCTCTCCTACTCTACACCCTTTTCTTCTTCTTGAACATCTTCTCCATCAAACCCTTGATCTTTGATTTGGTTGAGGTAGTGTCTGGTGGCTCCGATCCGATCACACTGATGGCTCATGTCAAAGATGATCTCGGAATCCTCCTAGTAGTCGAAAATATTTTCATTTTTGCTAGCTTAGCTCTTGCACTATATACTACAACCGCAACCATTTTCATATCAGCCACGTCTTACTGCGGCACAAACATGTCAATCAAGGATTTGGTCTTGAAGGTGGCAAGATCATGGCAAAGGCCATTCATCACTGGTTTTACACTACCCTTCTTGGAATAGGATACATTTCAGTTTTAATGGTCACAACACCAATGATATTAATGATTTTTGATAATCCTATCACCTCTAAAGCGATTGTAATCGTCTTTGGAATTTTGGGTGCAATTCTCTCTCTCCCATTAACCGCAATTTGTGTTTTAGCCTTGGTGATTTCAGTGATTGAAGAGGACTGTTATGGAATTGAGGCACTAGGAAAAGCTGGAAAGCTTGTTAAGGGCAATAGGGGGCAGTGCTTTATTCTGAATCTTTTCTTTATGGTGGTGGCATTGATTTTGTACCAGTGTTTCAGGGCAGTGAAAAATGATCAACTGCTTGGGACTTCAACAATACTTATCGGGTTGTTTCGGATATATTTTCTATATTTGGTGAACATGTTCCAATTCATGACATATACTGTGGTATACTTCCGGTGTAAGAAGAACCATGGTGAAGAGATAGAATTGAAGTGGAGCACTGCCACTGACTACATGATGATAAAAACTACACTACTTGATAATAAGGGTACACCATGAAAAAAGGGACTAATATTTTCTTTTTTTGGTTTAATAAACTATCATACCTAATTTGACCCAAATGTAATCTCTATCATAATGCTCTAACTAGTGTCCACTCCGTGTAATGCACAAGATTTACATATATAAGAAATGAGGGAGAAAAGGTTTCTCAGCCATGTCTAATAAATTATTTGCTTTCCGTTTGTATGGTAATTTCTATTTGTAAGGTTTCGCAGCCATCTCCAATAAATTATTTACTTATTAAAATAGTTTGAATTTTTGTATTTGTTCGCTTTTTTATTTTTCCTCTAAAATGGCTGTATTCAGTGCACAATGATTTACTAACATCGACCATCTGAAACAATTGTATCTAGTGCACAAATGACTTACTAACATCGACCATCTGAAACAATATTTAGATTGTATAATGAACTTTTGAACGGAGGTATGTAAGTGTATAGACCACATGTAAAAAAATTAGAATTAGATACCGTTTGATAACTTTTTTAAATAAATTTCTTTTTTGTTTTGTAATGCTTCTTTTTCCATTTTTGAGTTTGCTCTCTTATGATAAATTTCACATCTATAATTGTATAATACTGATATGTTAATAGATATAATGAAATTAGTAATTAAATATGTTTTTATTTTTGACAAAATTATTTTTTTACTTTACCCAAAGTACTTAAAAAATCGTTACTAAATGGTACATTACTTTCACAAGGTTTAACTCTGATGTCAAAGAAAAGGACTTATGATGGAACCAAATGACCAAGTCTATGTACAGAGGCCGAAGTATAACATTCTTCTAATCCACATACAATTTCGATTACATGTTCTAGCAAGGATAATGTATGCCCAAAATTCTGATTTACAATTTATTTTTTATGGGTTTTCTTCTTGTACATAAAAGACAATAGGATGAACTAGCCGATAGGATAAAAGATAATAGCATTTTTGGTCCCTAAAGTATGCATTTTTTATCAATTTATTTTTTTATTGTATCAATTTTGTCCATAAAATATTCAATTCGTGTAATTTTGACCCCTACGTAGATAGACCGTTAAATTTTTAGCAGAATGATTATGTGTTAGACATATGATATTGTCTAACAAAATAACATATGGTCACTTCTGTAAAAAATATTTAGTGGATTGTCTGAAAAGAACATAACTACAAGGGAATAATGTGCATGCATAATTTTAAACGTTAAATAAATAAAGTGCTTCTAACCAAAACCACATGGAGGTAAAAAATAATTAACCTTAATTTTACTTTACTTAACAAAATTGAGATTTGGATAATTCTATGTTTACCAAATTTGTGCACCAAATCAATTGCAGTCATTGGATCAGTGATGGAACCCACCAATCCAACAGTTCCAAGTGATTTAGTGCACATAGCATTGCACTTGAGATTTTCCTAGACTTACCACAATGCACCCTCCAATTTTTCAAACAAGGTGATACATTTTTTTGGGTTTCTCTGTTGGAATTACTACAACAAGAAAAAATTATTTTGATACCACCTTGTTGGAGTCAAGAGGACTAGAAATAAAATGGAAGGAAGTAGAGGAGGGTATGAACACTCAAAAATTTTTTTTTTTCTCATACAAGTTGATTACAATCACACACTCAACTTGGACTCTTTAATTTTTACTCAACTCTACTTACTTGAACTCTAGGTCATGTACCCTATTTATATAGGTCATACATATAATCCCTAATATTACATTAAGGTATCATTACACCCACTAACTCTAGTAACCTCTACAATATTAAGACACCATTATTTGGGAATTAACACCACAATAATACTCTTGTCTTCCACTACTTGCATATTCTTTGCTCACTAATACACACCAAATTAACACACCTTAATATTATAATAAACTCTAAAACAAGTTTATTTTTCAACACCCTCTCTTAAATTTGATTTTGCACCTTCTAGTCCTTATCTTGCAAATCTCTTCATGGTAGAGGGGCTTTCATGAAATTATTAGAAATTTCTTGAACTTGAGTACCACCTCCTTCAATAGCAAAGATCATTAAAGTCATCTCCTTCGTAGTGTAGGGCTTATGATCAATTTGCACATGGTCATACATTATCTTCAATTTGTTCATTGTCTTCTTCTCATTTTTGCTTTTGCATTCATTTTTCTTGAACTTCTCACATTTCTTGAATTTCCTTGGTGTGACTCTCTTGAACCAAAAAATTCCTCCATATTTACCCAACCTGTGTCACTTAGAACATTTTCTACACCAAGTTGTAAATAATAATTAGTGAAATTTTCAAGAAATAGATTACCTGAACATGGTTCTTAACAAGATGACCTTCACTTTCATGCTTGATTGCAAAAGTATTTTCCATGGTCACTACATAAGATTCCACTTTAACATCCTTAACCACATAAGAATCTTTGATTTCTTCTCTATGCTTTACATATTCTTTTTCTTCCATTTTTTGAGTTGCTTCTTCAACATCATCGTTTTCGTCATCCTCTCTAGTCTCTTGAACTTCAACTTTAACTTTTTCAACTTCTTTCACTTCATCAAGATGATACTCTTCTTCATTCTCCATTAGTATCTCTTCAAAATCACTTTTTTCTTTTACATACTCATCTTCTTCAAAGCATTGTACCCAATACTCCTCGAGTAAAAACTCACTTTCATGTTTGGATGCTACACACTCTATCATCTTCCAAACATGATTTGGAGAACTTGAATCTCCTACAAGTTTTCAAATCTCGGGATGAATCGTCTTCTTAAGAACTCCAAGTGTCTTTTGCTCTTTCTTCTCTCGGATTCTTTAAGGCAAGCCATTCCTTGGCTTTTCTTGAATCACATCCCATAAATCACATGCTTTGAGATAAGAAGGTAGAGTTATCTTCATTCTCTTGTAATTAGAGAACATCATCTTTTCACACAAAAAATTACATATTTGGTGAATCTTCTATAATCATCATTCACGACGATCTATCAAGACTTCAAATATTGTACTAGCTCTGAAGGTGAGCTATTTACACTTCCATAATCAAAAGCTGGCTTTGAATGAGAGTTGTCTTCCAAGATCAGTGCTGGCTTTGAATGAGAGTTATCTTCCAGGATCGGTACTGGCTCTGATACCAATTTGTTGGAATTACTATAACAAGAAAAAATTGCTCTGATACCACCTTGTTGAAGTCAAGAGGACTAGAAATAAAATGGAAGGAAGTAGAGGAGGGTATGAACACTTAAAGAAAAAAAAAAATTCATACAAGTTGATTACAATCACACACTCAACTTGGACTCTTCAATTTCTACTCAACTCTACTTACTTGAACTCTAGGTCATGTACCCTATTTATATAGGTCATACATATAATCTCTAATATTACATTAAGGTACCATTACACCCACTAACTCTAGTAACTTCTACAATATTAAGATACCATTATTTGAGAATTAACACCACAATAATACTCTTGTCTTTCACTACTTGCATATTCTTTGCCCATGAATACACACCTAATTAACACACCTTAATATTATAATAAACTCTAAAACAAATTTATTTTTCAACATCCTCATCAATGGATTAGTCAATAGAATTCGCCCATCTACACTGCATTTTTGTCTAGATTCAATGCTGTGCTGTAGATTCCATAAAACATGAATCAATTGCTAACCGGCTTCTTCTTTGTTTTTTTCTCTCTAGGGGTCATGTACATACTGTTCCCATGTACAGATAGGAAGAATGAGAAAAATATGAAGTGGAAAAAGAGATTAGAGATAAATGTAAGTAGTTAAATGTGATTAAAGAAAAAAATGTAAGTGATTAAATGATAAAAACATATAAAATATTAATTTATCAATACATTTGAAATTAACTACAGATAACTACCGATAAAGGGAGAAGACATTAAAACGTTGATCTCATTTTATTAATAGTATAGATAATCTTCGTTTTTATGTCCCAAACAAGCAATTAAGCTACTATGTGCTCCAACTATGAAATAGCTAGCTGATAGAACTTATGTCTTATCCAGCTTAGAAATTATCGACCTGTGTTAGACTATTACTACCTAGGATTGATCAATTGCAAAGTGACAAACATATTTTGGCCAAAACTAACTGCTATATAAGCTAATGTTGTCATGAACACATCAAACCAAAAAACAAATCAAATGGAGAAATTAACCACCAAAAAAGCACAGGCTTCCTTGGGCACCCTGGGAATTCTCTGGGCAGCACTCAGAACAAGTGCTAGAAATGGGAAACTTTGGGTCTCAATCATGGTCTATGTTTCCATTTCTTTCTCTCTATTGGCATTTTTTGGCCATCTTGCATTGACACCCATAGTTACAGATTTATCTTCTAAGTTAGAAATTGTGGACACGAACCGCAGTATCGATGAAGCTGATGAAACATTAAAAAGAGGAATTATTGAAGATGTCCGCCTTTTCCTGTTGCTGCAATCACTAATATTGGTCATCTCTTGTACAATTTTAGTGATTTCCTCGGTTGCTACAATTTCCTCATCCTATGAAGCCTACACTGCAAAAGTTCTAACACTAGAAGACATGTTTCTAAAGATTGGAAGAAGATGGACAAGGCCAGTAATCACTAGCTTTTACGCTACTTTAATCAGTTTGTCGATCATAATTCTTTTCTTGATCTTTATCGTGTTATTTTCAGCAATCACGGATGGATTTTTATTGATTCTTCTTAATATTGTGGTGGCAATTTTAGGGGCAGTTTGTTATGTTTATGTGGCTGCTGTTTTTATGTTGAGTGTAGTGGTTTCGATTGTGGAGAACGATTCGGGTGGACTAAAAGCCATTGACAGAGCTAGAGAGCTCATGAAAGGGAAAACGCTTCAGGGTTGTGTACTGATGCTTCTTTTTGTTTTTGCTAGTGGCACAATCTATGTAATTTCTTTGGTCCAGATGGGAAAGAGAGACAAAGTAGATTGGATGAGGCTGGCCATGAGGGTCACCAGGGTTTGGGTACTTTGCCTGGCGAAAATCTTCATGTTTGTGGTGTTCACAGTCTTCTACCATGAATGCAGAAAGAGCCATGAGGAGGTTGGGGAAGAAGGAGAACAAGGTCTCTATGTTGCCATTCACTCAGGTGAAGCTTAGTTAAGTCCTATGTGATATGAATAAGGGTAGCCATATCACCCATTTGTGAAAATTTGAAACATTGGTTTCTTCTCCTGTACGAGTATGAATGAGCCTGTCTGTTAGTTATGAAAAATCTTTTTTCTATACTTGCTGCATTCTTGTAAAACTGTGTAAAACTTTATGGAAACCAGGCAGTTAGATTCGAATCGGACTTTGATCGATTCTAATTTGAACTTGATATAAAAATTTGAATCTGAATCCCATACATGTATCCACTATGAATTGAAAGTCCGATTCAAAAAACTGGTTTAATTGGAATAAAGTTAACTAGAATTCAGCAAACTATACGTGCATATCAATTTCAACTCAATTTCGTCAATTATTTTTTCACATGTATAATATGGATCGGATCACAATAGAATTGAATATTAAATATTTAAACCCAAAACTAAATACATGAAATATGATATAATATAATTGGATTTAGTTAATCGGTCAAGAATAACAATCCATACACTCAATAAATCTAATTGGAATGTGATGCCCCTTTGTCCTATTCCTAAACTTGTTTAGCAAAAATGATGAGTAAATTCTTGCCGATTGGAAACCATTCTCAGTTTGCAGGCTCACCAGATTTACATTTTATCATTATATTTGTCAATAAATTTTATATGCCGCTTAATGCTTTTTAACTAATTTTTTAAATAAATGTGTATGGGTGAGAGGCTAACTAATAAAAGGTGGATCTCATAAGCATTAATAGTAGATGAGTGAAAGTATAATGAAGAAGATCTAGATCCGAGCTTATATAGACTGGCCGTGATTTAAATCTTTGGTTATGATTAAGTCATAAAGGCTAGACTCCGTCTAAGCTAATTAACAAAGGTACATGCCATGTTTAAACCTTGCCTCTCGTCTATTTATCTACTTCTAAGCTAATTAACACATCTTGAGGAGAAGCTCATATCTACTTCAGTGTTTCCGGTCATTCTTTGCAAGTGAAGTTTGGAATTCTAAAAGAAATTAATGTGGTCAAGAAGAATTGTAACCTTGGTCTCCAATAGTCAACCTAGAGCAGGCGAATTGGTTCCATCATAGCAAACACCCCACCCCGCATGAGGCAAATGTTAGGATTTCATTCAGCAATGGTTGCACCAAGTGGGACAAAAACATGTAAGAGTTAAAACACACTCAAAATGAAACAGGTGAAGAAAGTCCAAAACAAAATATGTGGTTACATATCCAGCATGTTCACATGCTATTGTAGTGTTAAAGAAAATTAAAAAAGCAAACAGTACACTGTATAAGACTCTCGCCATCCGAAAAGCTAAAGAGAGTCCAACGTATATAATCTTACCCGGTTACGAACATATTGTTCTTTGTTCTTCAGGGCGTGTCATTATCAAGTGGTACAGCAGATATCTTACTGTACTCAGTGCTCCACTGCAATTCAATCTCTTCACCATGGTTCTTCTTACAGTGGAAGTATAGCACAGTGTATGCTATGAACTCTAACATGTACACCAGATGAAGGGAAAGCATTCGAAACAACCCGACCAGTATCGTTTGGGTTGAGAATAGTTGCTCATTTTCCCCCATCCTTAAACACAGATATAAAATCGATAAAAACGCCAGAAAGAGAAAATTCAGAATAAAACACTGCACCCTCTGACCCTTAACAAGCTTTCCAGCTTTTCCTAGTGCCTCAATCCCATAAAAGTTCTCTTCGATCACCGAAATTACTAAGGCGAATATGATAATCGTGGTTAATGGGAGAAAGAGAATTGAACCCAAAACTCCAAAGGCAATTACAATTGCTTTAGAGGTGATAGGATTATTAGAAAACATCGAAATCATAAACACTGTGCACATAAAAACTGAAAGGTATCCTATTCCAAGAAGGGTAGTGTATAATCCAGTAATGAATGGCCTTCTCCATGATCTTGATACCTTCAAGACCAAGTCCTTGATTGATAATGTCTTGTTGCAGTAAGATAATGCTGAGATGAAAATGACTGCGGTTGTTGCGAATAATGAGAGAACTAAGGAAGCAAAAACGAAAATAGATTCGACTACTAGGAGGATTCCGAGATCATCTTTGATATGAGCCATCATTGTGACCGGATTCGCACCACTGCCACCAGTGGTTATCTCAACCAAATCAAAGATCAAGGGTTTGATAGAGAAGATGTTCAAGAAGAAGAAAAGGGTGTAGAGGAGGAGAAAGAGTGCGGTTATGAAGACCATGAGCTTCCCATTTTTAGGTAGGAGTTTGATGGATTCCCTCAGAATTCCTACAAAACTGAAAATTTCATAAAATTCCATGGCTGATCTTTCAAGGTTTAGAGCTTTTGAGAACCTCTCATTTACTTTGCTCAAGGAAAACACCAAGTATATATATTAGTTCTACCATGCGTCTTAATTTGAATCAGTCAATTCCCACTTTCTTACTAGGAATATAAGTTCTAAGAAACCAGAAAGTTAGAAATTAATGCACTTGTATATTTTGGCTGATTTCAATGACTTTTTCTTCCCAATCGAATTAAAGAAAGCCAAAATTGTAGATTATATCTGTGATTTGATCTCCTAATACTTTACAAATGTAGCCTTAAACTAACGAGTAAGAAAAAAAAAATACTTTACAAATGTACATATAAAAATGTGTGCAGAGTCTCGTCTATTTTCTCACTAAAATATAACAACTAACAGAGTTGACAATTTCATATCAAATGATATATTATCTTTCATATTTTTTCTAATTTGTAGTCTTCTTATTTTGAAAATTTTATACAAATTAAATCTATTTAGTGCACAGAAAAGTCAGAGAGAGAGAGAGATTGGTTTATTTTATGGAGATGATAAACATTATATTAAAATCATTTTGATATGTTGTTTCATTAAAAAATTGTATTGTAACATTTGACTGTTTCTTTTAACAGAATTCCTAGATTTGTTTTCTTATGGTTAATACCCCCGAGGGGAGGGGGGGGTTTCAAATGTCAGTTTTTTTTTGTTGGTTTAATGATTCGGTGTGTTTGAGTTAATTTATGCGCTTTTTTATTAATTTCATCCTCACTCAGGTAAAAAATAAGTCATTTACACTGGGACTACAATATTCATGAAAGATAAACTTCGCATAACCTGGTCTCAAGGGATTGTCTAAATTCAAACTCAGAACGTCTAAGTTTACAACTTGTCTCAGTTATCACTTTCGCTACCCCTTAGATTATCGTCAAATTATTTCAAGTGTATCCAGCTTCAACTTCTTTGAGAATTCTACTAGCATAGTAGATTGTTGGCTTTTCTTAACCATTTTGATCATCCAGTGCTAGCACTATTCCGATAACATTATCATTGAAAGCAAGACATATCTTAAGTTCCTTATCTGCTATTAGAGTTATCATCACTAGAGCGTTTGTTAATGTCTCCTCGATTTTCGCAATTCAAAATTTTGTCCAAGTCCTAGTGAATGAAAAGTCTTGAATCACAGAAGTCAAGGCAACCCATGGGTGATTTCCTGGAAAGTACATTATTGCTTGATTTTCTTTCACTTGGTCGTATTTGACAAAGTCCATACACCAACATATATATATAGCAGGCGAAAATACCAGGTACCTACCTACTGACCTAAGCAATATTTAGGAGGTTGCTTCATAAACAATTAAACATGGAGCATGTTGTCACGGTGATCATTATTTTTTTTTTGGGTAAGTAAAATAGTTCCATGGATCAAATCATGACGGAGCAACCCCAGAAAGCTTAAGTTCAAAACAAATAAAATTTTCACCGTCCAAGAAACTAGAAAAGCGTCCCTTTAGGAGATGGGCCTATCAAAGTTGATCAAATACTCTTCCTCTTCGATCTATTTCAGTATGATGTAGGACTTTTTGATTATACCATTAATTATCAGTTGTACCTTTGAAGAAGGTTAAGTTGATAGAATATTATGTTTTAATGAGAAATAACGAGATATAAAACTGCATACTATCATTATAATCTAAGAGTTTCCTATTATTTCTTGTGGATTCAAGGGTTACTTGCATATCTTCTTCGCAGACATTTTTTTATGAAAGCTAATCCACCATGCGTCAAACTCTCAATGGCTACCTTCATGTATAAGATTTAATTGATAGGTTACCTCAAGGTTGAGCAATTCTTTCATTTATATAAAAATTATAGAGTAGAAGAAAGTGATGATGATGATGATGTCTAAAATTGAAGGGTTAATATACGAAAAATGATTTTATTGGGATAAATTTCACCAGTAAAACGTAATTGATAAGTACGTAAAAGTTGACATTAAATAAAAAAATAATAATTTTGTTGGTGATTAATCAAATGGAATGTTGTAAACATAGCATGTGGTGGATGATCAGACATGGACTGTTTTGTAAATGAGCTGGAGCCCAAGATCAAAGTTTTTAGGATAAGACAAGTTTTGTGGTCACCCTTGTAAACATAGCATGTGGTGGATGGTCAGACATGGATTGTTTTGTAAATGAGCTGGAGCCTACGATCTAAGTTTTTAGGCTAAGACAAGTTTTGTGGTCACCCTTGGCGGGTCTGTAAGAAAATGGGTCCCACCACTTAATCGAAGAACATAAATAGGACAGCGATTGGACCAAATGCCTGCCCCACGGCCACCTCAGTTTTCTGCGTACCGTTTCCGGAATGTGGACCACGGCTGCGGAAGACTACGAAACTCCACTGAGCCAATATTGCATGACTATCTTATGTCGGATCGCCTTAGATATGTGCGTGGATTTAAATGAAGACTCTGGCCCTCACCCCTTTACGGGTGAGTGGTTGAATTTTTTTCAAAACCAAAAAATAAATAAATCAGATGACTGAATTGATATTTCAGTAAAAAAATTATCGATACAGCACTACTCTTGATATTTATACCAGCGGTGAGTCGTGTGATGGACCGACATGATTATAATTCATCTAACCCCCCGCCTATACCAAATGTCATTATATTTTTCCCTATACAAGGGATTCAAATATGAAAGGAATGGTGTGCAAAAAAATTGAAAGAAAGAGAGTCTTGGAGCATTCTCTAAAATTTCTCTCATTTAGTTTTATGTTAATTATTTTATATTCAGTTAATTTAGTAATTTTACAACATAGACTACATTTTACAAAAAAAAAAAAATTTGGCCAAAAATATCCTAGGAAAAAATGCAGAGAAATTTTGTCTCCAAGGTCTGCTTCCCCCCAATTGGGTGGGCCTAAAATGGTCCACGGGGCTTCCAGATCAACCTGTGCGCCATGACTGTTATAATCAACAAAACAATTTCCTTCCCCTAGGCCGTGAGCTTTGTAGCAGTCAATTTCAAGTTGAATTATGGGAACTTGGAAGCCTTTATTGAGAATAATATTTGGGCCTAGAAGCCCATTATCTAGTTGCTTGTGTCAACTCTAATCAGTCATATTTAGGGATGTCAATGAACCAGGGAAAACGGGTATTCGTCTAAACCTGTCCTGTTTGGATCCGGGGATAGAATATACGTATTGGACAGTGGACGTATACGGAGATACCCATATAAACTCGTGCGGGGATGGACTTACCCTTATCCCCACCCCGTACCCATTACCTGCAAAAAAAAAAAATAAATAAAAATATATATTGAGTTGATTGAGATGATTTTACCACCATTATGTTGTTGTGGACATTTTTTTTTTGTTTTGTTCAAATACATAGTATTTTGAAGTAGTATTTTGGACATTTATTGTTTGTGTTTTATTCAAATATGTTATGTTATATTATGTTGTATTAGATTATTTAGAATGTTGTTAGATTATTTAAAATATTAGATTTAATTAAGTTGGGCTTGGGCGGGTACGGGAGAAGCGGAGACGGGGATTAAAAATTTACCCGCGGACGGGGATGAAAATTATACCCGCTAACGGGGGTGGACCGGGGATGGATGAAATTTTTTTAAGCGGGTACAAGAATGGAGACTACACCCCCTAATCCCGCTTCGGTCCATGGACATCCCTAATTATATTCATATTAAACCAAGACTGGCCTTGCATTGTTATTTATTTATTTTTTTTAGTTCCAATCCGTAGATGAAAAAAATCAGTACAAAGGATAAATGTTTGGATCCTATGACCTTAAAGATCACGACAAAGCACCGGCCACCAAAAAATTCAAAAAAAAAAAAAAGAAACTTATTTAAGGGCCTGATTCGACCTTGAAGCCCTCCAAATAATGGGCCAACTTGAAGTTGGACTTAGGGCCAAGCCTATGACCTGCCCCATATCTAATCAATAGAACAGCCCTTATCAAGCGATAAACACAAGAAATAAATAAAAGAAAAAGTTGATCATGGCCGGGTATTCCAGTCACATGCTGCAATTTTAATAAAGATGATTCAGACAATTTAGATGGGTCGATCAAAATATCTCCATGCCAACCAAAAATCAAGTAATGCTTGTGGTTCATATAAAACATATATTATTTTTAGTATATAAAACGTCGAGTCATAGCGAAATACAACTTCACCGAGTCGAATCGATGCCAATCAAGATCAGAATTAGGGTTAAATACTGTTTAAGTGAGCTACCTAATGGGGTCTGACCCAATTAGTCATTTTTCATTTTCTATGACAGGGGGAGACAATGAACTGTTATGGAAGTTAAAAATCAATTTAATATGATATTATATCAAAATTAATTTGCAATCATATTTATTTAAATTCATTGATTGAAAAAATAAAAAATAATAAAGTAAAATAAAATTATTAAATAAACAATACACATGTTATTTTATTAGACAAAAAATGAAAGTGTAGGAATCAATGTGCCAATACACAGTCAAGAGTGTTCAGGTCAATTTTTACGTATCTTGATTAATCTTTTTTTTTGATTTAATCAAAGACAAACCATCAATTTCTAAATTAAAATATTTATAAGAGATAAAAGACTTAAACTCAAAATATCTGATTTAAATATCAATCTTACCCCTTAAACTTGCTTGCCATTTAATCTTATGGAGAATGTGGTGAATATCTGAAAGGTTAAAGTGAGATCAATAAAGCTGCATGCTCTGCAACGTACCAGCCATGTGTCAACAAAACACAAAAAAGGTCATTTCCGAATCTTATATTTCAACCAAAGTTCTACAAATGAACGACAATTTGCACTAAAAAAGAACAATTGGGTGTGCGACACGTACGAAGCTTTTGATTTTGTACTCAAAAGAAGGAACACAACATTTTTTGTATTTTTTCTTTTTTTTTGAACTTTTTTTGGGTTAATTATAAATTGCACCCCAAAAGATCGTTCTAATCTCAATTTGTACCCCCAAAGATCAAAAATCTTAATTTATACCCTAAAAGATAGAAATTTGTCTCAATGTGCACCCCCAAAGATCAAAATCTCAATTTGCACCCTTAAAGATATAATTTGTATCAATGTGCACTCCCAAATATCAAAATATCAATTTGCACCCTCAAAGATAGAATTTGTATCAATATGCACCTAATACATTAAAAATATTTTATTTTTACTTTTATCTTTCGACACTAGAATTATGTCATGTTTATCCTCTAAATTTAATATAACAATTTATATCTATTTATATTTATATTTATATCTATATCTGTATACTAATATAAATATAGGCATCCCTTCATCTTTCTCTAAATAATTTACAAACCCTATTTGCTACATTAATTCATCTACTTACGGTTTAGCCTTTAATTTTTTAAAAAGTAGAAAAATAACATGTCTGTTGGTTAAATTATATTTAATATAACAATTACTTATTTTAGTAAATACATGGCTGATTCTAATGAAAGACTTTTTTTTCTCTCTCTCTCTCTCTCTCCTCACAATAGGCCGCACCACCTACTGGTGATTAAAGCCAAGATGAACAAAAGAATGGCCATCATCATTTCCATCACCCACCTCTTCCTCTCCTCAAGATTAAAGGCTAATGAAACACAATATTCATCATCTTTATTTGAAATTTGACCTCTCTTTCAAAAAAAAATTCCTTTCATCGATGTATGCCATGGGTATTGGGCATTTTGTAGTTTTTTATTGAAGTTATTGATATCTTATGATTGGTTTAATTCTGTGTTTTATGGATTACAGTAGTCGATACATATTAACTTTCAACAAATTTAGATCCTCCAATACACTTGTTTGAGTATTCTAAAAATGTTTGGATATTTGACATTTAGTCACGTGCCTCTTACATTGATGGGTTATGTTATTTGTTTTTAGTCTTCTGTTTGCTGAATATAAAAATTCTAATATTAGGCATTTAGTATATGATTGAGGTATTGTCTTTTTTTTCCAGGAGTTTTGAGGTATTATTTAGAGAAAGATAAAGGGTTGCCTATATTTATATTGGTATATAGATATAAATATAAATATAAATAGATATAAACTGTGATATTAAATTTAGAGGGTAAACATGACATAATTCTAGTGTTGGAAGATAAAAGTAAAAATAAAATAAAATATTTTTAATGTATTAGGTGCACATTGATACAAATTCTATCTTTGAGGGTGCAAATTGAGATTTTGATATTTGGGGGTGCACATTGATAAAAATTATATCTTTAAGGGTGTAAATTAAAATTTTGATCTTTGGGGGTGCACATTGAGACAAATTTCTATCTTTTAGGGTGTAAATTAAAATTTTTGATCTTTGGGGGTACAAATTAAGATTAAAACGATCTTTCGGAGTACAATTTACAATTAACCCTTTTTTTTTTTATCTTCGGTTCACGATGCCTTTTACTTTGGGACTGCCCTTTTAAGTCGTTCTTTCGGCATCCTAAGGACCTTAAACACTCAACGGTAACACTACTGCATCGAAAAATATTATTTTAATATTCTCTCCACTTTATAACCCAAAAAAAATGCGATATGTATACATAATACTTCTTATTATTTTTTAATTAATAATTATAAATCTTTTAATTTAAAATTAATGATCGAAATTAATGGTGTTACGTAGATATAAATTAAAAAACTTAAAGATAAAATAGATATAATTAAAAAATTAGAGATTAAATATATATTAAACACACTTTAAAAACTAAAAGTGTATTTTACCCAAACTAAACTGCACTCTCAATTTCTAATTTTATTGCTTTCCTTCTCCTACACTCCCAATAGAAAACCGTTGTAATAACATAGCTCCAAAGCACCACCAACCCATACAAGCTTTCCCAACCCACATTGTCCCACAACCACCTCACCACCGCCGTTGATACTCCCTTCGACAAATCCCAGCCACCCATCTTCCCCACCACCTTCCAACTAATCCAATTCGAAACCAAAACAAACAAACCGGATAATGCCCACCCACTTAATCTCCTCCCCTTCATCAAACTCGACCCGACCCGTATAGCATCAAACCCGAATTGCTCTTCAGTAATCGAAACCGCCAATGCCAGACTGGTAACTGCCATCGTGTACACTTCGAGGCCCGACCCGACAATTATAACGATGAGCTTGAGAATCGGGCTGCTAATCTGAGCTGCTAACGTGCCCGGAACTTCAGCGCACGTTAGAGTGACAACGTAAATGCATAGGGTGGTGACCAGTGGCCTTTTCCAGGTGATTTTCACGGCTGTTAACGCCGTTTGCAAAGTGGGTTTTTTGCCAGAGCAAGAGTGGTATGTGGAGATAACGACGGTTATGGCGGTGAGGAGAGAGAAAACGTAGCATGGGAAGAAGAAGAGCGCCTTGAGACGGAGGAGAGAGAGAGCTTCGGCACGTGACTCCTTCCAGACGTGGCGTGCCTCGATACGGGTCGGTGTCAATAGGGCCAAGGCCTCGAGGTGGTGGACACGGGACTTAGTGGGGTGGGAGAGGAAAGAGAGACAGAAGAGGAGGAGAGAGAGAGGGAAGGTGGCGAGGGCAAAAATGGAAAGGAAAAGTTGATAGTTTCTCGGGAAAAGCTTGAGGGAATTGAGGAGGGTGGTGAGAGGAGAAAGAGAAGAACAAGGATGTTGGGAGGAGTCGGACATTTTCTCGCTCTTTTTCTCTTCAACTTCAATGATAAGTGATGTTGCTGGTGCCGAGTTTTTATGAGTTTGTTTTTTTGTGAAATTACGGTAATGCCATCGTTTTTAAATTTATCGAATTCTATTTCATTTCAATCTCCACCGTTCATGAGAGGATCCATGGGTGGGATTTGGTGGTTTATAGTTTGGTGATTAAAATTTAGGAAAAATGAAAAATAATTTTAAATTAAGATAATCAAAATTAATTGAGTTTTTTTTTATTCAAGGCTGTAGCTAGGATTGTGGAAATTTTAATCTAATTTCAGAACTCCCAGTCCAATCCAATTCAATTAGATCATAAATTTTATTTCCATAAATTATATCCAAATTTGTTAAACATCATGACTTCAATACCAAATGCGATACAAATCCATTGACGGAGAGATGTTAGCGGTTTGCCTAGTGACCACCATTTGTATTCATAGACCTTAAGGTCGAGAATTCAAACCTCGTCATCTCCCTCTTTCCAGTAGTGCTGACCAAAAAGATAAAAAAAAAAATCTATTGCCAGACATTGGTAGAACAATAATCGCACTGGATTCGGCAACTTGTGTGTGGACTGAAAAAAGATTGTCCGGAAAAGGGTGGGCTCTTATTGCATTTATATTCATGGTGAAAGAATATAAATTTGACAGGTGTTATAGCCTTTAAAGGCAAGAATAAGTCGAGTGTGAGGTTCACCATTGGAGAAAGACATCATAGGAAGCAAAGAACCACGAAAGACATAGGAAGCAGCTTCTGCAATCAATAAGATGCCTCTATGTTGAGGAAGCCACCTAAGAGGTGGAATACACAGTTTTTTTCTTTTCATTTTTGTGGTTTTTGTTAACTAGAATGTGCATGCTTCTTTATTCTAGGTTTACAAAACCCAACCCCAATACACAAATTTCCCTGTTTCATAGAATAGGAGTTGACAGACATGAACTAAAGAATGCCCCGTAGGGCGGGCATAGGTAATGTAGTTGTAGCAACACAACATAACCAACATAGGCACCAGCAACACAAGATCTATCTTGTAGCAACAAAGGGTACAGGGAATGACGAACCAAAAATTGGTATAGACACACTACGCCAGATCTATCCAACCTATGCAGGCCAACCATTGCCACAGGTCTCGTCACTCAATAGAACATTACAAAATCCCTGTAATCAAGTACTGCCAGAGCCAGCTGGGGGAGACAAAAAATTTAAATTCACATGTCTTCCAGTTTTTTTTTTGCCTTTTAGAAGTTTAATCTGAGTCTTGAACTGAAGCTGTGCTTACAATGATCCACAAAGAAAGATTAAGCAAAGTCAAATGTATGTCCAAGCCACTTCAATCGAAATCAAACCTTTCTGAAACTGGAAACTATCCACACACAAATCTTTTGATATAGTGCTCCCAAATAAAAAATATTCGCATTGAGACATCCACTGGCACAGAACTTGATCTGCTGCTTTCCTTTATTGCACTCCTTCATTCATGGAATTATTACAAAGCTAAATCCTTTTCTTACTACTTCTCTTTTATGTTCTGTTTCAAATCTCAGGAAAGTTCATGATCCACCAACAAAGAGTTCATGTGTACGATTCTAGTACACTATTCTAGGACAGGCCCTCTAACTGTAGCTGGGAACAAGATTTTTGTCGAAATGAATTTCTAGTCCAGAATCTGGAAACACTCAGAGACACGACCAGACTGCAAAATACCAGATTTCTAATGAGTAAGTATTTCACAAAATCCAATAATTGACAGGCCAAACCAAGCACAAAAACAGAATTCTCAAACACATGGTCCATATTGATATAGAAAGAAAGAATGCCTCATGCACTAAATTTATAGAGACTGACCATAACTGGTAAATGGTCCATTCATAGCATAAATCTCTTACCTAAAGCAGCCAAAATTGTACTTGCAATTTCAGCTCTTTACACTGGGTAATTGAGGTTTACACTAGACTAATTGTAGAATACGGTTTTCTCACCCTTGGTACACATACTTCCAAACTTTTTGGATGGGTCAAAGCCTAGTGCACACATCCCAAATATCCTCTGCCAATTTTGCTGAAATTCATTTGTATTTCCTTTTCGATAGTAGGACTAGAAAAAAGAATGTTTAGAGAGACAAACAACACAAGGAATAAGCTGATTCCCATGCAAATTTTACAGAGTTCCAAGAAGAAAATTAGGCCAGAGTTCTCCATGTCGAGAATGGTACAGCCTACAGAGCAACCCCATAAAAGGCAGGACTGGCCTCAAAACATATCAACTGATTTCTCAATTTGAAGCTGAAAAGTAGTACAAAATTTCAAACTGGAGGAATTGATGTCACACTGAGCAAACTAAAGAAGCAGGCTTTATGTGGCAGGTGCCAGCTTTTCTTTACAAATCAAGCCCGAAGAAGAAACAGGTATGACAGAAGCTAATGTTCAATTGGTGTCAAATTCATGGGATGGACATCAAATAGAAGAATGCCCAAGTCTAACAAGACTTGGGCATTGAAACTCAAGAATAAGATCCTCAGTGCCTTAAAAGTTAGCACTAGTCCATGATCTAAACTCAGCTCCAGAAGATTCTTTCCCAGATAGGGCCCCCCTAAGCAAAAACCCTATCAGATGACATTCTAATCTGGATATTAATAAATCTTTTTTCTTTTTTGCTTCTTGCCATTGCTCCATGATCTACACACTTCAATGCACAACAACTGAAGCCAGATTCTTTCCTAGAAGGGCCATCCTAAGCTCAACTCACAGTTGAAAGTATTCCTTCTTCTTCTTCATCGGTTCCTCAACAAGCAGACACTGCATCTTTACTGGCAGGGAAAATTTTCGCGAAGCTTGCCTTCTGAATGGCAAGACTCCATCGTTGAGGAAAACCATGGTGAAATTCTTTCACATTATTCCTCATTTCTTTTTCCTTGTTGCTCGTTTGAAGATCAATGTTAATTTACAGTCACAGAAGCTGATAAGTTCGTGACAAATTCGTATGTCATACCATTAAGTATTGAGTGAAATCCTTCAGTTGCATATCCAATGGTGCCCATTTAGAAGTTCTGTAATACCACATCAAAGGAACGAAACACAATAACTAAAGCGATTCTAAGATGCATTCCATAATATCTAAGGTTTCGAGTGTGTTGGCCTAATCACCATGTCCACTTTTCAGTTTGTATGGGTCATTAGTTTTAATTCCAAATCAATATAAATTCTCGAAACACATCATTCCAACTAGCACATAATAACAAAGTAGCATAAGCCCAAAGAATCATGCAACCAAATTGAAAATTCAAAATTCAAAATTGTCATTAAACAAAGACAATAATTTACACAAAGAACCAAAAAAAAAAAATAATAATCTGCAAAACTTACAAATTAACCTAAGCGGTCTTTATAAAAGCAACCTCCAACCCAGTTCTTCTCACACCTAGCCCTTCTCCAATCAATCAAAATTCACCACATGCCCTTCTCTCTCCAACTGCCCGCCCAACAGCTAACAATCATCCTCACTGATCACTAATCCAATCCAACCTCACTTGTGTCCGACAAACAGGACAATTGGGTACTTTTGTCAACCACTTGTCCACACAACTCTCATGAAACAAGTGGTTACAATCCGGTAAAATTCTACACCAGTCACCCTCCTTGAAACCCTCCAAGCAAATAGAACAATCTCTGGCCGTTTGGACAGAGGAGGCAAATCTGAGACGGGGAAGAAACTTTTGGAGGTCTTGAGGTGAGTGTGAGGAGGTGTGGGTGGTGGTGGTGCAGTGGCGCTGGCGTTGGCGTTGGCGTTGGCGGCGGAGGGTTGTGGTGGTGAGAAGAAAGTGGATGAAGACGATGGCGGCGAAGCTGATGAAGAGGAGGAAGAGGGAGAGTATAAAGGCCATGATGATGGATTTGAGGAGGAGAGAGAAAACTTTTCCTGGCTTTGGTTTCGCTTGAGGTGGTGGAATTAAAGGGTGGTGGTGGCTGTTGATGTGGGTTGGCATGATTCTAAGGAAAAGTATGAACAGGAATGTGTGGAAAATGGTTGTTAGTTCAGAGATGAAGAGACAGATTTTGGCAAAATGAAGAGACAGAAATGAGATTGCGGACTGCAAGTTTGTCGGTTTGGAGTTTATAAAGATAGATTGATACCAGAATATACCACCACCTTAAACGGCACACAGTTTTTGCAATCTAGGGAATGGTCATGTAACAGAAGTACATAGAATCGAAAATTTTACAATTCATAGAATAAAAAAAGTAACATTAAACTCAAAATATAAGACCAAATTGAAGGATGGAAGTGTGGGGATATGATTCGACGAAACTAACAAATTATAATAAATTATCATTTGTGGGGCCTGCCAACATAATTGGGTCGGGTGTGTCAGTTCGTATTAAATGTTTACGATTTCCTATTAAAAAATAATCCACTTCGTATACAATTTGTTAATTTAAATAAGTATAAACCACAAAATTGTATAAGATTCGTTTATTAAACAAGTTACACAGTATGACTCATATTTTTATTTTTTTTTAGTTTAACAGTCAGTGATATTATTCGAAACCAGTTTACGCGTACCTCGACTAATTTTCTCTGCGATCCGATCAAAGACAGACCATTCATGTCAGTTTTAAAATATTCATGAGAATTTATCCCCATGATTTGACTCCAAGAAATTACTAAAATTTGAATTTAGAATATCTAGTTTATACAACTCATATTACTCACTAATCATATAACAAAAAATTCATAATTAAAAAGTCTTAAATTTTCAACACATTTAATCATTTATATTTATTAAACATTCATAATTGCGTCAATATTGCATGATTTATCAATTTATTAAACGGGTAATAAGATGATAAGCGGTTCATGATGCTTGACTAGACCCTACATGTTTTTTATGTAAGTTAGACGAGTCTACTTGTTTACTACCCAAACAACTTAATTTTAAATGCATTGAAAAATATAATTCTCCTTAGTAAGCATAATTGTGTCGATGTCTGATTTCTTTATTTTATCCCATTTTCGGCTAAAAAAAGTTTATAGAATATATATATATAGAGATAATCCGTGCCTGAAGGCACGGTGCAATGTTTATTTTTTAAATGACAAAATATTTACAGTACAACGTAGACCAATCGATTAATTTAGAGAAGTGAGGAGTGAATATCTCTGATAGCAGTGGTGAAGCCAAAAATATAATCTAGGGTGGACACACTTTAAGTATAATAGATAAAAATAATATGATATATTTATATTTCTTTATATCGAATATAATACTTAAAAATTCATTAAATATAAAACAGGCATGTTTGAAAAAAAAATTAATAAAATAATATTTATACATTAAGAATTAATTATATAATTTATTTGACACAAATAGA
>CM042188.1:40280992-40296859 GCA_023539305.1 Ilex asprella | reverse complement strand
ATATGAGAAAATTTCAGTTACACCCCTCCTAGTTTACTGTATTTTTAAAGACACTCCCTCTATTATAAAAAATATCACTGACACCCCTTCTAGTTTATATTTAAACATCACTAACATCTCATACCAGTAAACTATTATTTCTAACAAAAAAAATCATCTAAAATACCAAAAATTCCACTACATAAATCTTAAGTAATTTTTTTACATAAATTTTATTAAATTTCAAATATATTAAATTTTATTTTTTATATATTAAAATTTGATTGAACCTGATTAAATTTTATTTTTCTTAACATATTAAAATTCAAGCCTATTAAAATTTATTAGCACCGATTTAAAATCTACTCGAATTGTTAGCGCCGATTAAAATTCGCTTTCGAGTTGATTAAAATTTATATTTTGATTATTTTTTAAAATTCATGTCAATTAAAATTCGATTTATTAAAATTTGAATCGATAAAAATTTATATTTTTTGATGTATTAAACTTTGTGTTGCTTAAAATTCAATACAAGTTGATTAAAATTTGATTTGAGTCGATTAAAAATAATTTTAATTGGCTCAAATAGAATTTTAATTAGCCCAACTTTTAATACAAAAAAATATAATTTTTAATGGTCTCAAATTTTAATAAGTTAAAAAAAATTAATTAGCTTGAATGGAATTTTAGTCTGTTCGAATTTTAATAAGTAAAAAAAAATCAGAAAATAGAAGGGATCTTATTGAAGATATGGTTATCTAGAGGGGGTGTGTATAAAGTTTGTCATAAAATATATCATGAACAATTTAGTAAAATTACATTCTAGTTAATATTTTTAATCTGACAAAGGGGTGTCAGTGAAGATTTAAAAAATAGATAGAGTGTCTTTAAAAATATGATAAATTAGAAGAGGTGTGGTTAAAATTTTCCCCCCAAAAAATTCATAGATTGGCTAAACCCAAGGCGAGAAGCAGTCAAATAGGCATGTGTTCAAACATAAGACTTGTTAACATGAATTAGAAATTTGCCTTTGTTTCTTTCCAACCTTCTGCCCCTATTTATATCTCCGGCTTTCAAATTTCATATCTTCTCCGAAATATATATTAACTACCAACAATTGCATACTTTTATATTAAATTACGAGTTTAAAAGACGTATGATTAAGAAGATTATAAAAAACAAACACATATCAATATGGGTCGAATAACTAATGGAACAATAAGTCAGCACTACTTTGTGTTAATTGGATTTCTCCAGGAATCAGTCAGGATCATGCCTAAGTTTTGTTGGGTTTCTCAACAAGGTCGATACAAGAAACATCAGGTTTGGCTGAGAGTAATCCTCCGAAATTTCACACCACTAGAGTTAGCATTGATATCATCAAATGAGTGGTTAGGGCCTAAAGGTGGTCGAGAGTGATAACACATTGCCTAGTGACATGTGTGGAAAGTAAATACATAAGCTTGAAGGTTAAGCTTTTAAGGGTCGTTTACTTGCAGTGTTGGAGGTGAATTATGAAATTATAATAGATTAAAATTTTGTAATCTAATCTTATATTAACTTAACTGCTAAAAATATTATGCATCATATATATGTAGACTTATTTCTTATATGTATGAAATATGTATATAAATAATACGCTTTAGTTGTATTATTTAGTCCATTTGGATATCACCTAAAAATGTGATATTATAATCCAGTTCAATTCATTATTTTCAAACTTATAAATGTGATATTTTTTAAAGATTTTTCGGCTTTTTAGATTCAATGGTAATATTATTTTGACCTAAAAATATTTAAAATCTTAGTTATCATTCTCAAAGTGTAAATACATTTGAAACTAAATTTAACATGAACGCGAAAAACTCAAATTTTATGATCAATCTTTCAATAATATTTCGAAGTTTTTACTATTATTTTATTTATCTTAGTGCTTGAATCCCAATAATATACCCAAATACAAATAATCAAGCTATAATAATAAAACTCAGTTTGACTCCAAGGTGGATCCAATTCGTAGTGTGTAGATTTTGTTAGTCTGGCCTAGTTTATGGCCATTCTAATTGGCCCTCTTTTATGCCCAAAGACTTTGATCAAGTTGGTTCGAACATTAGATTACTTCAGGTATAAGTAGACCTCACCTAAGATTTCTTGATCTTTCGGATTTAATAGTAGCATTATTTTAACTTAAAAATATTTAAAAACTTACCTCTAAAATTAAATTTGACACAAAGTCAATACGTACAAAACTCAATCATAATAATTAATCTTTCAACAATTTTTCAAAGTCTCTACTATCATTTTATTTATTTTAGTGTTTGATTCATAAAAGTACACCCAAATGCAGTAGTGGCGGAGCAACTAGGGAGTAGGGGGCACGGGGCCACCATGATTTTGAAAAAAAAAAATATTTCCTATATATTTCTAAAAAATTTTGGTATATTTCACGGTGTCCACCATATATACTTTGTGTTTAGGGACACGTCTAGACAAATTTTTGAAATATCAAATTTATTTTTTAAGTTATGCAAATTGTGATAATTAAGTTACATAATCAAAAGAGTGAGTTAATTATTTATATATGGAGAAAGATATTCTACATAGTATGAATAATGAAGTTATCATACATCTTTAAAGTATAAAAATGTATTGAAATTAATTATAAATAATTATAATTAGCCTCTTTTAATTTCATTTGATTTTTGTATATGCTATGTATATTGATTTTGACCGATTTTGAATTTAATAAATGTTTGAATATTAAATATAATATAATATAATAAATTTAAATGTGTATAATGTCATAGATTTTGTTAGGCTGGCCTAGTTTGTGCCCATTCTAATTGGCCCACTTTTGTGCCCAAAGACTTTGATCAAGTTGGTTGGAACGTTAGATTACTCACTCCATGCCTAAATTTTCAAATCCAATCCTTAAAAGCATAAATTGACAAAAAATCGTCTAGGAAATCACATTGAGACTTTTCTAAGCCACATGGTTAGGCAAAACTTCAGGCTCTTCAGAGGATCAAACAAGGCAAAAAATTGTTTGCAATGCTAGCTATAGGCAGCATTATTTGTGAATCGTTAGTGATACAAAACTCAACATATATGCTTAGAATGCAGACCCATTTAAACATTTAATTAAATTTATAATTAGTGAGCTCATGGATAGTATATTATGACACTTTTATTTATTTTTTTATTAGATGTGTGATGACATTCGTCTTATCCTGCTCCATGAGGATTCAATGATAAAATGATATCACTCGTTGGTATACTAGTCATAACTCAGGCCTGAAGATACGATAAAATATTAAATTTTAGTATTCAAAAAATTGATCCCATTATACCAAATTTAAAATTAATTTTTACCTATTATTTTTTTAAAAGTAGCGTCAAAATTTTCTCAAAATGTACAACTCAATAATTTTTTTTCAACATGTGTACATTATCGTGTATGAATAATGATGATGCACAAATTGAGTTTGCACACCATTTGTCAAGTATCAGTAGTAAATGTAGTAATTAAAGTAGAGAGAAGACAAGAATTATAGTGGTTCGGTCAAGGTGACCTACTTTCACTTTTGAATGGCTAAGGTCGCCGGGTCTTTTATTAACTCAAGAGGGTAGGGAGAGCATAGAGTACAAGCTTAGAGAGGGAGATGAGAGAGTTGTGCTCAACCAAGTGTGATCTGCCTCCCAAAGGTTAGTGGGGCTTACAATTTATAGTCGCTCTCTAACAGATTGAAGCGACTTACTAGCTACTAGGTAACTATTGTCGTGGAGCTCACGACTTCTTTTCAACTGGATGAGGTGGTTGAGGTGCTCTCCATGAGATTTGGTCAAAGAGGAGGAAAGAGCTGACTCTTTCCAAGGCGGCGAGGGTGAGGCTCCTGGGTGCTCTCCTGATGACGTAGCCAAGCTGATGTAGCTTTCTGATGAGCTTAACTGGACTTGGACCTCATTGGGCTTGGTGGGTCTTTATAAGATTGGGATTTTAGTTAAGATTGGACTTTCCACATAGATGGAGTCATTTAGGTCTGACCCATCATTTGTCTCCCAATGCCCCGTGTCTAATGAAACTAGGAGAAAGGGGGATTAACTTGAATTTTTGAGCTCTGGGTGGTGAAGACTCCCTTTGCTTGATGACTCTTCCCCTTCATGATATATTTTTGTGATAGGTGAGGCTCTTGGGGGTGAGATTCTTTGAACAATGTCGAATGGTGGAGAACATATGCTAAAGCCTGCAAATCTTGGTGTGCGACTTGGAGAAGTCAGTGTTTTCCCTGGAGGAGAGATGGAGGCACGCGGCCAGAGGGAGGTGGAGTCACCGCGAGCTGCCTCGGCTGTTGCTTTCACAAGGAGCTCACAAGACTCGGTGCTGGGTAAGGCAGCCACGGGGCTGGGCGAGCAAGGAGAAAGACACGCTCTAACTTGAGGAGTCCAGGCGACCAGGGAGTTTTGGGACGTCCTTTTGGGGCTGATTTGGTAAGTTCTGGCGAGCTAGCCTGTGTGGAGGAGAGGGAGATGGCTGCCACGCAAGGGATCCATGGGCGCACAGCACAGACGGCTGAGGTAAGCAGAGGCACCCCTGTTGGGCGTGCGACACACGCGAAAATGGAGCAAGAAACAGGTGCACAGGCCTAGGCCAGTGGGTGAGCAGCCTGTGAGCCTCTCTATGGGCGAGCAGCTAGTGAGCCTCTCCATGGACGAGCAGCTCCTGAGCTTCTCCATGGGCGAGCAGCCTTTGAGATTGGCGAACAGATTGGTGTGCGCATTAGACGTGGAGAGGAGAGTGTCCAAGAGTGCCTGATGTTGGGCATCCAGGCCATGGAGACCTCCATTGGGCGAGCAGGGCACTATTTGGGCGAGTTGAATTTTTCTTTGTTACTTCGGGAGGCCAAAACGTCTGTTTTTGGGTCTTGTGGGGCTCGTCGAGAGCTTTGATTTGATATATTATAAGCCTCATTTGGAGCAACAAAGCAAAAATTACGGTCAAAAATTCGAGTAGGAAACTAGGGGCTCGATTTGGGCGAGCAGGGCAGCCTCTAGGCGAGTTGGAAGTGTCTTGGGCGAGTAACACTGTTCTTGGAGAACATAATTTTTAAAAAAAAAACTTCAGGAGGCCAAAACAGCTTTTTTAGGCCTTTTTGGCCTTTTTATAGCTTTTTTAGGCCTCGCCAAGAGCTTCGATTTGATATATTATAAACCTTATTTGGAGCACCTTGGGCGAGCCTGGGTTGCATTGGGCGAATCGGGGCTTCCTGTAGCATTTTGGGCGAGTCTGGGGCTACTTTGGGCTGCCTTGGGCACTTTGGGCAAGCATGAGGTCTTTTGGAGAGCTTAGGCGAGCCTGAGACCTGACGAGCTCCCTTGGGCGAGCTCCACTGAAGTAGGTGGCATGGTGGGCGCCCATGCTTGTACGGATGGAGGCCCTTTGCGAGCGAGCTCTGTTGAGGTAGGTGACATTTTGGAGACCAAAGGGGGTTAGGCGCCTATATAGGTGCTGGGTTAGTAGTGCCAACTATAAGGAAATTTCGGGTGCCATTTTTGGAGTTCAGGCAACCGAGGGGTTTGGGGTACCCCTTTAGAGAGTTCATTTCTTGCCCATTTAGGTGGGTCTGCCAAGGAAATTTTGGCGAGGTGTCGCTAGTGGTGCTGCACGGTATGGGCGCGTAAAGGCACTGTTGCGCTGGCTGGGCGCGCATAAGGGATGTTGGACGCTTGCAACTTGTTGGGCACCTGAGATATATTGGGCGCCTAGGTCGCAGTAACGAGCCATGCTGGATGGATCAGGTCCGATTATTGACATTCAGTATATGTAGTCTCAGGGGTTATAGACGACCTGAGTTTCAAGATCCTATTTAGAGGAGGTAAAAACAATATTATTCCAAATATTAAAATATTTATAACATGATTGCCTGGAGAGAGAGAAAGAGAGGCAGACTGTTTGCGTGAGAGCAAAGACAGAGTTTGAGGGTTGCTTCAGAGAGAGCTACCCTTTTGAGACTGAGCTTTTGGCAACCCATGAGAGAGTCTTTAAGCTTGAGGTATAAACTACCTATTTGAGAACAGTGCAGAGACCAAGTTTTCCTTAAGCTTGAGGTATAAACTGTCTGTTTGAGAACCAAACTTTTGGTGACCTATGAGAGAGTCTTTAAGCTTGAGGTATAGACTGCTTGTTTGAAAACTATGTAGAGGTCAAGCCTTTGGCCATTCGCGAGAGAGCTGCTAAACTGGATATATAGGCTATCTGTTTGAGAACAGTGTAGAGGCCAAACTTTTGGCGACTCGTGAGAGGCTGCTAAGCTGGATATATAAGCTGCCTATTTGAGAACAGTGCAGATGCCAAACTTTTGGTGACCCATGAGAGGGTCGCTAAGCAGGATATATAGATTGCCTGTTTGAGAACAGTGCAGAGGTAGGTCAAGCTTTTGGTGATCCGCGAGATGATTCACTTTGCCTAGACCTGTTGATGTCTTTAGCATTCATATATTTTTGAGCTTTTGCCAATAGTTCTAGCATGCTCTTCGATGAGCACTTTATCATTAAGAAAAGAAAGCTTGATGACCGGAGGCCTCCTAAGAAGGAGGTCATGCTGACCTTTTCATTAGGCTCCTCGACCTAAAAGACCTCCTCGTTAAAACGAGTGAGGTAGCTCCTTAAGCTCTCATCTGGGTCCTACTTTATATTGAGCAGGTGGGTGACAGGTTTCTGGTGGCGGCGTCCTCCAATGAACTGTGTCACAAATGATCTGCTCAGTTCGACGAAGGAGCCTATGGAGGCCGGGGAAAGCTTGATGTACCATTTTCGGGTGGACCCCTTCAAGGTGGTTGGGAATGCCATACAAATGATCTCGTTGGGGACATTGTGCAGTTGTATTTGAGTTTTGTAAGTTTTAAGGTGGTCTAGTGAGTCCTTTGTTCCGTCAACGGTCTTCATGGATGACATTTTAAACTTTTGAGGGAGGGAGTAGTTCGCCACGTTAGTTTTGAAAGGCGTGTCAGTTCGCTTAACAAGGTAGTCCACAGTGTCAAGTCCTTGCGCCTTCATGGCATTGAAGACGTCACCTAGTTAATTTTGCACCTCTTTAATTTTTTCGCCCTAGTGATTGGGAACTCCTCTTGAATTGTTATGGAAATGACTCTCATGCTCAATGCTCTGATTTTCACCCTCATACTTTTGGAGAAGAGGGTCTCCACCGTGGGAGCTAGGAGGTGGAGTTCCCTCTTGGGGAGCTCCCCCTTGCTAGGCGCCCAAGGGGACTCCAAAGGGGGCGCCCAAATGAGGAGCACTCATGTGGGTAACTCCTTGACGCCCAAGGCGTGGAGCTGCTTTCACTTGAAGTTCAGGTTGTGCTCCTCCTTGTCCAGCAAGCATTAGTTGCAGGATCTGCTGGTTTTGGACCATGAGCTGTAGCATGGTCTCCAACATTTGCTGTGCATTTGGAACAAGAGCATTTGAGACAAGATTGATAGGTGGAGGAGCAACCTCCTCTTTTCGTAATGGATTATCCTCAGGTTGATGCATTGATTTGGTAGTGATCGCCATTAGTTCAATAGAGAAAGTGTATGGAAGTGAAAATTCTGTCGTTCTCACAGACGGCGCCAAACTGATGATTCACAAAAATGACTTTACACACCATCTGTCAAGTAACAACATGCAGTAATTAATAAGTAGCGAGATAAGACGAGGATTATGATGGTTCAGTCAATCGTGACATACGTCCACTCTTTAATGACTTTGGTTTTTTGGACTTGATTAACTCAAGGATGTAGGGAACAGAGAGTACAAGCTTAGAGAGGGAGAGGAGGGAGTTGTGCTCAACCAAGTGTAATCTGCCTCCCAAGTGTTGGTGGGGCTTACAATTTATAGTCGTTCTCTAACAAATTGAAACGACTTACTAGCAACTAGGTAGCTATTGTGGTGGAGCTCACGACTTCTTCTCAAAGGGACGAGATGGTTGAGGTGCTCTCCATGAGACTCGGTCAAAGATGAGAAGATGACTGACTCTTTTCAAGGCGGCGAGGGTGAGGCTCCTGGGTGCTTTCCTGATGATGTAGCCAGACTGATGTAACTCCCTGATGAGCTTAACTGGACTTGGATCCCATTGGGCTTGGTGGATCTTTATAAGGTTAAGCCATTAGTTAAGATTAAACTTTCCACATGGATTGAGTCATTTGGGCATGACCCATCAAATACTATATGAAATAAAAGTTGTGTTAAATTACAAATTAATTAAATATTAAATGATTGAACATGTAATAAAATTGAGAGGTGTGATTTTTTTGGAGAGAAAATATATAGAGAATAAAGATTCAACTTACTAACTCATTTATTATATAGATTTAGATATGGGACAGAGCTAAGCTTAGTCTAGCGTGGGCAAGTGCCCCCTCATTTTTTCTTTTTTTTTAGCTATGTACATATATTATATATTTGTATAATATATCACTTGTGCCATCTAAAATCAAAGACAAAAGTATTAGACCCACCACTATCTACCCAAAAAAAATTAAAAAATAAGCCCACTTAAAACAAAAAATAAAATTTGGATCCACCACCTTTTAAACCAAAGACTTGAAGTGAATACAAAACTTGGTTGAATGCATCTTCTAATTTTTCTTCTTAATATTACCTATATATATTTTAAATATTTTAATTATACCCACCCTATTTTTTTGATACATCAATTAGAGTAAACTTATATCAAATTAATATGAATTTTTTGATACATTTTGGACATGTTATGTACCTATATCTAGATAAATTTTGAATATACTAGAATCATTTCATACTTTCTAAGACTATAAAATACATGATATATATATTAGATAGTTTATTTATGATTTTGACATTTATTTTACTAATTATGGTAAATATTATAGATTGCGCATTGAACTGCATAATTGAATAACTGATAAATACCGAATATGATTGTATATATAAAGAATAATAAAGTTGTTATGCAATAGTTTTTAATGATGAAAATTCACCAGAGTCAATTCTAAATGATTTTAATTAACCTATATTTTATAAAATGATATAATTAATCTTTTTTTTTTATTGTTACCGTTTGTATATACTAGGCTTACTAAATTTTGGTCTATTGGTCTATTTAATACTTTTAAGCATTAAACATGATATAATTAAATAAATTATTATCTTATTTATATCGATTGTAAGAAAAAAATATTTAATTTATTAAAATATTTATGTCCACCCTGTTTTTTGACTCCACCTCCATATATAGATATATAAAAGAACTTCAATGATACAGGTCCGACATATATGGTTGGAATCTAAACCAACTTAAAAACTTATACTTATTGGTATTAAACTCCATCCGTTTATGTATCCATCTCGCATAAAATTTTTCCACATGAAATATCCACTATCGGATCAATAGAGGTGTCTATGGATCGGGCTGGGCTAAGTCAGTGAAATTTTTTAGGGTCGGGCCTGAGTAGTGTAGGCTCAAGCTGCTATTCAAGTGAGTTATTGGACGAGTCGGGCCGGACTTTAGGTATGGATAGACTACCCACAACCCAACCCACGAACCTATTAGGCGGGCCTTTGGGTGGGCCTTTTGAGTGGGCATGCTTGCGTGCTTTTTACATACAATTTTGTTTAAAAATAATAAATATTTTTGTAATTTAATATCCGTATAATTTATTTTTGAATCAAAAGTAGAGTCAAAATGAATAAAAATAAAATAATGAACAATTTTAATTTTAATTAGGGGATAACCTACATTCAATTCACTTATCTATACATCTCTACTAGGTTAATACCAATTCAATTATCTATCATTTGCATTATTGTGCCTTTTAAAACTTGTATGCTTAATATCTGGATAATTTTATTTTTGATTAGGAGATGAATTACATCTAATAAAATGAATACATTCTAATTAAGTTGACACCTATTCATTTATCTATCATTTGCATGACTCTATCCTTTAAAATTTATATGCTTAATACATGAAAAATAAAATAATACATTATTTATGGTATCTAAATTTTTAAAACTTCAAATTTCGACATTAAGAGACTTAGTTCAAAGAATCAAATTTAATGGTCTAAAAGTATAATTTTTTTTAAAGGAAGGGTGGGCCAGGTTTTAATGGGTTTTTTTCGTGCTGGTTATTAGGTCGGGCTTTGGGTCAGATAATAGATTTGGGGATAAATTCAAGTCCTTTTTTTTAATGATATTTGGCTGGGGTTCAGGCGGGCCGACTATCGGGTCTATTGGGTTTCGAACCTATTTATTTGAGCCTGGTAACAAAACCCGTGGATAACCCAACTTATCATTTTTAATATGACAAATTTGATTGCTTCTCCTAATGAAAATTCATCTTCGAAATTTACGTGTAAATTCGAGTCAAGTAATTATATGTACAATGGGTGCGTTTGGATAGTGGGTTAAAATGA
This sequence comes from Ilex asprella, assembly GCA_023539305.1. Lineage (NCBI taxonomy): Eukaryota > Viridiplantae > Streptophyta > Magnoliopsida > Aquifoliales > Aquifoliaceae > Ilex > Ilex asprella. The sequence goes on along the minus strand of CM042188.1, from coordinate 40,286,447 downwards.
CTTAACACCCATAAAGATAGGTTATTAAGACAGTGGGTCCCAAAAATCTTTTGTTTGGGAAACATTTTTTGAGGCTAAATAACAATCCCAGGTGAAGCTTTGACCTGGTTGCTACAGTACAAATTAACCCTCTTACATGGGTTAAAATTAACCCACCTCTCCCCTGGGTTTTAACTGACTGGATAAGCTGGGTAATTACTTGTCTACCCCTTTCTTTCTTTCTTCACACTCGTTTCAAGGCTGTGAAGGCAACAAAGACGTCTTGACTATTGGTCTCTAGTAAGTCTCTCTCTCTTTCTGTGGACCGAGATGGAAGCAGATTTGGCTCATTGTGGAGATCCAGATCTGCTTCGACCTCATGGCCGATGGAGATCCAGATTTATTTGCCCCTCTCTTTCTCCTGTCACTTCATCCAAGGGCTGTTGCATAGAGGAGACGAAGACGAAAAAAAGTGAAGAGCCTTTAAGGGCTTTTCTGTGTGCTTGCTTCAGCCGGGTATTTTGAGGGGTCTTGTGTATATATCCAAACAAAAGATAAGATTGGATTGGATCGGATCGGATAAAGTAATTGGTAAAAAAATAAATTATTATAAAAATTTTGGTATAATTTATGGGGCTTACACAATTACACATTTGTTCCCAAACAAATGTTTGGATTGGATATATTCTCTAACTTTGGATTTAAAGTGGATAAGTGAGTTTGTGTTGGATGTGTTAGGATATAAACAAAGAAATCCTATCCTATCCTAACCCACTACCCAAATACACCTAGGGGGCGTTTGGATACTGGGTTATAGTAGGTTATCCATTAGTAGGATAGGATAAATAAGAGTGGGACCCAGAAATCCTTTGTTTGGAAAACTATTTTTGAGATTGGATACAAATCCCGGGTCTAGCCTAGACCCGGTTGCTACAGTACTTTGTAACCCCTCTACAAAGGTTAAAATTAACCCACCCCTCCATGGGTTACAAACCCGGCCAACAGCTTAACAAGATCCAGACATTTTTACCCCTCATTTCTCGTTGCTTCACTCTCGTCCAAGCTCATCAACAAGGGATTGTTGCACAGAGGCGACGAAGAATACACAGATCCAAGCATCTCTGAATATTCTTCTCTTCGTCTTTAAGGATGATTTTTCTTTTTTTAAATATTGTTCATCTGTTGAACCCCAAGCCCTAACCCATCGCTGAAAATGGTGTTGGTGGTATGAGTGAGAAGTCCAAAGGGTTTTCGGTGAATAATAACAAAGAGATGGATTAGTTGGGTGATGAGAAAGAAACTGAATTTATTGATGTAAAAAAGGAAAAATATAAAGGGTTTTGGGGGTTGAGGGAATCAGCTCGAAAGGCTCGGCAGAAAATGAAGAATTTAGCCGAGGAATCTGAGGAAGATGAGAAGGCATGGAAAAAAGTAGAAAAAGAAAGTGGATGTGGAGAATGGTGGTACTCTGGGAAGTGAGGAAGCAGAAGAAAAATGAAAGGAATTTGGTTCAGGGTGGAGTTCCCCATTCCCTTACCTCTTTATCAGCTTGGCTTTGATGTTGGGACTCATTACCATATCATTAATGATTTTGGATTGCTCACGGCGGAAACAATCTTCCAACTCGCCAATTGAAGCTGAAGAGAAGTCTGTGACTATCAAACCTACCACAATCGATGTCGATCTTGCGCCGACGGTCATCGTCGTCATGGCCGGAGACGACAAACCCATGTACCTGGCACCGCCGATCTCTTCTTCCACTCACTGTAGCGGGCATATATGAGTTATATTGCTTTGTTCTTGGGGATTCAAGATGACCTTAAAACCATGAGGTGCCAAGAAAAAGTTTTATTGATTATCTGAAATGTAGAAGCTTGTATTTTCTTTTACTAAAAATATAATTTAGACTTAATTTGTTAAAAAAAAAAAGTAAAGAAGAATTTCTCGTAAAAAAAAAAAGTAAAGGAAAAATTTAATTGTTTAGATCTAATATACATGTTCTTACTTTATATCAATTATTTACTTTGCTATTAAAAAAAATATTAATATTTTAATGTATATATGTTATTTTGTATACGTGAAAAATATTTAATTTAGTGAGGATAAATCACCAATCTAAACATAAGATATAATTATATTGGATTGAATAGAGTCATAGGTATAATGGTAAATTACTGTAAAATATTTGGTGTAATTTATGGGATCCACACAAATGCATATTTGTTTCCCAAACAAAGGTTTGGATTGGATGGTATTCTTAAGCTTGGATTGTAAGTGGATGAGTGGATTTGGATTGGATGGGTTAGGATATAAAAAAAGATATTCTATCCTATCCAGTCCAGCTACCCAAACACACCCCTAATATATGTGGAAAATTGGTGAATTCTGTTATCCTATATTGACTATATGTAGCATCAAATAAGCTCTTCTTCTGGGCATGATTTCAAGCAAAGTTTGGCACGGCTTTGGCTGGCGGCTTCCAACTGAAACTCTTCGGGGGTACATCATATGGACCAATTGACTCAATCTGTCACATTTAGATCTAATATCAATAGTTGAAAGAGATAATTTAAGTGGTAACAGAGATGAGTTGTAAACCTAAATGTCCTGAATTTGAATTTTAACAACTCTTTAGGGGTTAGATAATGAGTGATTTATCCCTCATGAATACCCTACTTCTGGCATGGATGACCAGCCTTTTACCGAACTGAAGAGAAGATTATAATTTCTTTTTATTACCTTAATCTCATCCGTGCCCAGGTGATGAGTCTTTTTCCCATACCAGATTCCAGAAGACAAATTACATTTATTTGAGATGATTACGAAACCATAGACAACTTCTAGTCACATCTAGCGATAATTTATTCCTATAGACATGAAATATTTACCAAAAGAAAAAAAAAAAAAAAAAAGACCAAGAAAACGTGTAAAGACTCCTTGTTTACCAAAGAACACAATCTGGTTCTATATATAGGACCATTCGGCTATCAAATTTTATTCATAGCACATTGTGTACTTGTGCAAGTGTAGTAAGGTAAAGAGCAAGCTTAAGGTTTTGTCCCATTAAAGAAAAATGGCAATTTCACGTCTTATCATTGCGGCGTTTATGGTCACAACACTAATTTCTGTGGCATCCGCTGTCCCTGGGATTGCCACATACTATACAGTATATATCCGTAAGTATACTTACTCTTTCCCTCTCTCCGGATTGCATAGAATTTGCATCATCTGAATTAGAGTCGACATTCAATTGATGAACTTCTATCTGACTTGAACACAATTAGAATTGGATGGTTAGGATTCGAGTTCAAATTGTGAGCTGCAAGATTATTTTTCATTGTGCAACTGTTTTGGGCTTAGATCACCGTTTGAATTTCAGACTAAATTTAGAGGATACATGTAAGTGGGTGTGATTTGTGTGACTCTGTCATGGTTGCAGTTATAATATTGGAATAATCTAGTATGTAAACTGTAGTAGCAAAATATTTTACGTATAATCAGAAAATGAGGAAAAGCATATAGTAGCAAATTATATTTTTATTACCGGACTGAAGATACAATTCAATCACGGCAAGTTATAACTCAAATGGGACATTACGATTCAACGGAGGTGATTCGGATTTCTTTAGTCATAATTTGACTTGATTAAATATTACTAATATCAAATTTTTGGATATATAGAGTACAGTAATCTTTTCCAATTGTGGAACTCAATATTGCCATCCAAAAAACAAAAGTTGTGATAGGTTTTAAAACCAACCTTACTGTAAACTATATTGTTTTGTTCGCAGCCTCGGCATGCTATGGGAACCAAGACCAAGGCACGATGATTGCTGCAGCAAGTGAGGCCCTATGGAACAATGGAGCAATATGTGGAACAAGGTTCAGCGTTACCTGCACAGGACCTGCAGGGGCATGTAGGGGTGGCAGCGTGACTGTGACGGTTGTCGATCGCTGTCCTGGATGCCCATCGAACGGCCTCGATCTCTCTCTTGAAGCCTTCTCTGCCATTGCTGATCCCGCAGCTGGGAGAATCAACATCGACTACACTCCGTAATACATCACATAAACTGTTTTTTAATTTTTTTTTTCTCGCATGTTTTTTCAATTTTTAGTGGTGAGGTCAGAGTGAGTGTAAATAAATTGAATGGAGCCGGGCATCAAATTATTCGGTAGATTTTTTTTTTGTTCAATTGTTAGGGGTGTTCGGACACAATTTATGTGTACCTTGACTAATTTCATCTCTAGTCTGATCAAAAGTAGGTCATCCACGTTAGAACTAAGAGATAAATCCCTCATAGTCTAATTCCAAGTGATTGTCAATATACAGTCTTTAGGGTGGGCGCAAATAAATTTAAAAAATACAGACAGGAATTTGACGGTTGGAAAAAGCTCCGAGGGCTAATGTGCCTACGCTAGTGAAGCCAAGCTCATTAATTTTTTGTGTACTCGAGCTTAGACTTGTGTACAAGATGAAGCTGTCCTTGCTTATACATAAATAATGATTATATATTAAGATATAACATGCACAAAATATAATAAACATGTCTGTTTGCAAGGCTAACGAGATGAGGATTTCATTGTTCAGATTCAACTAGTTGACTATGTACGCTTTAAAATTGATTACATGCTCGATTCTTTTGACAAATTAACAAAAAAACATTTTTATCTAAACCAATCCAGAATTGTAATGTAATAGTTGTTCATGAAAAACTCGCTTCGTTTGCACCCCTTGTCAACCGACCAACTGGATGCATACTTGTACCTGCCCTTATTCAACTATATATGCATTTTTTCCAAGTGGTTAAGTGTGGCCTAACAAAATACGTTGTTTTTCTTCTGTTTACAGGGTTTGAAGCTTCACTGGAGAAATTTCAAGCCATCCAAAATAAGATGCTATTTCACTCATTATTAGTAAACTTAAAAAAAGGATGTCAACATGTCATGGAAAATGGATGTTTTTCCATGATTGATACTAACATGGCTTGGATATACTATTTAATATGTCATAGGATAAAATAAACATTTGGCTTTGCACATCTTACTGTGTGATGAGCTTCTCTCTCTCTATTATCATTTGCAAATCTGTAAGTATATAAGATGTAATTTGCTTAAATCTGAAGCCTTCCAACTGATTGAGGGAAAAAAAAGAGGAACAAACCGATTGAAGATCTCTTTTAGGAAAATAATTTGGGTAACTGTTACACCATGTCAACATTATTAATTACATGGTATAAACATCCAGTAATAGATAAACAAATCAACAAATAGACCCCGCTTAAACTCATAATCACTCTGTTATGTAATACATAACCACCACCATAATAGAAAGTGAACCCTATTTTATCATTTTTATAATTTTATTATTGAATAGTTACATAATGGTCCTCTTTTAGGAGGCCAAGTAGCATTAATTGGTGAAAAACTACTACAATATTTAAATGAAAGTACATAAATTCGATAATTCATATGAACT
>CM042188.1:40208181-40258365 GCA_023539305.1 Ilex asprella | reverse complement strand
TTAGGCTGTCCAAACAAGTTTTACTATTTTCTGTACTATAAAATTGTTTTTAAAATCATCTAACTAAACAAGTTTTTTATCTAAAAAAATATCAAAACTAATTTCTCAAAACTCTTTCAAAAACTGTTTTCAGATATTAGTTTTTGAAGCGCAAACCAAACAGACCATAAGAGTTTAACTAACATTAAAATCTTTTCTCTCTCATATCTATTTATATCCATATATAGGTTAGGAGTTTGATTAACATTAAAAAAAATTCTCTCTCTTATCTATTTATATCCATATATAAGTTATGTATACATATATACCTAACATATATATACTAAATTGAGTACCATGAACAATAACTTACTCAGCAAAAGCAGTAACATCAACAGTAACATAATAATAAAAAATAGTAATATGAATTTGAATATATAGGCTATGTGTGTGTGTGTGTGTCTATATATATATATATATATATTAAGACTAAATTGAAATTCATGAACAGTAACATACTCAACAAAAACAGTAACACGAACAATAATATAATAAAAAAATAGTAACATGAATTTGAATGTGTATATATATATATATATATATATATATATATATATATATTTGATTACCACTTTTTTCACCATAGCACTGCCACTGTTGCACCTTTCGAGCAACGCCAACCATCATGTTGTCATCACCTCCACAACAATGCTCACCATCATCACCACCACACAAAAGCCATTTAAATTCCACTTTGATAGCTAATTTTTACTCCACACCATCTCCACCATTATACTTGTATCATCTCCATAACAACCCAACGTATATAAAGAGAGAGAGAGAGAGAAAGAGAAAGAGTTTTGAATTTAATATATATATATATAGAGAGAGGGAGAGTTTTGAATTTGATATATATATAGAGAGAGAAAACTTTGAATTTGAATTTGAATTTAAAATTTATGATGAAGATTTTATTGACATATTTTGATTGACATTGAATTAACGGATAACAATTTTTAAAATAAAAAATTAATTTAAATTTCTTTCAAGGAAGGGTATTTTTTAGATAAAAAAATATATATAGTGGACTTAAATCATTACATATAATTTTAAACATGGACTTAGTCCCTTATAAGTTTTCTTACATGACTGATCTCCAAACAAGTACATTTAGGGGGACTCACTTCCAATTTTCACTTAATTTTTTTATGGGTCAGTAATGTACCGAAAAATTTGGGGCCTAAAGCCCATACTTATTTTTTAATATTGTTCAGCTGGCCCCGGGCAGAGCTAAGCTTGGTCTAAGGTGGGCAAGTATCCCCTTCAATTTTTTTTTATTACCTATGTATATTTATTATATATTTGTATAATATATCACTTGTGCTTACTCAAAACTAAAGACAAAAGTGCTAGACGCATTACTATCCACCAAAAAGAATTAAAAAATCAAGCCCACTTAAAACAAAAACAAAAAAAAAATTGGGCCCAGTACCACTTAAATTAAACACTCAAATATTTTTGTTTAGCGTGTCACTGTTTGATGTTATTATTTTTTTGTTGAGCATGTCACTGTTTGATATTATTATTTTTTTGTTGAGCGTGTCACTGTATTACATGTGTGTCTATGTGTGTGTGTGTGTGTGTGTGTATTTGAAATTTTAAAATTCAAATGATATACAAATATCAAAAGGAATCTTGAAAGTCTCAAATTCTAATCTTGAAAGTCTCACATTTAAGTAGGTATGCACTATTTATGGTAGAGATAATTATGGCATACATTTTAAAAAAAATTTGAAAATGTTTTAAAATGTGTACTTATTGACAACTATTTGATGAAAGAGATGACTTAAAGGAGGATAAGTTTAGAAATGGTACTTAAAGTCAAATAAGTTTTGAAAAAGGTACTCACATTTTATTATATCTTTATTTTATTAATTATGGTCAACATTATAAATTATTCATTGAACTACATAATCGAATAAGTGATAATTACTGAAGTGATAACATGATTGCGTATATAAAGAATAATAAAGTTGTTATGTAATGATTTCTAAAGATGAAAATTCATTGGAGTGAATTCTAAATAATTTTAATTAACTTATATTTTGTAAAAAGATATAATTAGTTTTTTTTATTGTTATTTTTTGTATATACTAGGCATACTAAATTTTGGTCTATTGGGTTTAATGTACGTTTAAATATTAAATATGATATAATTAAATAAATTATTATCTTATTTCTATCGATCGTAAAAAAAAAATATTTAGTTTGTTAAATTATTTGTGCCTATTAGAGATACTGATCCAGACTCAGAATCTGCTCCAATAAGGACTGCTGCACTGACTAGGAGGACGACACTTCACTGACTAGGACTTCTCTACCGCCTACACAACAATCTGCTCCAATAAGGATTGTTCAAGTGATGAACTCCACTCAAGAAAGGACTGCTGCACCGATTGCTCCTGAGAAGGCTACATCAAATGACGATGATGAATCTATTCCATATAATCAGCTGAAGGATAGAATTAAAATAGGCTAAGCATAGTTATTGTATCTCTAGTATTTAGACTTTTGATTTTGTTGTAATTCTAAGTCTACCAAATGTATTATTGATGTGCATTTTATATATAAAAATGCAGAGCCTCTGTTGGATAGGGGCAAAAGAGGTTCTTTATTATCTTAATTGAGTTTTTCTTTATGGTATCAGAGCCACAAAGAACCTCCACAGAAATGTCTACCTCTCTTAGTCTTTCTAATATCTCACAATTGATGTATATCCAGGAACTATTTGATTTTGGAAAAGCCAAATTCAAAATCTTCTTGTCAGTGTAGATCTCTTAGATCACTTAAGCAGCAATGCCACGCACTCAACTCCTCTCATTACCAATGATGATGGAAAAGAATAATCAAATCCAGAGTATAAGTCTTGGAGAAAAACATATCGCCTATTGAAGAGTTTAATCACAACAACTGTCTCAGAAAACATTCTCAGTCATATTATCAGTATGGACTCTGCTCTTGAGGTGTGGAATTTTCTTGAACAAAGTTTTGCATCTAGTTCTGAAGAAAGGGAGTTTAATCTGTATCGTGATCTCCAAAGGATTCGCAAAGAAAACCTTGAGTCTGTAAACTGAATTTTTGGCTAGATTCAAACATATTTGTGATGTGAGGACAACGAGGAACAAGAGTCCATGTGTGATTATTTGCCAGTGCCTGTAATTCATCACGCATAGTAGCAGACCATCTAGGATCAGCTAAGGCTGCTTTGACAGTCTTGGGTACTTTTGGCAAATCAGTAGATGATGATGGAGTTTGGACATGAAGAAGGCCTAGTTTTGCTTTTCCTCTAGTGCGCATGGGGTGAGTATTATGTTGGAAACTTGCAAAAGGATTTCACCAAAAATCCCACATTGATTTTGTTGACACATATAGCCCTGTTGTTTGCCCTCAATCTATTCGTATTGTTCTCACCCTTGCTCTTTCCCGTAATTGGAAAATTCAACAATTAGATGTGAAGAACGCTTTTTACATGGGTATTTGAAAGACTATGTTTATATGGATCAACCACTAGGGTTCGTTGATCAATCTTCTCCAAATCATGTGTGTCAACTATCACGAGCATTTTATGGTCTTAAGAAAGCACAACGTGCCTGGTTCGATCGCTTTAGTTAATTTCTTATCTTTGGGCTTTGTTTGCTCACAACCTGATCCTTCTCTATTTTTTCTACATACTGCTCAAGGAATTCTCATCATTTTACTCTATGTCAATGATATTATTGTTACTGGTGATACTCCATCCTTATTTCATACATTTCTTGCTTGCATTCAAGCAACATTTGCCATCAAGGACTTAGGTTTTATTCACTATTTCCTTGGTATTGAAGCAATACCAACTTCTCATGGTCTCTTACTCTCTCAACATAAATATGTTCAAGAAATCATGAGTAGTGCAAACATGGAAAATTGTAAACTTATATCCACTCCCTTACCTACCAAAATTGATCATCCTAATGATACTTTAACTGACCCTCAGCAATTTCATAGTCTTGTTGGAGCACTACAGTACCATACCTTGACTTGGCCGGATCTCTTCTATTCAATTAACCTTGTGAGTCAATACATGCACATGCCCACTGTCGCTCATCTAGCTTTAGTAAAGCGGATACTGCGCTATATTCAAGAAACTTCACATTTTGGTTTTCATTTGCTCAAGCAAAATGCTCTTGATTTGTATGCCTTCTCGGATGCTGACTGGGTTGGTTTCCCATTAACCAGACGTTCCACAAGTGGTTATGCTATCTTCCTTGGTTCTAATCTCGTTTCTTGGGGTGCTAAGAAGCAACCTACAATTGCCAGATCTAGCACTAAAGCAGAATATCATGCCCTCGCTGTCACTACTGCTGAAATCACTTGGGTTACATATATTCTTCGTGCTCTAAATATCTATCTCCCACGTCCAGCTACATTATTTGGTGATAATTTAAGTGCACTTCATTTATTTGTTAATCCAATTTTTCATGCTCAAACTAAACATGTTGAATTGGATTATCATTTTGTTCGGGAAAAAGTTGCTCAAGGAATTATTGTTACTCAATTTGTTTCATCTTCTAATCAATTTAGTGATATTTTCACCAAGCTCCTTTCCCGTGAAATATTCTGCTCTCTTCATGGCAAGTTGGGTGTGTTATCTCTCTCCCACCTCAACTTGAGGGGGCGTATTAGGGATAGTGATCCAGACTTAGAATCTGCTCCAATAAGGATTGTTGCACCGACTAGGAGGACTGCTCTACACTTAGAATCTGCTCCAATAAGGACTGCTGCACCGACTAGGAGGACTGCACTTGCTTCACCGACTAGGACTTCTCCACCGCCTACACAACAATCTGCGTTCAAGTGATGAACTCCACTCAAGAAAGGACTGTTGCACTGACTGCTCTTGAGCAGGCTACATCAAATGATGATGATTATGAATCTACTCCATATAATCAACTGAAGGATAGAATTAAAATAGGCTACGCGTAGTTATCTTATTTCTAGTATTTAGACTTTTGGTTTTGTTGTAATTCTAAGTCTATCAAATGTATTATTGATGTACACTGTATATATAAAAAAACAGAGCCTCGGTAGGATAGGGGCAAAAGTGGTTCTTTATTATCTTAATTGAGTTTTTCTTTAGTGTCCACCTTCACACGATTTTCTGGCTCTACCCTTGTATAGATATATAGAAGAAGTTCAATGATACATTCGACATCTATGGTTGGAATCTAAATTTTCACCACTAATGCTATTGAGACATAATTGAGGAACATAATTTTAGGACATAATGACTTGTCACAAATGAAATGAAAGTGAAATATATTTAATGATGGGTCTCATTATAGCATTAAATGAATTTATTATTATTTCATTAGTGACAACTCATTATGTACCCAAATTATATCCATAAATTATGTCTCAATACAATTGCTCAATTTTCACACATGAAATACGCATTACCTTACCAGCATGACAAATTTGATTGCTTCTCCACATGAAAATTCATCTTTGAAATTTACGTGTAAATTCGAGTCACGTAACTATAAGTATAATATATGTAGAAAATTGATGAATTCTGTTATCCTATATTGACTATTTGTAGCATCAAATGAGCCCTTGTTCTATGCATGATTTCAAGCAAAGTTTGGCACGGCTTTGGGTGGCGGCTTCCAACTGAAACTCTTTGTGGACCAATTGGCTCAATCTGTCACATTTAGAATTAATATCAACAGTCCGAAGAGATAGTTTAAATGATAATAAAAAAGAGCTATAAACTTAGATATCCTAAGTTTAAATCTTGGGAATTCTTTGAGACTAGACAATGAGTGATTTATCACTCATGAATACCCTTATTTTGGCATAAATTACCAAACTTTGACAAGACCAAAGAGAAGATTATAATTTTTTTTGGGTACTTTAAGCTCATCATTGTCCAGGCAATGAGTCTTTTCTGATACCAGACTCCAGAAGACGAATTACATTTATTTGAGATGACTACGAAACCATATACAACCACTAGTCCCATTTAGCGATAATTCCTATGGACTTGAAAACATTTACCAAAAGAAAAAAAGAACAAGAAAACGTGTAAAGACTGCTTGGTTACCAAAGAACACAATCTGGTTTCTATAAATAGGACCATTCGGCTATCAAATTTTATTCGAAGCACATTGTGTACTTGTGCAAGTGTAGTAAGGTAGAGAGCAAGCTTAAGGTTTTGTCCCACATAGAGATCAAAGAAAAATGGCAATTTCACGTCTTATCATTGTGGCGTTTATGGTCACAACGCTAATTTCTGCGGCATCTGCCGTTCCCGGAATTGCCACATACTATACAGTATATGTCCGTAAGTATACTTATTCTCTCCCTCTTCCTGGATTGCATAGAATTTGAATCATCTGAATTAGGGTCGACATTCAATTGATGAACTTGTAGCCGACTTGAACACAATCACAATTGTATGGGTAGGATTCGAGTTCAAATTTTGAGCTGCCGGATTATCATTGTGTAACTGTTTTGGGCTATAGACCACCATTTGAACTTCAGCCTACATTTATATGTGGGTGTGGTTTGTGTCATGGTTGCAGTTTTTATATTGGAATGGAATGATGTAGCATGTAAACTGTAGTAGCAAAATATTTTCTGTATAGTCAGAAAATGAGGAAAAGCCTATAGTAGCAAATTATATTTTTTTTACCGGACTGAAGAAACAATTCAATCACCGCAAGTTACAACTCAAATGGGACATTACGATTCAGCGGAGGTGATTCAGATTTCTTTAGTCGTAATTTTGACATAACTGAGTCAAAATTTGACTTGAGTAAATCATACTAATATCAAATTTTTGGATATATATTTAGTACAGTAGTCTTTTCCAAATGTGGAATTCAATATTGCCATCCAAAAAACAAAAGTCGTGATAGGTTTTAAAACCAACCTTACTGCAAACTATATTGTTTTGTTTGCAGCCTCAGCATGCTATGGGTACCAAGACCAAGGCACGATGATTGCTGCAGCAAGTGAGGCCCTATGGAACAATGGAGCAATATGTGGAAAAAGTTTCAGAGTTACGTGCACAGGACCTGCAGGGGCATGTAGGGGTGGCAGCGTGACTGTGAAGGTCGTCGATCGCTGTCCCGGATGCCCATCGAACGGCCTCGATCTCTCTCAAGAAGCCTTCTCTGTCATTGCTGATCCTGCAGCTGGGAGAATCAACATCGACTACACTCCGTAATACATCACATAAACTCTTTTTTAATTTTTTTTCTCGCATGGTTTTTCAATTTTTAGTGGTGAGGTCAGAGTGAGTGTAAATAAATTGAATGGAGCCGGGCATCAAATTGTTTCGTAGATTTTGCTTTTTTGTCCAATTGTTAGGGGTGTCCGGACACAACTTATGTGTACCTTGATTAATTTCATCTCTAATCCAATCAAAAGTAGGTCATCAATGTCAGAACTAGGAAATTTACCAGAGATAAATCTCTCATAGTCTAATCCCAAGGGATTGCCAATATTCAAACTCAGGACAACTAATTAAATTTACAATCAATACAGTCTTTAGGGTGGACGCAAATAAATTTAAAAAATGCAGACAGAAATTTGACGGTGGGAAAAAGCTCCTAGGGCTAATGTGCCTACGCTAGTGAAGCCAAGCTCATTAATTTTTTGTGTGTACTCGAGTTTAGACTTGTGTATAAGATGAAGCTGTCCTTGTTTATATATAAATAATGTTCACAAGGCTAACGAGATGAAGATTTCATTATTCAGATTCTACTAGTTTACTATGTACGCTTTAAAACTAAGTACAAGCTCGATTTTTTTGATAAATTAACAAAAAAAAATTACCTGAAGCGATTCAAAACTGTAATTTAATAGTTATTCACGAAAAACTCGTTTCGTTTGCACCCCTAGTCAAGCGACCAACTAGATGCATTCTTGTAACTGTGCTTATTCAACTATAAACGCATTCTTTCCAAGTGGTTAAGTGTGGCCTAACAAAATACTTTTTTTTTCTTCTGTTTACAGGGTTTGAAGGTTCACAGGAGAAATTTCAAGCCATCCAAAATAAGATGCTATTTTACTCATTATTAGTAAACTAAAAAAAAGTCTACTGCTTATCTTTCTTTGGCTGAATAAGAGTCAACATGTCATGGAAAATGGATGTTTTTCCATGAATGATACTAAGATGGCTTGGATATACTACATAATATGTCATATGATGAAATAAACATTTGGCTTTGCACATCTTACTGTGTGATGAGCTTCTTCTCTCTCTCTCTCTCTCTCTCTCTATATATATATATATATATTATCATTTACAAATTTGTAAGTATATAAGATGTAATTTGCTTAAATCTGAAGCCTTCCAACTGATTGAGGGTACAGCTTAAAAAAAAAAAGAGGAACAAACTAATTGAGGGTCTCTTTTAGGAAAAAATATTGGGTAACCGTTACACCATATCAGCATTGTTATTTGATATAACCGTCCAGTAATAAGTAAACAAATTAGCAAATAAACCCCACTTAAACTCATAATCACCCTGCCATGTAATACTTAATCACCTCCGTGATAGGAAGTAAACCCTATTTTATCCTTTTTATAATTTTATTATTGAACCCTAATCACCTCTATGGTGTAATGGTCCTCTTTTAGCAGGCCAAGTAGTTTTAATTGGTGAAAAACTACTACAATATTTAAATGGAAGTACATAAATTTGATAATTCGTATGAACTCTATTTGTTATATGTCTACTACCGATTTAAAAGTGTTGATTAGTTTGACAAATTAGAATGGATTGGGATGAGACATGGTCGCATCGGTTGGCAGCTTTAATTAAAAAAAAAAAAATCGAACCTGTTTCAAGTACCTCCGATTTCAACGAAGGGGGCAGTTATTGACATAAAATTGTCTATGAATTCACATTAAAACTCTTCTAAGCCACATTGATTTTCTAGCTAAATTTTATGAGCAAGCCCGTTAGGCATAAGTTTCAAGCATCTTCATTGACTGAAATTCCTAGTTTGAAAAGTTCTATCCTATGCAAGATATGAATTTTGATCTTTTGGAAGCTGGACCAAAGTAAAAAATTAATAAAACATCCAACCAAACACAAGCCTCGATGAGAAGTGTGTAGCCAAAATTTGATCGCAATATTTATCTTGAAGTTCACACAAATGGTGTATTGAAATTCTCATAAAGCGATTCGTGTTGTGTCGTTGTGTTCGATAAAAATTCACTGGTTGCAAATCAAACCAAAAAATATCATTTGCAATGTTAGACTTGGTAATTAAGGTTGTCATTTTCACCCATTAACACAAATACAAAATAAAACCGATATACATCATATGAGTTAAAACTGGCACGACTGATTAACATAAATAATCCATTTGTCGTGTTAATGTCAAACATAAATAATGAGTTTAGTTATAGCACCGGAAAAAAAATTAAGCATTCAGAATTTTTCATTAAATTTTTTATCTACTAGGGTATGAATTGTTTTAAAATACCTCATTAACATGGATATTAACACGAACACCATATGAACCAAAATGACACTATCCAAACATAATATAAAAATGATACGACGTGACTTAATTGACACTCCGCCAAGCACTATTAGTTAATTGATTTAACAATTCATCAGCTTTCTCGATTTGTCGTAATCAAAATATGGTTAAAATGATAAAATTAGGCTACTTCTTGTAATGAAAACTCATCTTTGAACCATGAGCATAAATTCTGGTCAGGGAAAAACATTAGATTTGTAGAAATTTGGGAAATTCTGTGGTCCTCTATTGACTATGCAACATCAAGCTCTTGTCCTTTGTATGCTTTCAAGCAGAGTTTGGCACGGCTGCGGGTAGCAGCATGTAACTGAAATTCTTTGTGCAAGTCATTGGCCCCATTGGTTCAATCTGTAACATAGCAATTCTCCTAAGAGGTATCCGTCGTATCTCGAATCTCTCTGTCGATCTTCTTGTCATCAATCTTCTGGTATCGTTTTTGTCTCCGGTTTGCATCATTTAATACAATAAAAAACTAGAAAGGTGAAAAATTGGCAGGATGAAAAAAAAAAGGGATTGATAAAACAAAAGAAACATAGAAAATAAGTGTTGGAAGTCAAGGAGCCCAATGATCCAAGCCCCAATACACATGGCTGGAACCTATATACACCTAAAAGCTTTAGTATGAAAGTGGTGAGCTCATTCATTGTATATTAGGACACTTTAACTTATTTTTCTATCACATATAGAATTCCCCATATGCACATACAATACCAAATAGGTAACGAACGAAAAGTAGAGGGATGCGTCAACATTCCATGGTAGAAAATCTATCTCCAAAATTGGGCATATACAGTGGAAAGAAAATTATTTTTTTTGTTGAAATGTAAGCAATTTTTTAAAAAAATTTGTCCAGGTGATGAGTCGATTTCTGACGCCAGACTCTAGAAGACGGCTTAAATCATTTGTAGAAATGGTTACAAAGCCATATACAACTACTGGTGTATCCATCAAGCAAAAAGGTATTTTTTACCATAGACTTGAAAAACATTTACCAAAATATAAAAAAAAAAAAAAAGAGCAAGACAAAACATGTAAAGACTGGTTGCTCACAAAAGAAGACATTCTGGTTATATAAATAGGACCATTCTGCAATCAAATTTGAAGCAGAGCAAATTGTGCACTTGCACAAGCATTAGTGTATAAAGGTAGAGAGAGTTTTTTTAAACGTGTCAACATAGAAAAATGGCAATTGAGCGTTTTATCATTGTGGCGTTTATTGCCACAACCTTATTCTCTATGGTCTCTGCCGTCCCTGGAGTTGCCACATACTACACAGTCTATGTTCGTAAGTATACCCACTCTCTCTCTCTCTCTCTCTCTTTCTCCCTACCCATGTGTACAGAATTTTGATCATTTTCAAATTGGGTGAATATTAACTTCCTAAAAAGAATTTGGGCCAAATTTCAGAACTTGCATTTCGATCCAAACCGAATATAATTCGAATTGTGCGGTTAGGTCTCTGTCATATACTACATTTTGAAATTTGCGCATGTGACAACCATATTTTGACCATTCGATTCTCATTGTACAACTGTTTTGAGCTCAAATTCATTTATGAGTTTCGGCCTAATCTCAGAGAGTAATGCTACACTGACCAAATTTTGGGACCAAATTTGGAGCCCAAATGACATGGCAGCTGAGTTGGGTTCATTTATTTGGTGTCATGTCATTTGGGTCCCAATAAAAATTTCAAATCATATGCTGCCATGTCATTTGGGCTCCAAATTTGGTCCCAAAATTTGGTCAGTGTAGCATTATTCAATCTCAGAAGATCTAGACACTTCTAAATTTATGGTCCTAGCATAATTGAAGTTCTAGTCCGGGAATCATGTAACATGTAGCTAGAGTGCAAAGATTCAAATCATTTTTGGTATCGTACAACAGTTATGACCTAATCAGTTCAAGCTACGACTTCAACATGCAAAAGTACAACTCAATGAAATTGATTTAGGACCGATTCTTGTCGATTTTCAGCTTATTACATTGTAATATGACCATATTAGATCCAAACTTTTTCGAAATACCAACAAATCCAAGATTTTTCTCCGCAATCAAATTAAACTTTCTCATTTTGCAGCGTCGGCATGCTATGGGTTTGAAGACCAAGGCACCATGATTGCCGCAGCAAGTGAGGCCCTGTGGAACAATGGAGCAGTATGTGGAAGAAGGTATAGAGTTACATGCACAGGACCGACGAACCAAGGCATACCACAGCCATGCAGGGGTGGCAGCGTGACTGTGAGGGTCGTAGATCGCTGTCCAGGCTGCACAGCAAACGGCCTCGATCTCTCTCTTGAAGCCTTCTCCGCCATTGCTGATCCTACAGCAGGGAGAATCAATATTGACTACACTGAGTAATGCAGACACCTATTCTCCTTTATTTATATAATTTTTTTGACTTCCCATGATGCAGTCAAGAGGCCGAGGGATGCGTTCTTGCTATTTCTGCTTAGAGTTGCAAATAAATCGAGTTTGCAATTAACAGTTTGTGATCCATTTCTTAAAGCTCATACAATTATCAAACAATTAAGCTCGAGCTCAATCTTTAAATCGATTGATAAACGAACTGAGCCCAAGCAATAACTTGTTGGTCTCGAAGAATATAGATAACATAATATATGTTTTTATGTTTTCATAAATTATGTTTTATACCATCTATATAGTATAATATACATACACATGAGCTAAGTTGAACCAAACCCTAGTTTGGACTAGAAATCTATGAGCTTAATTATCTGGAACAAATATATTTAAAAATTATGACTATTGCAAGCTGATTCAAGACTCTTTTCCCGAACGAAAGAGTTGAACCAGAATAGTCTAGTGCTCAGCTCATGTCAATTCGATTCACTTGCATCCCTATTTCTCCGTACATTTAACTACGCATTCTATACGAGTCGGTAACTGTGCCCTACTAACACAACTTTATTATTCTTATTTCAGGGTTTGAAGCTTGATCTCTGGCAGAAATTTCAAGCAATCAAGAATAATAAACTCTATGTTACACCCCAAAGAGAAAAGAATAAAAAAGATCTACTGCTTTTCGTTTTTAGGTCCCCTCACCCTTATTGTTATGCTGGAATAAGAGTCAACATGTCATGGAAATCAGATGTTTCCATAGATGATGCTCAGAGGGCATGGATGTTATACTGTGTCATATGGTGAAATAAATTTGTATTGTACTATTTCATGAGGAAATAAACTTTCATCTTCGTCTATCGTCCTGATATGAGGATTCTCTCTCTCTCTCTTAGAATGCAGTCAAATTAATAATTTAGGCAAACAACTTTCTAGCCTTTGGCCTTCCCCAAACCGAGTAAATATTCTATATAACGGTGAAACCTTTATCAACCGTGATATCACCATCTAGTTATAAACTAAATATGCGGGCTAACAATTCAATATGTGTCACGTCCACGATCCAGTAACTACTACATATGCATCAAGTGGGGTTTATTAGTTCATATGTTTATTTATAATTGGATGCTAAGATCAAATATCAATAGTGACGAGGTATCACATTATGTTAAATTTAAGTGATATACACTCTATTTATGTTTTTTCACCATCAATAAATGGTGGGTTATCTAGAATTGAGAGAAATTTAGAAAAGATGCATTGAAGAGGATCCAAACCCCATAAGTCTCATAAATATTGATTGGAGCAACCACACAATATAGATCTTCCATTATTCTCCTTTGATTTAGCCTTCAATCCTATTAATGTCTAGAACAACATTTACTTATCCGTAGCAAATATCTACCTATTCTTGGCTATTATGAATTATGTCTCCTTTCTATCCCGAGCAGTTTATTAAATATAACAAGAGTGTTTAATCAAATACTATTTTGATACGATCTTATTGTGTATGCGATACAACATATCACGGTACTCTTCTGCATGTTGCATCTTCATTGCATTGTATTACCTCTTTCGAATCTAGCAACGATATCCCTTTAGATTCAATGATATGTACGGTGGATGATTGACTCTCCAACAGACCTAACAATAGCAGGAACTTTGTGTACTGAATTACCATTCTTTCTTTTTTTAATTGGATGTGTTATTGTATCGTTAGGGTTCCTAACTTTTAACTATAAAAGGGCTACTGGTCCTTTTGAGTTTGATGGATTTGCAAGGTAGTTACCAATCTAATTATCTAAATCTGTTTACTGAATATCTACTTCAAAGAGAGATGGCTATGGGGATGAGTGTTCTTGCTACCGTTTGCGTTGTCTGGAGCCTAATCTTAGGTGCATCTGCTACACCAGGGACTGCCACTTTCTACACAAACTATGTTCGTGAGTATAGTTCCTTCTTTTTATTTCTTCATCTCTCTCTCTCTCATTAAAAACATGTATGTTCAAGTGGTATTGTATCATGCTAGTTTTGGTAGATTATTTTTCAGAGTGTAAATTGCGTTGTACTATGTTATATTTAGTTGATGTCATTATGGGTTCATGTCGAGTATTTGTTATATTTAAACCCCCCCCTCCCCCAACAAAGCAAAAAAAAAAAAAAAATCCGATATCATTAAGAAAATTTTAAGCAAAAATGCTATTTCATAAATAAAAAAAAAGGTAAAAGCATATTTAATCACTATTTTACAAAAGTGATCTACACCCATTTTTGATACATAAACTATACTCTTTATATGTGTAATATTATATATACCTGTACATGTGATTATATTTAGGAAAAAAAAAAAAACTCGCCGGGGAAAAAAAATACAAAAACAAATGTTTCTTAAAAAAAGACTTTAAAAAATCACAACAACAGCAAAAAATACTGTCAATAATCCTTACCAAATAGTACCTAAATTATCGAATTTATATATTCGAGGATTGCTTATAAATCGACAATTCATTTACTTTGTAGCCTCAGCATGTTATCGCGACCAGAACAATGGCGTCATGATTGCTGCAGCCAGTGATCCTCTCTGGGCAAACGGAGCTATATGCGGGAAAATGTACAATGTTACATGCACAGGACAAACTAATCCTATCCCACACCCATGCACAGGCAAGAGTGTGAATGTCAAAATAGTGGATCATTGTCCCGGATGCGGCGGAACCCTAGACCTCTCTAGAGAAGCTTTCGCAACAATAGCAAATCCGGTGGCCGGAATAATCAAAATTGATTATCACCAGTAAGCCATATGTATCGGTTGGTTTTACTATACCAAGTTTACTACAATTAATCCACTATATTTGACCTTAGTAACCGTAATATAATTGAGTTTTTTTTTTCCTTCTGTGATTTTCAGGGTCTGAAGTTCTGTTAGAAAGCACTTAATTGGCATGCATGGTGGAAGAGAGAGAGAGAGGGAGAGGCAGAGGGAGAGGGAGAGGGAGAGGGAGAGAGAAAAGATATTAATAAAAGTTAGGATTGAAGTAATGAATGCATGTTTGGGTAGATGGGTCTTTCTAAAATGATTTATGCTCATTTTGTTTTATGCAATTGCCCAATAATAAAGAAATCAAAAGAGAGAGAAAGTTTTATGTTTTACCATATTTTATCATTGAGCAATGCAACTCATTTACACTTAATTTTATTTTATGGATTCACAATTTTGGCTAAAACAAGCAATTCAGTGCAAGAGACTCTTGTCATTGAAGGAGTCTGAAAAATGTAGCTCTGCATGCCAGTTATGACTTAAACCTTAACATCAAGGTTATAATTGATTAACAATTTTGGCTCCAGTCAAAAATATTTATATAATAAAATACAATACAATTCAAATCTCAAAAAATAAATAAAATAATTTTTACTTTTCGTAATTGAAATCTCTTTAAATTTTATTTTAAAGTTAAGGCGATAACTAATATTAACATCCCAAATTTAATAGGATAAATATGTCTTTAAAGGTATGTTTGGGATAATTTTTAAAAGTATTTATAGGATATATAACGTCTCATCAGTACATTAAAAAAAAAAAGTATTAGAACCACCACCGCTACTACCACCACCATAACTACCCCCACCACCTCCACCACCACCACCACCACCACCACTGCCGCCACCACCATCTCACCACCACAAGTACCCCTACTTCCACCCCCACCATTTCCATCACCATCACACTGATGTCATCCCACCATCAGTTTCGCCACAATCACCACCTCCATCACCCACCACTGATATTGCCACTCTACCACCATCACCACTACCCCCACCGATCCACCACCATTATCTCCACTACCACCATTGTGATTGCCACGCTAACACCACCGTTATTGTCTCATCATCACTCCTACCACCCTACCACCACTCGCCACCATCGTGGTTGTCATTGCCCTACCAGCACCCTCACCCCAACCCCACCCCCATGTCGTCACCACCACCACCACCATAACCATCTTCACTCACTACCAATTGCTACCACCGCCACCACCCATCACCATTGTCATCTCATTTTTATATATATTATTACTACCACCATCATCTCATTACCACTGTCACCCATTATCAGCACCCACCACCATCTGTCGTCTCCCACCACTGCCACTACCCATTATCACCCACCCCCATCACACTTACCATCACTATCGTGGCTCGCCACCACTCATCACATTATCGAACATCATTGTCCACCATTACCATCGTCACTGCTCACCACCAAAATTCACCACCGTTGTCGGGCTACCACCACCACTGTCAAACACCATCACCGTCACCCACCACTATCGTCATCACTCTTGACTGTCACTACCACTATCATTGTCTTCGCCCAATACCCACCACCACCATCATCGTTGTCACCCACGGTTGCCATTACCACCATGATCATCGCCACCCACCAGAATCATCACTGTCTCACCACCAACACTGCCGCCCCCCACCACTATTGTCCACCATCACTACCACTGTTCACCCCCACTATAATTAGTGCTTAAAATTTTTTTTATTTTTTTTATATTTGTGATTTACTTTTGAGTGTGAATACAAATATGTTTATTGTTGACCATTTTTTTTCATTACTTCGTGTCTTCAAGTATAGGCAATAACTAGTACTCTAATATAATAAAGCATTTCTTGAAAACATGAGGGGGTCACAACCATTGAATTTTTAAATTAGGTCTGAAATTATATCTTAATAGAATTTCACTTTTCACAATAATAAAATAAAAAATTCTAAACTAGTAATGAATTAAAAAAAAAAGGTGACCCAATTTGTGGATTCCACTAACTACAAAATTTAGGGATGGTCAAATGTATTAAGTCTCATTTCTCATATAAGAAATGTTTCTTTGACTTAAATTATTGATGCCTTGGTCATAATAGAGCAATGTTATAATGGCAATTGTCATTGACTAAATTTTTATATTGTAAAAATAAATTAGCATGGTGAAACAAGGGAAACAGAACAAAGAATTTTAGAATGATTTTTTCAACACATTTTGAGGGATTCGATTAGCTAAATATTGTTTCAGTTCACCTAATTGAGAATACAAATTTTATCATAAAAATAAAAAATAATTTGATAAACTAAAATGAACGATATTTTTTTGTGTGTGTAAATTTGAAATATAATAAAACCTTAAAAAAAATTGGCAAAACAAAATCGAGTGGAGGCAACAAAGACCTGTGTAGCTCCGCCACAGCATGGCCACCTAGGCCCTAAAGTACTACCACTGCCACCACAGTCATCACTCAGTGACACCACTCTGGCTACCACCCACCACCGTCACTGCAGCGGCAATCCCGCTGCAAATTTTTTCTGCAATTCCTTCAAGTAGCTTCTATTTCATTGAAGGACTAACTGTGTGCTTTCTGACCAAAAAAAAAAAAGAAAAAAAGGAGCAACGGGGCTATGAATTCACATTAAAACTTTCCAACCCATATAATCTTCTATACACAAATTCTACGAAACAGAGTCATTAGGCCACGAAATTTAGAGGCAAGTCATGTGCACAAATAATTAGTTTTTTATCAATTCCTTAGAAGTTTCAAGCCTCTTATTTGACTTAAATTCTTAATTGAAAAGTCACACAGTGCATTCTACAAATTTCGATGCTTGAAGTGCACCATTCAACGCGATACAAATACAAAATGAGAATTGTACAATTAATATTTGTTGTTTACATATGTGATGATATTGTCAAATCTTAACCACACGATTCTCATTACATATTTTTATTCTATAACTTCACATGCTCTGGACAAGCAACATATACCATTGTAGTGTTTGACTAGGTAGAATTTGTTAATTGGTATGACAAGTCACATGCATATTCTAGATCTTTCTTGTTCAAACCATGTTCAAAAAAGACCAAATTTGATTGTCTATCCTTATGAAAAGTAATCGTCGGAATTTGTGCCTAAATTCTAGTCAAGAAAATCGGTGAATTCCGCTTTCCTTTATTGACTATGTAGCATCGAAAACGCTTGTTCCATGCATGATTTTCAATCAAAGTTTGGCACGTACGGCTGCGGGTAGCAGCGGTTTGTAACCGAAACTCTTTGTGCACATCAGGCGGACCGATTGGATTTAACGTCGGCTCCAAAGGAGGTATGGTACTAAAGTTTATGATTTTTTTTTGTCAATATATAAGCTTTTAAATCTAATTACAACCAAGAAAAAAGTTATGATCAATTCTAAAGTATTAGGGTTGATGTTAAGAAGTATAGTTTTTTTGGGGGTCGTATTATAATTTTTAATCTTCAAGTTACAACTTTTCAACGGGTTAAATCTTGCCAAATACAAAAATAAAACACTTCTTTTTTATCCTATCCCAAACATACTCTAAAAAGTCAACGGGTTAATTCTTGCAAAATACAAAAATAAATTTGTTATGTCTGCTCTTTGGGAGTTTTCCTATGCTTTCCCTCGAACTTCTATTCAGCTCTCTGTTGTTACTTCCGCATCTAGTATAGATGCATTATTGCAAATTGTCCTAGTTAATTATTAGTTATACTAATGATTTACCAATGCATTCCAATAGCATTACTTTATAAAAAAATAAAAATAAAGTTTGTTACGATCTCACATCGATTAAAAATAATATTAGATATGTGTATATAATTTCTTTGGCACCCTTTTCTTACAAGCCAATTTTTAAATGCAAGTTCTACTCATGAGTTCATAACAATTGGTATTAGAGCTAGCTATCACGTTAAGTAGGGGATTGAAAACAATGTGAGTTGCGGCTCTCTATGCAAGGGCGGAGCCAGGATTTTGACTCAATGGGGGCAACTTAAATTTTAAAATTTTAAAATATAATTGTAACATTGTTTTTATTAAAATACATATTCTTGATAAACTGTTTATAAGCATGATTACATTAAAAGAATGTCATTTAAATGCACAACTCATGTATATACTTAAGTTTCAAAATACCCTATACTTTAAGAAATTTCAAAATATCTAGGCTTGGACAAAGAAGACGAAGGAAAAAAAAAACAAGTGTGAAAAAGAGCTGTCAAAAGTTAGCTTTTAAGAGTTAAAAACTAAATTAATATACTCTATACTTTAAGAAAATTTCAGTGAACCAAGTTTAAGAAATTCTTGAAATATTTAAAATTACACCTAGGTCTCAAATTTTTTTAAAATTTCAGTAGGAGCAGCTGCTAGGAGTAAAAAATGAGAATGAGCTGCCAAAAGTTAGTTTTTAAAGGTTAAAAATTATATTAATATACCCTATATACTTTAAGAAAATTTAAGTGGGGGCAAGTTTAAGAAATTCTATAAATTTTTAAAATTACACCTAGACTCCAATTTTTTTTAAAATTTCAGTAGGGGCAGCTGCCCCTACACTAAATCCGCCCCTGTCTCTATGGTCGAGTCACATAAGGGGTGACCATAGTGCTATTTTATTGAGTACTGATAGGTGAGTTGAAACGCCAAAGAGAATTGATTATCGTTGGGCCAATATCGATAAAGTGGACCGTCCATGGACGTCGGCTACAAAAGCGTGGTGAGATGTTACGATCTTACATCGATTAAAAATAAAACTAGATGTGTATATATAAATTTTTTGACACTTTTTTCTTATAAACCAATTTTTGCATAAATAAATTCTATCCATGAGTTCCTAACAAAATCTTAAACGTATTTGGATGGCAGCTTAACAGATATGGGTTGACCCAACCTGTCACATGGTAGCTTATGGGTGATCCGTAGAGTCGTGGGCCATCTTTTTGACCTGTGCGGTAGTCCCGACTGGTGGGCTGCAAAAATTTTAAAAACTCAAAAATAAATCAAATTTAAAAAATAAAATAAAGGGTTTTTTAGGTGTGGGTACATTTTCTAGTACTTATTTATCCAAAAATATATGGGTAAATGGTTTACTCTTTTAAGTACATTTTTTATTAAATTTTTTATGTTTAGGTACAAAATTTAAATGAAGTGAAATGCCTTTTATTTAATCACCCCTCCTTAAAATTATGCAGTCATGATTGACACATATTTTAGGAAAGATATATTTAAAGATTACATATTTGTTATTTTATTTAATTTTTGAAATTTGAATGTGCATGTTTGAGATAAATTTATGGATAGATTGACACTATTTTAGGAAACAAATATGTCAACTTTACAACTTTGTTAATTTTTTGAATTAAACGTATGTGTTCAAACTGTTTAGTCTTCTTCAACTGATTTGGCTTATTCTGCTTTCTTCTTCTTCAACGGTTTTTTATTTTTCAGGAGGTGATTTACTTTGAAAAAAGATTTGAAAATACCAAACATCGTCATCGGATTGAAGATAAGTTGTTAATAATTTTTTTTTTTTTGGATTTTTCCATGTTTTGGTTTTTTTTTGTATGGTGGTTTATGGAGGAGTAAAAAACTGGTTTTCAATTCAAATGGGTGTAAATGGTTCTTATGAGTGTAACTATTTTTAGTGTACACGAAATAATTATTTTTTGTATACTATTCGATCAACTCTTTTTTTTGGAAATTGATTTGTTGGATTTTTGTGTATGTTTTGATCGTTGTTGGGATGAATGGAAAAATCTGGTTTAAGTTTAATGGTTGTAACTGTTTTTAAAAGTTTTTTTAAAAAAACTACTTTTAAAAAACTGATTTGAATTTTCTATTTTGGAAGATCCTGTTATTTTCTTTTTTTTTTTGTTTTATGTTTATTTATCAGTACGTAGATAATTACTGAATTGCTTTGTATTAATGTTGTACATAACTGTTTAATGTAACTGTTGTTCTTTTCCTTTTGAATTGATGTAATGACATTCGTTTTTTTAATGTCTTAATCAGGAATGAATAGAATAGTGTTGCTTGTCTGCAAATATGATCTTTGAAACTTTTATTATCAGATGTTCTGTTCGTGCAACATTCGAACATTTTTTTTGTTAAATTCATATGTTTGATTTTGTGTATGTTTGTTCATTGTTGGAATGAATGGAAAAAAAAACTGTTTTGAGTTTAATGGGTGTAACTGTTTTTAAAATTTGTGTAACTATTTTTTCATAATGACATTAATGTACATTTTCGAAAAAATGTTACTATGGCATTGTTTGTTAACTGTTTTATTTTATTCTCAGATTATTAATCAAATATTGTTTTATGTTGTCAGCTTTTGCACTCCTTGTTAATCCTGAAGTATCAACATTTTGGGCTCACAAAGGAAGCTTGAGATCATGAGAGAAGTCTGTGGATAAGCCATCCCTCACTGCCTGGAACCCACATAAGACAAATAATTTTCTTAAAATCAGAAGAATAGTTACGCAACACAGTTAGACCTATTAAATTTTGAATATGAACTATCTATATTTGAATCCCAAATAGTTATTTAAAACAGTTACATAACTATTTTTAATCAAAAAAATCATGAACCATAAAGTTGTCAATAACAGGCTTATAAGAATTGAATCTTTAAAATCAGAAGAATAGTTACGCAACACAGTTAAAGCCATTAAATTTTGAATATGAACTGTTTATATTTTGAATCCCAAATAGTTACTTAAAACAGTTACGTAACTATTTTTAATCAAAAAAATCATGAACCATAAAGTTGTCAATAACAGACTTATAAGAATTAAATCTTTAAAATCAGAAGAATAGTTGCGCAACACAGTTAAAGCCATTAAATTTTGAATATGAACTGTTTATATTTTGAATCCCAAATAGTTACTTAAAACAGTTACGTAACTATTTTAATCAAAAAAATCATGAATCATAAAGTTCCTAATAATAGACTTATTAGAATTGAATCTTTAAAATCAGAAGAATAGTTACACAACACAGGTAAACCATTAAATTTTGAATATAAACAGTCTATAATTGAATCTCAAATAGTTACTTAAAACAGTTAAGTAACTATTTTTAATCAAAAAAATCATGTTCTAAATTATTATTATTTTTCTTCATATACATATGCTATAATAGTTCTGCAAATTCTTAATATAATTTTACAAAATTAGAGTTTTACGATTTGATTTTATTTTTGAATCAACTTATACAGGTTTATGAAAAAAGAATTAAATAATCAATGACTGAAAAAAAGACGGATATGTCATATGGTTTTATATTTTGAATCCCTCTACCGAAAAGGATAAGTTTTGATAATTAAACCCCCTATTTTACCTCTCACTTGATTTTATCCAAAAAAGAACGAATATGGCATTTTCATGGCCATAGAATCCCTTTTGCCTAAGAAGAAGGGATTAGATAATTAAACTCCTATTTTTTAGCTTCTATTTTTTAACTCCCATTACTTGATTGTAGCCAAAATTTTCGGTAAATATTCAAATGGTTTTCATCTATCTGCACTTAATTGAATGGCAATAGTGTCATTTTTTAAAAATATGCATTTTACCCCAAATAAGTTTTTGAGTTGTATTTTTGCCTAAATAAGTCTAAAAAATTGTACCGGCTTCTAAATTCCCCTAAAATAAATGTGTTTGGAAAAGATGATCCCATTGTGGCATGAGCAGTCAATGCCGACCCATTCCAAACGGAAATTACTAGTTAATTTCAGACAGTAGGAGACATAGATGGTTACGAAACCATAGATGGCTATTGGTCTATTCATCCAACACAACAAGAAGTTATTTCCATAGACTGGAAACATTACCCACCGAAACGTGTAAAGACCGCTTGATCACAAAAGAAGATTCCGTGGTTCTATAAATAGGGCCATTCTCCAATCTAATTTGATGCATAACCCAAATTTGTAGTTGCACATTCAAGGTAGAGAGCAAGCTACTCGTTTCTCACACAAAAACATTCAAAAAGGAATGGCAATTGAGCGTCTTATCATTGTGGTGTTTATTGCCACAACCCTATTCTCCATGGCCTCTGCCATTCCTGGAATTGCCACATACTATACAGTTTATGTTCGTAAGTATAACTATTCTCGCCCTCTTCCTCTCCCTCTCCCTCTCCCTCTCCCTCTTGTGTATATATAGATAGAATTTTGATCATTTGAACATGTGCCAAAATTTAGAAGGCGGATCTCAACCCAAATCATTTCAACCAAAATCATATGTAAGTTAGAATTGCGTGGTTAAGATTCGGTCATATCTACTATTTTAAAATTTGTACAAGTGATATGACTAGATTTTAATCGAAAAACTACTACAAATCCTTTTTTTTTTCAACCCAAGTTATGACCTAATTGGATTAAATAACAAGGTAAAAATGCCAAGTTACTTAATTCAATGAAATTGATTTCGGGTAATTTAAAAAAAAAATAGGATCGGTCCCAAGTTTTGCAAGATCAATTCGAAATTCATCAATTTGTTTCTTTGAACTTATTGATTTACAACGGTATGGCATCCTTTCTTGTGTTGGCAGCGTCGGCATGCTATGGGTTTGAAGACCGTGGCACAATGATAGCCGCAGCTAGTGAGGACTTGTACGCTAATGGAGCTGCCTGTGGAAGAAGGTACAGTGTTGCATGCACGTCAAGCACAAACTCAGTTCCAGCATGCAGGAATGGCCGAGTGACTGTGACGGTCGTCGATCGCTGTCCCGGCTGCCCACCAAATGGCCTCGATCTCTCTCAAGAAGCCTTCTCCATCATTGCTGATCCTGCAGCTGGGAGAATCAACATCGACTATAATCAGTAATCCCCACATACAAATCAACTCCTTTATTTTTACATGACTTGTTTGATCAATATAGAAATTGTTTTAGTGGTTTTAACACACAAATAAAAAATTATACATGTTCAATAAATAACTGACACCTATCACTTTGTTAGAATTTTTTTGAAAAACTCAACTTGTGTGTCCTACAAACTGCTTTTGTGTCAACTTTTTATTGGGTGTGCACATCAACAGTGTCAAATGATGTGTTAAATTTATACAATATTTTCTTCAATAGTAGAAAGTGTAAATGTACCGAATCGAGCCGAGCATATCAAACTATTCGGGATGTTATTCAGGCTCAACTAATTCATTTGTAAAGTAATAGTGTTTGGGATTGGGCTGAGATCGTGCCGACGTTCAAGTACCTTGTTCAAGTCTGGCACACCAAGTTTTCGTTCAAAGTCAGGCTTAGCTTGGCTGAATTTGACTTGTCGGATTAGATTAACGGACTCAAACTTATTGTCCAACTTAAACTCGAGTTAAAGCTCACATTCAAGATCAAGTTTGACTCATTTGTGCATATTTGATATATATATAGATGCAATTATATTATAATACTTGTTGTATAATATGTATGTTTATAATCCTAACGAGGTGAAAAGACATTGCCCCGAACTTGTCTTGTTTATTAAATGAACTTTTAAGTTGAGCATTATAAATAAATTCAACTTGGACAAGTTTTTATCCGAATCAACCCACAAACTACAAACGAAAAATTGTTCAAGAACATGTCGTTCAACTATGTATTTCTTGTTGCTGCTGTGCATGTTCAACTATGTATTTATGTTGAAGCAGTTAAGTATGTGCTAATCATACACAATGTTTTTCTTCTAATTTCAGGGTTTGATGCTTTCCTGAAGAAATTGCAAGCTATCAAGAATAATAGGCCGTTCACTCATTATCCCACAAAAAAAAAATTAATAAAACTGCTGCTTTTCTTCTTTTGTGGGCCCCTACCCTCATAGTTATGGTGGAATAAGAGTGAACGTGTCATTGGAAATTAGATCATTTTCCATGGATGCTGCTAAGTTGGCATGGACATACTATGTAATATGCCATATGAAGAAATAAACTTTCAACTTTACATATCTTACAGTATATTGTGCATTTTCTCTCTCTCTCTCTCTCTCTCTGGATTAACTCACCACTAATGCTTCCCTCACCAAAATTTTGATCTAAATTAGATATTTTTAATTATTTATGACCAATTAAAATAAACTTGTATACGTTACATTTTATTTACTTTTAATAAACTCGGGAAAAAATTTAGTTCAACCTTGTTGAAAAGCATGTGAAATGTTTTAGAACAATTTATTAAATATCAAAATTTTGAGTTCAATTTCAGTATATAATCACTCAAATATAACAAAATTTTGACTCAATGTATTAAAAACAGAAGGTATATATACAATTCGGATCGGATTGATTGTTAACGAATCAAATTGATATATCTAAATCCGAATCCATTAAATATAACATAATAGAATCGAATTTAAATAATCAATAAAAAATATTAATCTATATTTGGCGAATCAGATTCGGACCATTCCTATTCCTATCATGTCTCTATCTCAAATAACCAAATTTGATTGCATCCCCCAATGAAAAGTACTCTCCGAAATTTATGCCCAAATTCGGGTCAAGTATGTACGATTTCAAGCAATGTTTGGTACGGCTGCGGCCAGCGGGCAGCGGTTTGTAACTGAAACTCTTTTTGTGTGCTGTCTTGTGGACCGATTGGATTACAAAAACTCTTAAAAAGTTATATACGGTGGTATGATACTAATTTTTTTTATCGGTAGAATTCTCAATTGATTGATGTCAAAAATGCACCACAACCTGATGAAAAAAAGGCAACCTTTGTGCTAGTCAAGAAGAAATTGGATTATCCACCATGAGCTGGTTCGGATTGCCCGAATTCTTGAACCTCACCAAAACGACCGGAATTTGATTTTTATTATAGAGATCATCTTCAATTAACCAACTAATAAGTCTAGATAAGTTGATCATCTTTAATTTTCTCAAGATCATGTCAACTAAAAAGCCAATGACTAAATTATGAATTTGTTATGTCTTCTCTTTTGGGGTA
Source organism: Ilex asprella (assembly GCA_023539305.1). NCBI lineage: Eukaryota > Viridiplantae > Streptophyta > Magnoliopsida > Aquifoliales > Aquifoliaceae > Ilex > Ilex asprella. Next base: position 40,232,645 of record CM042188.1, on the reverse strand, counting down.
TAACTGTGCCTTCTTTCCAACTTCTCTTCACGTCTTTATTGTTGCTTCCACATCTAATGTAGGTGGAGGGACAGTTCAAGATGATTTGAGCTTAAAACGAAAATAGTAATTGTGGTATTTTTTATTTTTACTATTAAATTTTTTTAAAAAAATTAATTTATTTTTAATTTTTTTATATGAGAGAGAGAGAGAGAGAAGAATAATGTGTTAATGTTTTTAACTTTTACTTTTGTTTTTTATTGGAGAGAGAGAGATAATTTAATTTCAATTTTGTTTTTGTTTTCTACTTTTTTTATTGGAGAGAGAGAGAGGGTAAATATGAGTTGACTTTTGAGTATTTTTTATTTTTTTAACTTCTCATTTTTTTGATTTCTAATGTTATGGATTGGATTATGGCCCCAAATAATTATAATAAAAGCTTTGATTGAACTTAATTTTGGGAATTTTTTTAAGACTTAAAATTTATTGAATTTAATTTTTTTGTGAGCTAGTAATATACCGAAAATTTAATTTGATCATCCGGCTGTCAAAATTTTAAAATTCAAAATACTTGTCAAATTGAAAAATCAACAAACTTGAAAAGATAATCCCATCGTGGCCTTCTTCCAAAGTTAGTCTAGCACTATGACCAGTAAAACCCATCCGAAAATTTAATCTTTTCGCCTTTAGAGATACATATTACTAGTTTAGAATTTGTATTTAAGATTATGTTATCGTATTTTTAATACGTTTATCATTTTTTGGATAAAATTATTACCTTTTGAGTGCAATCAATTGCTGCCTTTGGGGCTGAAGTTACACTTTTTGGATATCCTTCAATTTTATTGGTACGATACTGAGAACTATAATATCTGTACTATAGTGCTCCCGAGTTCTTAGACGTCTCTCATGGTCCTAACCTCGGCTGGCCAACCCGCTAAACACTATTTATTTTTTCATTACAAATGGCAACAATTTGAATATTCATGGTATCTGCAATTACAAAGGCATTACTTCAAAAGTAAGAGATGAAGTTCATATCATTTCACGTCGTTATTCCTAAAATATTTGATAGAGGACTTTGTTAAGTTGAGTTGAATTGTCGAACCATACCAACCCATCCTATTTTATCATAAACCTAAGCCTGCCCAGCCCATAAGTTAGAGGCCAAAATTCTTTAACCCAAGCCCAGTCTATAGACCCATATTCTACTTTACAGCCTTAGACCTGGAGAATCTGCTAAACTGGGATGGGCGGACCGCCCGACCCATTGAGACCGACTTTACTAAGTTGTGGCCAACTAGTCTAATCCAATACGAGCAAAAACAAGATAGGAACTCTTGGCTTTTTAGTCATACCTTAGATCAGAATGAGATTTGGATCAAAGAAACTCAGGCTGATCTTTACCCAGCGGCATCTGGATTTTTCTTTACAGGCAATTCCATGGGCATGTCAATGGATTCTTTATCGAGTGTTATCTCAATCAATTTAATTATAATTGTATCACATATCTCGATACTCACTCGACGTGATTATTAATTGTGTCGTGTCATGTAAGAGAATGGCACGATGACTATCACTTGATCATAAATTCAAAATTAAGACATCATTCTCTATCAACCAAACCCATCAGCAATGAGCTAAAAGTCCAATTGAGTCATTAATGGAGTTCCTGGTCATTTTCACATAAAACCAATTAAACACGTAAACTGTCAAAATCAAGTTATTTGTATTAAAATCAAACATATGCACTATTGGCGTAAGTGGGTGGTGTGACACGTGTCATTTTCAAATTTGTTTCTAAGCGTACCGAAAATTGCCACCCATGCAACTCAACAATTAAGAGCCTTTCTGTAACGGATACCTCAAGCATAAATGACCTCAGTATCGTTATTTATGTAGACAGAAGCACATGAGGTGGCGTTAGGTCGTATGTATAACACTAGATAACTGCTCTCAACTGTTCCTGTGACCATAATAACATCAGCCATCAATGCTTTTAACACCTCTCTTTTTGCTCATAAAAATGCATCTCAATAAGTACAAAAGCCTGTGACCACAATGACATAGATTGGCCATTTTCTGCAAAGCTTTCGGATTCGGAAAAAAAAATTAAAGACCATGAAAAAAGAGTTGTTATAGATTTGAAATTTGAAACAAGTTTTCATTTATAGACCATATAAACGTCAAGTAATTGAAGACTTTTAATGGTTTTAGAGACCTCTTCACTTATTGTCAATTGAATTTGTATGTTCGAATAATGTAAATCTTAATAGTTTCTATAATATCTATGAAGAGGGGGACATTGCCCGTGGGTTGATCTCAGTTAACCAATTGTCATGTAAAGGGTGAGACCTTATCTGTCGGTCTTAAACATCGTACCCAGTACGCAAAATTCTCACCATAGAAAGGTCTAAGAGATAAATAATAGACAGCTTCACTTCCATTTTGGGTTGGACCGCATGTGTGCAAGTCATACATAATTAAATCCTTACTTGAACATGGAACTTTTATGTTTACTCACTAACAAATCCCTCAAAAACATAAAAGGGAAAAAGAAAATTCATCCTAGTTTCAGACTAATGCAACAAGAGGAGATTTTGCAAGGACTTTGAGACCATGATTGAGAGAGAGAGAGAGAGAGAGAGAGGAAAAACTAAGAAAAAATACACTCTGTACCGAGATCTGTTGCACATTTCCAACCTTTTTTTCCTTGTACTTTCTCTTCCTATTACGTCCCAAAATGATGAATTCAAGGTGTAAAAGTATACCCAAAACTCCAAAGAAAAAGAAACAAAAAATGAAATTAAACATTTTGGGAGAAAGAAGAGTGAACAACCTTGTTTTGTCTTCCCATTAGCCAAAGCAGGGTCCTCCTTGCAAAGGATGGTGGATTTGCTTGAGAATCTAAACTGTTGCTGCTTCGAAATTCCTCATCACAACCCAATTCACTTCCTCCATTTTCCCACCTCCTAATGTCAATCTCAGAAATAGTCCTCCTTGTACCACTTTCACCATTCTTAGGTTTCATATCAACATCAGCCCCAACATTCCGGTTCACCGGAAAACGGAAGGAAAATGCCCTTCTCGACGACTCCACCGTGGTTGAATTAGTCTTCTCTTCCTTCCCCCAGAGCCAAATCTTTGATACTGAAAAGCTCTCTCTCTTGCTCCTAGTAATAGCATTAGTACAATCACCACTAATACCACTACCACTACCACTACCACCACCGCCGCCACCTCTTTCAACGTCAATGCTTCTAAATGCTTCAAAACCGTTGACTTCTCTTCTTGAATCACAACCACATTCAGACATTGCAGGTCTGTGCCCGGGTGTTAATGGTAAAGAAGGCTTCTTACTTGATTGTTTCTTCATTGGGGTGGTTCTAATAGGTACTTGTAATGAAGAATTCTCATCCATTACATAAGCAAAAGACCCCATAGAAAAACACCTTCTTGAATCAACACTGTTGTCACTATTACCTTCACCTTCACCTTCACCTCCACCATCAACATTTCTAAACTTCCCAAGCTTAACAGCCACAACCTTTTCCTTCGAAACCTCTTCTATTTGTCGATCTTCATCGTCTTTCGCCTGAATTTCGCAAGATTTACGTGAAAGATCTGTTCTATCCAACTCGAATTCATCGTCACAATGAGCACCCAGATGGGAATTTGCTCTTGCAACTGAATTGGTGGTACTGAAAACACACTCTCTGTCTGAAACAATCTCTCTTGAACTCTCACTACCAGATTCAAGAACAAAGACTATTGGAGGACAGCTATTGTTTGGAGAGAAATCAGGAAGCAAACTAGCTCTACAAAGAGGGCAAGTGGAGTGTGACAAGAGCCAAGTATCTATGCACTCCATGTGAAAGGCATGGCTACATTTGGGCAACAATCTAAGCTTATCATCAGACTCAAATTCACATAAACAAACAGCACAATCAAATGGGTTTTTTACACCAATAATCGCTTTGTAATTGAAAACTGGAAGGGTGTCTATGAAGGACTGGTCAACCCCAGCATCATGTAGGTGAAAGAGCTGTTGTAACTGACCTTGAAGAACAGTGACGTTGTCCAGTTCATCTGGGTCTCTACTGGGGGGTCTCAATAGAAATCTAACAAGAAGGTGAAGCAAACCAGATACAAAGAAGACAATAGCAAGAATTATTATAATGAGCAAAATACTTGGGCTTACCTTGTTGTTTAAACTGAAACTATTGGATTGAATAGTGGGTGGTGGTGGCTGATAAGGCAAATATGGTTGCTGTGATGGAGAGAGAGAGCTTTTTTCTTTGATTTCTAGGAAAACCCAATCCATATTTTGGAGGAAAAGTGAGAGAAAACTCACCAAGACTGCAACTTTAGTCTTGAACCATATGAGTTCAAGAAGTTTATTTGTCAATTGCAACAAAAGCCAAATGAAGAACTCCAGAAAGTCATTCAAGCTAACAAAGAAATGGGGTTGCAAGAACTAAGATATAAGCTGGATTATGACAAGGACTTTAGGGGATCCCCTGTTATTTTTCCTGGAAAGGGAACCTGCAAGGCTGCAAGTCAATTTGGACTGTAGAGAGAGAGAGAGAGGGGGGGGGGGCGATTATTGAAATTGCAGGCAGAAGTAAATGTGATGCCCATAAGTTCACATTTCAAATGAGAGCAATAACTCTAGCAGTAGAGCAAGCATTAATTTCAATACGTATATTATATGGAAATAACAGTCATTCTATTTCATGGTTAATAAAGGCTGAAAAGAGAAGAAAGAATGCTTGGGCAATAATTTTTCGATCTAATTCATTATAATTATTGGATTGGGTCTCATCATACACTAGAACTTGGTATTAATACAACGATTATAATAAAATTATATTATAAAATTAAGAAATTAGATTAAATTTTTAGAGAAGATTTTTTTATGATTTTCATCGGATGCAAGACTTTGTGGTTGACTTTAAAAGAAACTCTTAGCACCAACCCCCAACGCACATTTAAGTCACTTAATTACAAAATTATTATCTGTAAAAGTAAAAATGCAGTCTGATAGAGAAATGTAAGGTCAAATTAGAAATTTGATAATTGCATACAGGATTTATAAACTAAAGACACATAATTGGCCAATTCAACCTACACATATCTAGAAATGAATCAAGTATATGTTGCATAAATTTAACACAACACATCTTAGATACGACATGATTTTAACGTAGGACACAATATGATTCATTGACAACTCTGTCATAGAATAAGGTCCCTATTGCTATACCTATGAGCTGTTTAGCCTGCTCACCTTCTGGTGAAGTGCTTCTATTCCAATTCCAGCATGATTTCAAGGAAACCTCTTGTGGGTAAGACAAAACATAGAAGGTGAAAGTCAAACTTTTGGAGAATTCAAAACTATGAGAGATGTAATTATCTGGAGGAAAGAATAGAAGGAGAAGCATAGGGAAGTGTATTTTTTGACATCATTGAGGAAGTGACACACTTTCTCATAGTTTTGGTGCTCAACTTTTTCTGCTGTCTAAAGAGAAGTCAGAGATGGAACCAGAAACCCACATAGAAGAAAGGTCTTCCACTTTCTGTCTCTTTGTGTTGAACTTGTTCTTTAGGCTTTTGGTGTCAAAATGACAAAAATAATAATATTGAGAATAGAATTAAAAAAAAAAAGATGGATAATAATGACAATGGTCAGAATAACAGCATTAACGACAACTAAGAGAGAAAAAAAATAATGACATGACAGCGATAATTACAAAGCAAAGAGAAGAAAATAGGGGAAAGGAGTATTTGATAAGTTTTTTTTTTTTTTTTATCAGAGAGTATTTGATAAGTTGACTATCCCAATTGTAAGTGCAGTATCGCACCCTCAAGAATTTAGACTGACTTAGTCCTAGCACTATTCTAGATAATTTTTGCCTCTCATCCTATATCGATTAAGAGCCGTATTCCCCCCTGACCATATAAGTGTTCCCCACTTATGTAAGAGGTACCTATTAGCCATCTTATCGTCTTTTTGTAAGTATAGCATCGTACACCTCTTAAGAATTTGGACTGACATAGTACTAGCACTAGTAGTTTTTGCCTCGTATTCCACATCGGTTGAGAGTCGTCTCCCCCTTGTCATATAAGTGTTTCCCACCTATGGGAGAGGTATTCACTAGCCATCTGATCGCCTTTTTGTAAGTGCACCATCGTATACCCCTCAAGAATTTGGACTGACCTGGTCCTAGTACCAGTAGTCTTTGCCTCTTATCCCACATCGGTTGGGAGTCATCTTCCCCTGCTATATAAGTGTTCCCATCAATTTTGACGAGTTAGTCCAAGGTGAAAAAAAAAATTCACTGCAGAAAAAGTTAAATAATACGGTTAAATTAGAAGATCAAAATAAATATAAATATTAAAAATAAACACAATAATTCTTAAACAATTACGGACTCAAACCCACCACATATCTAACCCAATAAGGACATGAAGAGTACCAAAAATAGGTGTGGGCGTTCGTCTGTATGATTGGTTAATTAGGGATCTTTGAGAAATATGCCTTTGACTTTTAAAGGTGTAATTTGATAAGATTGGTCTGCCTTTTACATTGTTCCATATAATTGATAAAATTTTAGAGTGATAGTAAAAACGAATTATAAATATAAAATTTTAAAATTTTAATTTTAATAATATTTTAAAATTAAAATTTCTCATGAATATCTTAATTCTAGTATTGATAGTCTATCTTTGATTGAACTGAAGAAATAATCAATTGAAATGCATAAAAATTGATCCGAATATTACTAACCGTTAAAAAAAAAATTGAGTTTACTTAGAGGAAACAGTCATGGTTTATTTTATAGAATTAATGATAAAAGGTGGGTTGTGTTGTAGCACCGTGTAGCTATGGATTTAGATTCCTTCCAAAATATTTATTCCCTTAGTGATAAATTACTTGTCAATTGAATTCATGATGAAAAATCTAAATTAAGAAAAAATATATTTAAAACGATTGAAATCCGATAATTTTGAGTCTCCGCCAAAGTTATGGTAGCACAATTAGTTAGGTACGGACATGGCTTGGTATGCTGTGACATGTGAACTAGGGTCTAGGGTGAAGGGTTACCATTGCACATTTTAATGTTGCTGGCAAGAACAGTTGGCATTCTCAATCATGTTTCACCAAGACAAAATCGCTCAAGAATATCTTAGTTTTGGTATAAATTGTCTATCTTTGACTGAATTAGAGAAGGGATTAATCAATGTGCGCGTAAACTGGTTTTAACACTTTTAACCGTTTAACTAAAAAAAACAAGGCAAAATCTGGGATTTTAAACTTTTCAATATAAAAGGCAAAGAGCTAGTAGAGTGTGTCTTTGCAGTCTTCTTGCTTTTGTTTTGTTATGAAGAATACTTAGTAATTTCAGTAGAATTATGAACTCTATGTATATTGACTCATACTCGTGGGATCCAAGACCTGTTATTCTATTTTATTTATTTATTTTACATAAAATATCTGCAAAGATATGTCACTCTATATATCTGCCAAGAAACGTTGCTCTTTAGCACTACAGTAATTTCAGAAGTGTTATTTTTTTTTTTAACTATTGATTCATTGATCTGATTCCTTTCCTAGGTTGATGTCTAGGGTGGATTTTAAAACTATGATTTGTATTACTTTCCAAACATCAGCAGGTCTGCACATAATTTGTCAAATCTCAATAGGTGATAATGTAATTTAATCTATGTCTGATCACCTCTAATCCAAATGCCTGTCAACATAGCCGTCCCATTGTTCGTGATTTTAAAATCCAACAGTAGAAGCAGTGGTCATTAAGTCAACCGCTAACTTCCGTCCCCGTGCCAGTCCCCTTCATCCCCCATTTTTTTCATATCATTTTTATTTATCCAATTACAAAACAAGTTTATATCTAATCACATTCTGTCACCTATTTCATATAATCACTCATCCACCCTCCTACTAATTAACTACCATTCTTTCCAAAAAAAATTTCCTTTGGGAAAAGATTTATCAGTAACACCCTATAATTTACTATAATTCTTATTTATATCCCAAGGTGATGGGGTGCAAAAATATTTTTAAAAAATTAAGACTCATACATTACAAAGATCCACTAGTAAATACATATAAACGTCTGTTGTGTACGTAACAACAACGGGCATGCAGATGGAATAAACTCTTTGAATGGATAGAAGCGACAGTAGTGTCTATGGGATTCCCTCATGTGTCACTATATATTTTATATTCCGCAAGCAAATTTCAGTACCATACTTTTTTTTTCTTTCAAGGAAAAAATTTAACGCATAAAAATTCCTTATTTTATGATTTTACTTCAATTTATCATTTCCACAATCAATAATCAAAGAAAAATTAAAAGTCTAAAATCATTAGGAAATATGGTACAAAAATATATTTTTTCTAAATAGCATAGGACTACCCTTAGCAACAATGGTTAACCAAACACTTTGACAATGGAACATGCCAGGACAGACCACCTCATGACAAGGGGCAAGACAATTTTTCAAATGGGAACATTAATCTATCATTGTGAATTGATTTTTCATATGATCAGAGACCTGTTACACCTCACTTCTGCAAACTACATTGTCATGATGACATGGTTCCTATATGAGTTTTTTATATATATATATAAATGAATCAAATTTTAGTTTGAATCTTATCCCAATCAATACCAATTAACCCATACGAGACGGAATTTTTTACCATGAATTTGAATACGTTTTTATCATAGTTCATGGACTCAAATTTTAATATACCGGTATTTGAACAGATTATTAGCCAATTTGAATGATATATAACAAAAATTGAGTTGAAATTCAAATGTAATTTGAGTTATGGATTTGCAAATTAATAGAAATTTGGTCCAATTTTAATTTGTTGACATTACTTTAGAGCCGAGTGTTGTCATGACTTCATTGTCTACATGTATCACACCACCCTAAAGTGAAAAGCGGCAAGTTTTTGAAAGTGTGTCGCAACACTAAAGTCATAGCCTCGTGGCTCAGAAAAATCAGCCCCCATTATAGATTTAGTATTTTCAATTGAGGCTTGTTTGTATTCATCTCCAATATAAAAATGCATATACCAAACTATCTGACTCTTCATCTGCTGGTTCAACCACTTCCACATATGTTTTTAATGTTAAAAATGTGAAAACCACCAAGGTAATCTTGTCTAAAGTCTACAAACCTTATTGTCAGTCTTCATATATGTGGGCCACTCAAAATCAACTCCAATTTTTGGTTCAACTCTGCGTATATGTAGAGAGAGAGAGAGTGTGTTGTGATTTGTATGCGATAAACAATCAAAAAAACAAAAAAATAGAAGATTAATACAATAATTTTTACGTCGTTTGGAAACTTGCCTACGCCCATAAGAGAGCGGCTGTCTTGTTTTTATTCCATACCAAAAATAGAGTTACAATTTAATACATATAGGTTATAATCTTAATTAGGACAAATCCCAAAGACACATGCGACTCTCCTACTCTATATACCGCCCTCCGGAGTATGGAGTAGGAGAGTCTGGTGCGCTCATTATCCTCGAACTTGATAGACTTCTCCATATATTGAATATAAGTCACCTGAGAGAGAAACACAGCGAGAGAGATTATCCTCAACTAATCCACTTGATCAACCTACCATTTAACAACTCTTTGTCCCATGTGCTTAATGTCAAAAGGTTTTGAAAAACTATATAACTATGGCGTCTGATAGTCCCTCCATGTGCATGTGCATGCAAGTGATTATTGATGCCCCCACCATTACACAGACCAACTTTTTTAATATGGGAACTGAGGATCTGTCAACGTTTGGCAATCTCAATAACTCCAAGATCGAAGCTAATTAAGAGCTCCATGCTTGATATATATATGTTACCTTTTCAAAAATTTCCACATATTTCGGATCTTAAAAGTATCAATCATTCAGTTTTCAAGGAGAAACTAAGTACAAAAATCTCCTGATTGATGTTGTGGTTGACTAAACACAATATGACTTGGTGGGATAAGTTGTGTAAATGTCTGCTTTGTATACCAAACACAAATCGCATTATTGGACCAAGTATATGGAAGGAGGAGTAACAGAATAACAACCCCTCAGAATTTCCACTTTTCGTCGTAGATGGTGGATAAAGGACGGTTCAGTATTACATTAAACTGCTGTCACTATGAGGTTTGTGAGTCTTATTTTCACATACAGTAAGATTGCATTCGCACTTATCGTGATGGATGAATCCAATTTTTAGGTTTAGGAGGACGGCCTCTTTGAAAAAGTTTCAGAAAGTATTTAAAAAAATAGAAATAAATTTAAGGATTTAAAAATAGAAATATCACTTTCATGATTTTTGAGTCAAATTAAAAGACTTTTCAAGCAGTTATAGCCCAAACATGTTAAAGCTAGATGCATAATGGGTAGTCTCATTTTAACCTCAAATTAAGTTGGTAGATCGTGTTAAGAACAAATTTGACACAGTGAATTAGGTAGCAAATTAGATCAATAAATTAAGTCTCAACAACATTGCTCAATCTATAACTGCACCAGAGTTGGAAAACATGAATGAGCTCATAAACGTTGAACACCATGATGATATTGATGGGTGTAGTTATGGTTAGTGCAGACATAATTTATGGCAAATTTGGCATTGGTCATTTGGTATTAATCACTATAATGACTATAATGTTCAAAACTATACTGAATTGACTTTTTGAATAAAACCATAAACCATAATTTGAGATAATATATCGAAACTTTTATTGCAACAATCATAGTCAATATATGACGTTCCTGACACCGAGTTCCAAGAGACAAATGCACACAATATTACCCTTGCATACAGAAAATCTATTTCTGTAATTTGAATCTCATCCTTTAATATAAATATATACAATGTTATCCCAGCATACAAAAAAACACCGCGTTAAAACTCACCCTTTAACTTGAAAGAGAAAAAAATGAGTAAAGGCTGACCGGGTGACCCAACTTGACGGCAATGTCAGTGTAGACTACAGTAAAGAAGCAAGAGCATTAGTAATCGTTGAACATTAGATAACTCACACTCTATTTTAAAAGAGGAAAAAATGTGTAAAGGCAGATCTGAGTGACCCAACTTGATGGCAAGGTCGATGAGTTGGGTGAACAAGTGTAACTATGGTAAGAAAACAAGAGAATTAAGAATAGTTGGTTGTCAGATAACTCACCCTTAAAAGAGGGAGAAAGTGAGTACAGGTCCATCAGCTGTACCCAAAGATTTTGATGGAATGCAATGTGCAGCAAAAATCTCTTCTTTGGGTCATAGAGGAGCCTGCCAAGCCCAACTAATCCATAATCTATACCTGCCCAAGTTAGAATGCTTTGGGCCTCTTCCCCAATTACCAAAATCCTTGGTGCAAGTCATTATCAAATGGGATGTCTTTTCAAGCTGTCTTTTTTCTAGTTGGGAACTAGGGAAAAGCTGTCTTCTTTCCATAGGCTTGGCTCCATCGACTATAGGTTTTCAAAAAGCCCAAATTCGGCAATTTATAACTTACAACCATGCATGGCCTTCCTCTCTTATGCTCTTCTTGTCCCTTTCAATTGGGCTGTTTTTTTTAAGGACAATGATTCGAGAACTAAAAAAATAAATTTGATAATTATAATTATTATTTTTATATGAATTTTAGTACTTATTAAAACTCACTATTTTTCAATAATTATTATTATCAAGTTTACTTTTTAAATTCATATACCATTAGTCTTTTTTAAAATCAATATTTACAAGAAAAAAATTCAATCATACCTCTTCTAGTTTACTATATCTTCAAGAACATTCTCTCTATTATCAAAAATATTCCTGACACATTTTTTAATTTACATTTAAACATCATTAACAACCCCTGCCATTAAACCACCATTTCTAACAAAAAAAAATTATCTAAAATATTAAAAATGCTCTTAAATAAACTTCAAACAATCTTTCTACATAAAATTTGAGTCGATTAAAATTTATTTTTTTATATATTAAAATTCAAATTGATTAAAATTTATTTTTTTATATATTAAAATTTGAGCCGATTTAAACTCCAACCTGAGCTGTTAACGCCAATTAAAATTCACTTCGAGTCAATTAAAATTTATATTTTTTATTTATTAAAATTCATGTCAATTAAAATTTATATTTTTTATGTATCAAAATTTAGGCCGATTAAGATTTGACACAAGATGATTAAAATTTGTTTTGAACCATTTAAAAATTAATTTTAATTGGCTCAAATTTTAATGTATGAAAAAATATAATTTTTAATCAACTTGAATTTTAATATTTAAAAAATAAATTTTAATTAGCTCAAATCAAATTTTAATTGACTTGAATTTTAATACGTAAAAAATTTAGAAAATAAAGGGAGTCATATTGAAGATATGCCTATCCAAAGGGGTTGTGGATGAAGTTTTTCCTCAAATACTGATGAGCCAAGCCCAAAGGTCCAACTCATGCTATAAACTCGATCCAAGTTTATAGCTTGACTCCAAGAGATTCAGTAAATTCAACTCAATGTAGTCAACCCGATCAAGCTCATCAACTCAAAGAGCTACAGGGAGCATGCAAGGGTCACAAGAGTCTCTTCCTAGCCATCTTGGAGTGAGAGTCATCAAAGAGCCCCCTGTTAGCCATCTTGGAGTAAGGAGCATCCAGGAGCCTCACCCTCACCGCCTTGGAAGGAGTCAACCCTCGCCTTATCTTTTGACCGAGTCTCATGGTGAGCACCTCAACCGCCTCACTTGTTTAGAAGAAGTCGTCAACTCCACCAGAATAGTTATTTAGTTGCTATTGAGTCGCCCCCAACTTGTTAGGGGACGATTATAAATTATAAGTCCCACCAACACTTGGAGGCAGATGACACTTTGTGGAGCACAACTCTCCCCTCTTCCTCTAAGCTTGTATCTCTCTACTCTCCTTGCACACTTGAGCTAATAAAGTGCCTAGTGACCCTAGCCATTCAGAAGTGGACGTAAGTCACGTTAACCGAACCACTATAATTTTTATCTTCTCTCTCTACTTTAATTATTGCATTTACTATTGATACTTAACAGATGGTGTGCAAAGTCAATTTGTACATCATCAAATACATCATGGATAATTTAGTAAAATTATACTTTAGTTAATATTTTTAATTTGACAGGAGTGCTAGTAAATATTCAAAAATTAAAGAGAATGTTCTTGAAAATATGATAAATTAAAAAGAGTGTGAGTGAAATTTTCTCTATTTACAATGGGAAGGAGGACAGCGAGGTCCAAACCCACTAACAATTGTCGTATCTCTCTGTCATCTCTCTTCTCCTTTCACTTAATTTCTTTGGGCCTTTGTCTTTCTAGGTTAAACTTAAACATGAATTCTTCTTAAAAGAAATTTATTAAGAGTATATTCCAAGTAATCCTCAATCCACTAAAAGAAAGGGAGGACCACACCCCAACTATGTGTGGAGCCTCTGGGGTGGAGAACTCTCGTCAATAAGGTTCGAAAGGTAGAAAAAAAAAAAAAAAAAGACAATTACAAAGTATGCCCCTAAAGGAACAAAGAGTGATTTTATAACCCATATTCTAAAATAAATAAAACTAATGGAACAAGATTGTAATATTTCAAATATTAGAAAATTTAAGTGATTAACTGATAAATTTTGAGAATATGAATGTAATTCTCCCTAATGTTTTTGATGCATGGAAAGGATACACCGTTTATCCTAGTACTAGTCTAGTGGTTTCTTATCTTGAAGTAGATGACTCCCCTTTTGAATCTTCAATAGGGCCACAAAGGGAATGTTGAAAAAGTCGGCCATTCCTAACTAGCAATCCAAAAAACTTTTTGTCATTGAGTTTTAACTCCTTTGCTTTGTGTTCATTTTCTTTCTTCATGCTCGTGTTTGGGAGCAATAACCATGAAAACAACTAGCCCTCCCGATACAATAAATGGTTTGTCCTTAGGATCAAAAAGAAAGAAAAAAAATTAGCAAATTGACCCTGGTTCCACTGTCGAATCTATTCTTGTCCTCCTTTAAATGAGTTGAAAGACTCCTTGGTTCATTACGAGGGTTGTGAGTTGCGCCTTCTAACAATAAGAACTTTGGAAAAAAGTGGTGAGTTTCACACATTCTAAGTTTGACTCGTTCACGATTAGGAAGATTGGCCGCAATCTGAGCAGTATCGTCCACCCAACCTTACCACCTATAGGCGATCATCCATTCTACAGTCGCCCAAAAAGGAACTGTAGTGATCTTAAATAAGAATCATATAGCAACAAATACAGTTCCCATAAAAATATCATTATGTGCTCCATTTACTATTCTTTCATACTTTATTCTCTTTACCATCCAATAGATCAACAAAGCATGAGCACGTGCAAAGAAGGAAAAGCCAAATACTTCAACCTAACGGAAATGAGCAACGAAAAAATGACAAGATAAGGTGCCTTGGACACTCCTCATTTAGAAAGAAGGATCGAAGGTTTTGGGCAATTCCCTCCATTGCCTCCTTGGATAGGCCCTATGTTTTGTGTTTGGTTGAGTTATAATTGATGGGTCAGGGCTAAGGGCCCAACTCATGTTATAAATCCAGTCTAAATAAAGAGTCCAACTAGACAAGATTCAATGGGTCTAGCCCAAATGAGGCATATGCCCAATCAAGCTCATCACGATTCGATGAGTTACATCACAAAGGAAGAAGAATGGGTCATCCTAGCCACCTTGGAGCAAGGGTCATCTCAAGAACCTCACCCAAGAGTCAAGAGTCTCATCCACACTGTCTTGGAAGAAGTCAACCATCAGGTCATCCTTTGACTAGATCTTGTGGGAGCAACGTAACTTACTCATTCGTTGAGAAGATGGTGTTAGCTCTACCAAATTAGCTTTTTAGTTACTGATCGAGGCAACTATAAAATATAAGTCTCGCCTACACATGGGGGACATCTTATATCTCTCACATCTTGTACCTCACATGAGCTCGCATTGCTTCCACTTGAGCTCTCATTCCTCTCACCTATTTTCCACACTCCTACAACAATAAAATACCTTGGTAACCAAATCTCTTTATAGTAAATGTAGGTCACCTTAACCGAACCACTTAAATTATGTGTTGCTTGTGTTGAATTTTCTCTCTCTATTTTATTATATGCATTAATTACTGATCACTTAATCGGTGGTGCATAAAACTAATTTGTGCATCATCAGTTTAGTGTCGTTTGTGGGAATCGACAAAATTTTCACCTAATTACTTTTCTTGTTGTACCTATGACGATCACCATCAGATCCATGAATCAACCTGAGAATAATCCACTACGAAAGGAGGAGGTTGCTCCTCCACCAACCAATTCCGTTCCAAATGTACAGCAGCTGCTGGAGAAAATGCAGCAACTTGTAGCTCAGAACCAGCAGATCCTACAACTGATGCTCGCTAGACAACAAGGAAGAACACAACCTGTTGGACCTCAAGCCATTGGAGCTCCATGCCTTGGGCGTCAAAGAGCTCCGCACTTAAGAGCCCCCTTGGCCTCCCATACAAGAGGGCCCACCATGAGGGGCCTCCAACTCTTCATCCAACTCCTACTTCTCATGGTGGAGACCCTCATTTCCAAGAGTATGATGGCAAAAACCAAAGCGTGGAGCATGAGAGTCATTTCCAAGACAAATCCAACTGAACTCTCAATCACTAGGACGAAAAAATAAAAGAGGTACAGAATCAACTGTACGACGTCTTCAACGCTATGAAGGCACAAGGACCCGAGACCGTGGATTACCTAGTAAGACGAATCGACATACCTTTTTCGTACTAGATGTAGCGAACTACCCACTTTCTCAAAAGTTCAAAATGCCATCCGTACAGACTTTTGATGGTACAAATGATCCACTTGATCACTTCGAAACCTACAAGACCTTAATGCAACTGCACAACATCCCTAACAAAATTATGTGTAGGACATTTCGATCAACCCTGAAGGGATCTGCCCGACAGTGGTTTGTCAAGCTCATCCCTGCCTCCATAGGCTCCTTCGCTTAACTAAACAAATCATTTGTGGCATATTTCATTAGTGGACGCCGTCACCATAAGCCTTCCACCCACCTCCTCAACATAAAACAGGACCGGGATGAAATTCTGAGAAGTTACCTTGCTCGTTTTAACAAGAAAGTCCTCCATATTGAGGAGTCCGATGACAAGGTCAACATGACCACTTTCTTAAGAGGCCTACGATCATCTACCTTTCTCTTCTCAATGATGAAGCACCCATCAAAGAGCATGCTAAAATTATTGGCAAAAACTCAGAAATGCATAAACGCCAAGGATATCACCAAAGTCAGGCGAGATGAGTCATCGTCATCATCATCACCACTTGTGCCCAACTCTAAAAAAAGAAGCCATAAAGAGATAGGCATTAACAGATTTTATGGTTGAGCTCACATTGTCTAAGGAAAGAGATTGTCAAGAAGACTCAGCGTTAGCGCAGGGCCTATCAGTGCTTCTACCCAGGTGCCCAACTCCTGAAGCGCCCAGCTCCTCAGGTGCTCAGCCCTAACCTCAAGTGCCTAGCTCCTCAAGCGCCCAACCTCAGGCTCCCAGCACCTCAGGGGACAAGCTCCTCAGGCACCCAACACCTCAGGCGTTTAGTTCCTCAACGCCCTCTTCATCTCCATCTATTAGAATGGGCCTCCAACTTGGTGACCTTCCCATGGCCTAACTCTCAAATTCCACCTCTGCTACCATGAGGGCAGTCTTACAGTCAATATATCGCCAACTCAGCGGCTCTCTCGTAGGTCGCCAAAAGCTTGGTCTATCTCTAATCTACTCTTAAGTAGACAGTCTATGTCTCCAGCTGAGCGGCTCTCTCGCAGGTCGTCAAAATCTTGGCTTATTTCTGTTCTGCTCTCAAACAGACAGTCTATGTCTCCAGCTGAGCAGCTCTCTCACGGGTCGTCAAAAGCTTGGCTCATCTCTATTCTACTCTCAAGCAGGTAGTCTATGTTTCCAACTGAACGGCTCTCTTACAGATTGTCAAAAGCTTAGTCTATCTCTACTCTACTCTCAAGAAGACAACCTATGTCTCCAGTTGAACGGATCTCTCATGGGTCACAAAGAGTTTGGTCTATCTCTACTCTACTTTTAAGCAAACAACTTATCTCTCTAGCTGAGCAACTCTCTCACGGGTTATCGAAAGCTTAGTCTATCTCTACTCTGCTCTCAAGTAGGCAACATATATCTCCAGCTGAGCGGCTCTCTCATGGGTTGCCAAAAGATTGGTCTCTGTTTTTCTCTCAAGTACCAGCCTATACCTTAAGCTTAGCAGTTCTCTCATTGGTCGCCAAAAGTTCGATCTCGAAAAGTGCAGCCCTTTCACGATAAATCCTCAAACCTCTACCTCATGTGGGCAACATCATAATCAGTCTACCTCCAGTTTAGAGACTCTCTCACTGGTCGACAAAAACTCGATCTAAAGAGGTGTAACTCTCTCATGAGTAATCATCAAACTCTGTCTTTTCTCTCACACAAGCAATCTGTCTCTCTCTTTAGGTAATCATGTTAGATATTTTGATGTTGGAATAAAATTGTGTTGCCATCTCTAGGCACGTTTTTAACTTAGGCCATCTGCAACCCGCAAGACTTCGAATATTAACAATTGAGCCCCTACCACCTAACCAGGCAAGTGAAACCCCATGACCTAATCGGACAAGTTGATCCCCGAAATTCAGTCAAAGCGCAACATAGACGTAGTTGGATTCGTCTCAGATTGCTAAAAAATTGATTGCCTTGACATTGACTTTAATTTCATAGTCAAGATGAGTCTTCATCAGCTAGGATCCAAGTTCAACTAAATACCCTATTCTATAAGTTTTATTGGACACATGGCATTGGGGGAAAATGATAGGTCAGACCCAAGGGCCCAACTAATGTTATAAGTCTGGTCTAAATAAAGAGTCTAACTAGACAAGATCCAATGGGTCCAGCCCAAATGAGGTTCATGCCCAATCAAGTTCATTAGGGTTCGAAGAACTACATCACAAAGAAAGGAGGAATGGTCATCCTAACCACCTTGGAGTAAGGGTTATCCCAAGAGCCTCATCCGAGCCACATTAGAGTAAAGGTCATCCAAAAGTCTCATCCACGCCGCCTTAGAAGAAGTCAACTACCACGTCACCCTTTGACCGAATCTTATGGGGAGAGCCATAACTGACTCATCCGTTGAAAAGATGGTGCCAACTCCACCAAATTAGTCTTTTAGTTACTGATAGAAGTGACTATAAAATATAAGTCTTGCCTACACATGGGGGACCTCTCATATCTCTCATATCTTGTACCTCACTTGAGTTCTCGTTGCTCTTGCCTGCTTTCCACACTCCTACAACGATAAAACACCCCGACAATCAAAACCCTTTATAGTTGACGTAGGTCACCTTAATCGAACCACTTAAATTGTATGTTGCTTGTATTGAATTTTCTCTCAGTATTTTATTAGTTGCATTAATTACTTATCACTTTACCGGCGGTGCATAAAACTAATTTGTTTATTAGTAATGACAAATGGAAGATCCATCTAACCTATGTTTGTTTATATGTTTGATTACCTAATGGAGCCATACATGCTGGCCAAACATGTCATAGTTGATATAACTAGGCAATGCTCATTATTGAATTACGTTGGTCAGTCACTAAGTTTGAAGGAATAGTCGATCCAAACCTAAATATCATGTACTGAAAAAATGCTCATAGTTAAAGCCATGACAAAACTTGAGGTTCACCATAAATTATATGGGCAGATAAAAAGAAGTAAGAGCTTAACAAATATTTATAAGATTATTATTAAGGCTCACAAATCCGACTCAACGCTATTAGACATGAGTTTAGACTTAGTAGCTTGCATCATAATCACATCAACTAGTCAGACCTATGTGTCAAATGAATGGCATGAATTTAATTTTACTAGATACAAACTTCATATTATACAAATTGCATATGATGAGCCCAAAATTGACTAGTCCAGACTCAATAAATTAACTGAGCCCAAGTCAGCCAAAAGACAGCTCAAGCCCACTTTACCGATCCGATCCAGTCCAGGATTCAAGGAGCCTGGGAAGATAAAAGCATGTGAAAGAGAGAATATCGGGATGCACTCATGGAGATCAAATCCTACATTAATTGTATTTTCCAAAGAAACAGTGATCGTCTCACCTCACCACATTACCAAACTTATATATTATAAGCTCTCTCCACATGGAGAGACACCTATATATCTCACAACATCTCTCTCAACACACCTCTCTACACCTACACATAGTTTCTCTTTCTTTCTCTCTCTCTCTCCAAACTATTGTAATTCTCCCGGAGTGTACTCTTCTGGTTACTTTATTCATCAATAAAGAGTTTCGGCTACCGTTGCCATTTCTCGATAATGAAGTAGGTCATCCGGACCGAACCACTATATATTATTGTGTTGACTCATTATTTATTGTTTTGTCATTGATTGCTTTATTTATTGTTCATTAATCACACATCTTCATATAATTAATTGTTGATCTTGCATGAGATCAATTTATGCATCATCAACATATACGTTACAACCAAAATACACACTACAATAAATGATTTTCAACAAGGCACGGTTGAGAAACTCATGTCTCACCCTACTTGATAGCTATGTAAGTTATAAACTTATCAGCATTAAACCCACCCCCAACCCCCAAGAAAAAAATAATAAATGGCTATAATTAATTGAGTTGTTCACAGCTATTGCAATAATTGCCCTGATCTTAGTCCACTCAACAATAAATAAGCCATGTTTATTATGATTATGATCGTTAGAAGTATTGTTCACCTCTCTCTTTCTGGTCATTTTCTGAAACATAATTCAACAATCAAGGATGATTTGGTGACGAACCCAATTTGCAACCACAACCATATTTTATAGCTTTGTTTATTGTAGTAGGTTTAATGGAAAAATAAACTTTTAATATTTTAATCATCTTAGTGGAGAATCATATTATCTGGAAAAAAAGATATTAAAAAAAATGAATATCTATAAAGGAACAAGATAAAAAGTAATATATCTAGAAGTTGTACAGATTCCAAATGCCTTGCATTTGGCCCGGAATATACATCTTTTTAGCTCATCATCATAACCTCACCAAGTGGGTTGTTGACACATAAAGCTTTGTAGTATTATTTTTTTTTTTATTGAAGACAAACTATAGGGTTGAGGCATGCTTCGAGAAAATTTTTCAATGGGATTAAGAAATTGATTTTTCGATATTGTAGCGAAATAACGAATCAATTTGGTTCAATCATAATTTCAAACATGGGGTTGACTCAAAATAAAATCAAAAAAAACTTGATATCAATCCTATTTTTTTTAGGATTTATCCCTATCAAACCTTCCTCTTAGATGGTATGATTAATAGATTTTACATTGTCGTCCAACGTTTGATATAAAATATTTTTTTTTTCATACAATATTTTTCTTCCATGTATTTAATCGTATTTTGTGCCACAGATTGGTTGAAAGTGTACTCATGTAACCTTATTCAAACGATTTCAAAGGCATGAAGCTCAATGGAAAGCGACTTCAATATCCCCCCATCAGTCAAATAGATGCGATCGTTAAAGATTTAAGATTTTTAATTGGATTAACTCATGCGATTGAAAGAGAAAACATCGATTGATAGAGACCGGATGGATAATCGTGTTTAAAACTTATGTACAATAATTCTAAAAGTTAATTACAAATTATACCGTGAAAGATTTTTTGAATTTTAATTTACACTTTCAAAGATCAAAAATCTTAATTTATACTCTAAAATATATAAATTTATATCAATGTGTACATGAAGTTAACAGTCATCAATTTGCAATCTAAAACTAAATGTGTAAATTATACCTAGACTCCCTCAGATATGTCATTTAATCACTGGACCTCTCATATTTAAAATATTATACTTACACCCTCTAACATTTGTGCATGTGTAATACATAGCCCATGTCATCAATATCCGTTAAAAAATATGATGTCATCCTAATAAACAACTATAATTTTTATACTATCCTTTATTTTATGGGTTTATTGTATTTTAAAGTTCAAAATCAAGCTTACTCTTTGAATGTTCAATACAATATAGGTATTATTTCATGTTCAAAAGCACTGGTATTATATAATATTCTGTGTATTCAATATAATACATCACTTAAAAAAATTTATTTGAATGACCAATTGGGGGAACACTTTTAATTATATTTAGATTCTTTAAGGATGTGGGTGTAATATTTTAAATATGAGGGGGTGTAAGTAGAATTTATCCATTTAATTTTAGACGGTAAAATGGACGAATGTTAGTTTCAGTGAATATTAATGCATAATTATATTTTTGAGGATATAAATTAAAAAAAATATTTTTGAGAATATAAATTAAAATTCTATAAACATTTTGAGTTAGAATTTACGATGAACCCTAATTGTAACTTCACTCCATTTGAACTATGTGATTTAGCTGGCTAGGTCAGGTGGTGAAAATCTATCAACATAATTTATTTCCGCAGAAGATCAATGATTGGAATTCCCTCGTCCTCCTATCCTTTCCTCTAATAATGTCTCGCCAACAAAAAATAACAGAACTCCTTCTAAAAAATAAAAATCAGGATAAACAAAAACTTGCGATGTATGTAAACCACTCGGTTTCCTGCATTTTTAAAGTGAAATGGAGTCAAATGAGAGAGAGAGAGAGAGAGGAACAAACCAACAACCAAAAATTGACTAGAGAATAACATCCAATCATGAAATGGACGCTTTCCCTGCAGGCTTGTTGGTTTAAGGTTCCCTGTAAAAGGCGGTGTCCCCAATAACACCCCTCTACTTTTATCCCTTATTTTTAAAGCCATATCTGAGTTTGTTTACCGACATTTTAGCATTAACAACTCATTTAGATATTTAATTCAACATCATTCGACAGCCCTGATGGTTCATAATCTTCTTTTGGTTTTGATCTGACTGGGCTGAAAATTTCCAATTCTTTCTGGGTATTGAATATTTTGAGTTTCTGGGGGTGAAATTTTGAATTGGTTTGTTGACATGTGATTCGGGTAATTGGAATTTTTATTTTCCCGGGAAGTTCGGAGTTGGGTAACGGAGATTTTGGATTTTCAGAGAGAACATTGAAATGTGTGTTGGAGGTTTTGAATTTTCCGGGAAAATTAGGGGGTGGCTATTGGAGAATCAGACTTTTAAGAGCATATTAGGAAGCGGGTATTGGAGGCATTGAATTTTGAGGGAAATCATGAGGCGAATTTTGATCATTTACTCAAGAATCTGAATTTTTTTGTTAAAGAAATTAGTTAGCTTTTAAGTTTGGAAGTGGGTATTAGAGGTTTTGTGTTTCTCGGGAAATTTGGGAGCTGGGATTGGAGAATCTGACTTCTGAGAGAAAATTAAGGAGTGGTTATTGAAGCTTTTGAGTTTTCAGGGAAAATTGCAAGTGGTTTTCTGGGTAGTTTGATATGAAAACAAGCAAGTTGTGGAAAAGGAATTGGATTTCCTAATTCTGTAGTTGGGTTTCTTGAACTTATTGCAATAATCCGATCATATTGCATTGAATATGATCAACTTGGAACTGGATTTAAGCCGTTAAGATGAGTTTCAACCTTTCTTTAAGATAATTTACATCAGTTACAACAAATTTGTTTCTCTCTGTATGGTGGGTACAAGCTTGGTAGAAAACAAGGAATTTTTAGCAGATAGAAGAATTTCTTTCTCTTTCTTCCAATTTCTCATGTGAATTTCAATGATTTGAGGATTGGGGAATAAAGCTCTTTGGATAGATTGCTAACATCTATATGTGGAGCTAGATTAAGTCCTCATCTGTTTTTTAGTTTTTTTTTTCCTTCTCTTTCATTTCTTTTGGTGATGATATTTGAGGACCATGAGGTTCTTAAGTCTTGTTGGAAATTCCTTTGGATGCTCCGCATCTGGGGAGCGCTTGGTTTCGGCTGCAAGAGATGGGGATCTCCAAGAAGCCAAGGCTTTATTGGAGTATAACCCTCGCCTTGCAAGGTATTCTACTTTTGGTGTTCGCAATTCGCCCCTCCATTACTCTGCAGCTCAAGGCCACCATGAGGTATCTCAGAATTGAGTTTAAGCTTGCAAGTATATCTCCAGAAAGATTGAGTGACAACTTTTTCCCTGAACTTTGATGTTGTTATTTCTTGTTTTGGATATGATAATGTGAATTTACAGGTATTGCAACCCTCGTATGATGACAATGGCTGTGTGTTTCTTGTCTTCAGATTGTCTCTCTCTTGCTCGAATCGGGGGTAGATATCAATCTCCGGAATTATCGGGGACAGGTAGAACTAATTATGTGATTGAAAGTTGTAGTTCTTTCTCATCTGTCTCTCATTGTCATTCCAAACTAGTCATAATTTGTATAGATATCAATTGGTTTGAAACCTTGCTTTATAAGTAAAATATTATATCAAAGAACTTAAAGAATGGTTTATGTTTCTTCATGAACAGACTGCTTTGATGCAAGCTTGTCAATATGGTCACTGGGAGGTTGTTCAGACTCTGGTTTTATTCAGAGCCAATGTATGAGTATTTATAATGCTGTTGTATAATTGCTGCATTTCTTTGCATTGAATGGTTTAAAAGACATGATATTGGATTCAGATCCACAGAGCGGATTATCTCAATGGGGGTACTGCACTCCACTTGGCTGCTCTGAATGGTCATTCTCGATGCATGCGGCTAATCCTTGCTGACTACATTCCTAGCATTCCTAATTTTTGCAGTATCCTAAGGAAAAGATCAAGAAATGAAGATTCTATTTTAGAATTTGATGAAGGGTAACCTCAAGTGAAATTCTGCTTGTAAATTGTTTTAAATGTCTTTCCAGCTTCCAAAAAAAAGTAAGCTAATTTGCTTTTCATATGATTTTGTTTGCACCAGTGCACTCTATGAGGTCATAAACAGACCTGCCGATGGGGGCATCACTGCCCTCCATATGGCTGCACTGAATGGGCATGTCGAAAGTGTGCAATTACTTCTGGACTTGGGGGCTTCTTCTGCCGAGGTCACTGTGGAAGATGGGGCTACAATTGATTTAATAGGTAGCTCATTTAGTCCTTTTTTTGAATTCCTGCTGCTTAATAACCAAAGATAGCATTCTGCTCTAATGGTTTTTTCTTTGTGATGTTGGTTATTATCATATTACAAACTAGTTCAGCTTCTAAAAAAATTTATCACTCATTCCTCCTGATTGTTGCTACTACTTTTTTTTTTGTTTCACATGTCCCTTATACTATATATTGCAAGCTGTCAACATATATATGTATATGCCATGTCTGTGTTTGAATGCTTACCTAACCAAATGCAAAGGCAGACCCGAAGTTGCTGGTCTGGAACACCTTAGCTGCAATTGTCCTCATATGCATGACAGCCACTCTAGATATTTATATGGCATCC
>CM042188.1:40193266-40207781 GCA_023539305.1 Ilex asprella | reverse complement strand
AATTGACATATAGTGATGATCCATTGGCTTTTAGACCTTGTGGTTTTTGGCTTCTGTCATTGGAAGTTTCAGGGATCTTGTTGCACATGAGATACTTATTTGATATTATTATCGTCTGTACACCCCATTGTAGAATTAGATAAGAACAGCTTGCTTAGTTTCATTTCTACCTTCTTGTTCTGTTTATCAAGGTTGGAAGCTTTTGAACTGCGGACTGATCTTGCCATCCATTTCTTGTTCTTCGTGAGTCCTTTTATAGTGTAAAGTTTTTAGGCCTCCAACATGTACAGTCACCTGTTTGTTACACTTACCTTTTCATCAGAAAATCAAGCACTTCATGCAGTTTTTGTTTTTTATATTCTCCTGTTAGTGCTTCCTTGACATTTTTTGCTGAATTTAACAGAAGAGAATAAGATAAATTTAATATGCTATTTGATTTCTAATTTCATTGCTAAAAACAAGGAGCTCAAGTCTAAGGACAAGTAAGTTGTGCATTAATGCTGAAGGTTAAGTTGTTCTACCAGTCACTCCTGCTAGCACCTCATGTGCAGGACCAACTTAGGACAACGGCTTTTTCCCATTCCATGGCAAATAACTTCCCCAATTTCTGTTATTACAACTGTTATTGCCGAAATAAAGGACAGTGTTGTTCACGCATGCTTTTCATATTCTTGGTTCCAGATAAATTATTCAAAGCATATGGCTTTTGCCTTGCAGCTAAACATTCTCAAAAAAAAAAGGAATTTAAAAGTATTTTTAGTTTATTCACAATCTGTGGCTTTGATTTTTGTTTTGGCTGTGAACAGTAAAAAAACCAAAATAAAAAGAGATTTTTCTTTAAATTAACTAGTAAGTATTTTTCAAAATTCTTGATGGAGCATGCCTATTCTATGTAAACTGTGGTCCAAAAAATGAAGATTGGTTATTTTATATCATCTATTATTCTTTTATGTAGAGGTGTCTTTGTCACTTTGCAGGGGCAGGAAGCACACCCCTTCATTATGCCGCATGTGGTGGAAATGCGCAGTGTTGTCAGGTATGTTTCCTTTTAATGATCTGAATTTGTTTGTGGTGTTGGGAGTGTGCTGAAGTTTCATTGATTTCCATATTCTCAGATTTTGATTGCCAGGGGTGCCAGTCTTACTGCTGAAAATTCAAATGGGTATGCAAGTCATTTGTCACTCATGTTACTTTGATAAGCTATTTCATCCAGACTTTTCCTTTATCCTTGGTCATATTTTGCTCTTGTTGCTTCACTATTTTATATTTGTATATCAAGTTAACTTCAAATCCGAAGTAACAAAGAAATTATTCTTTGTTCAAAAATAATTCTTTTTTGCTGAATAGTTTTTGGTTTTCCTTGGACCTCTTTGTATACTTTACATATTATTGGGCATCAGTTGAATCACCTATCTATTGAGTACCAGTGTTCCTGGCTTGCTGCTTAATAGTCAAATGGGGATCTGAGACCTGGAGTAGAGGGGGTTTAAGTTGATAGCGAGGGTAGAGGAATTTCTTGATTTCCAATGCAAACAGTCATAGCCCCACAACTTAACTGAATCTAAAGCAGTGGAATTCAGTCACGAGCAGAATTCGAACCTGCATTATCGGATCAATTACATCCAACTTTCCCGCATAATATTAATGCTATAATTCGGGGAATAATGTAGAAAACTGTTCTTAGTAATTTTGCTTTTGCAAATGTGGATGGACTGTGATATGTGGGGAAAGAAACAAAATTTCCTCTTCAACATTCTCGCCCTAAAAGAGAAGAAAGAATTTTTTTTTTAAAGGAGTAGATATTAGTAGATTTCACAAAGTAAATCCCCCTGCTATGGAGTTGGCTAATACTGGTGAACTCATAAAAATTTTCTTTGATCAGTCGTAAGAATTTCTTACTTGTAAATATTTTGTTTTACGCCTTAAGATGTTTGTGTTAATGCGAACTCCCTTTATACCTGGACCAATCTGCAATCTTGTGCAACCCCACAGTGATCATATTTATTACCATTGTTCAAAACTCTGATGCCCCTACCATAAGGTAAGCATATAGTCTGTAGAAACTGTTTTGTGGCTATATGTTTAGGGCCTCTGCATTTTTTTTTGCAGAGTGGCGCATGTTTGTAACCTGCTTCCTGGAACGTAGCCACTCTCTGAATCTTCTCATGCATTGACAATTTTGTCTAAATTCAATTATCAGAGCATTGATGTTTTATATCCAAGTTACTCTTTGTTGTATGTCCTATTACTACACAAGTATTGTTCCTTATATATTGCTGATGCCCAAACAAGCATTTATGATGTCAGACTGAGTCTTACAAATGGGAGGTAGTCTATTAGGTCAAAAGATGATTAGCAGGTCAGATATGCGTGGGCATGTGTATGTATGTGTATATATGTCTTCCTTTGGGAACCATATGTTGTTGGTTTTCCTTATTAATTATATAGTCCATCATTTTCTTATCAACTGGACATTAAACTCCCATCCAAGTCCTCCTGTTGAGATTCTTCTTTGTGGATGGCATTCAGATAAAGCACACTTCTATTATGTTGTATCATCTTTCCTTTTTGTAATTTTCAGTTGATCCATTAATGATTGTCTAGCTCATCCTTGTTTTGTATGTTCAAGGTGGACTCCCTTGATGGTTGCTCGTTCATGGCGTAGAGATTGGCTTGAGGAAATTCTTAGCAGACGGCAACGGTGCCAACGAGTTCTTCCTTCATCATATTTATGTCTTCCTCTTATGAGCATTGTAAACGTTGCTAGGTGAACATATTTTCCCTCTGATGATCAAAGTGTACAAAACTGCATCAGTATTTTTTTTTTTTATTGCTATTGCTGCATCAGTTTTTGCTCTACTCTATGTTTAAGATTTTCATCTTGCACGATTGAAGCCTTGAACTGTTTTTTCTGTCAGCTGCTATCTGATTCAAATGGTTTTGAGTACTTCCTGAGGCTCAGCTTATGCTTTTGTTTATCTTTAGGAGTGTCAGTGTCTTCTCTGTTTATCAAATTACTCTTATGACTGTGCAATGTTGTCAAAGGAAAATGAAAACTCACACAGACTATTACGATTTCTTGTATCAGAATTTTCTTGAAGTCCAACTAATCATACCAAAAAATGTATTTTCTGTCTTACAATTATACACGAAAGCAATGAATTGGAGAGGTTGGAAAAATTAATGGATTAATGGAAGATATACCTTGTTTTCTTCTTGTTGTGGTGAACTTTTGTAGTTGCATTTTGTTGGTACTAGAAATTGTTGCTGCCTGTTTCTTGCCCTTGGTCTTTACGTTTTAGGTGGTGGTCACTGAGGTATTGATTCTTGTCAAACAGCCATACACCTGATTCCTTACCCTATGGCCTTAAGCTCAATTGTTTGATTCTTGGGAGGGTCAATAGGTACAAAAGCTGTAGTGTTGATGATGGTTACTTGTGTAAGTGTGAAGAGAACCATGAAAACCAACTACGTAATCATTCACTCGTCTTGCGTAAGACACGATAAATTGTTGCGTTTACTTTTCTCTTTAAGTTTCATCATTTTGGGAGTTGTAAGCTTATGTTCTTCTCTTGAAGTCCATCAATTAGAGAGTTATAAACTTAGTGTGGTAAATTAGACAGAAAGACTTCACCAGCGTTAACCATAGTCTTTTTGAAATATTTATTGGAGTTCTACAATAGATCTCTGTCATTCAGAGCCAAAAAATTCTCTGATAAGTCCATTGGCCTAGAAGATTCCACTGTCTAAAATACTGCTAAATTGCATGTATTAAATTCATTTCTTAATTCTGAGATTTTCAGAACCAAACTGTTATCCCTATGGGAATTCAGCAAATGTAGCCGACACCATTCATTATTCAACAAGTATGAGAAGCTACTCCTGCTGTTATTTACTCAACAAGTATATGTAATTAATGTATTTACTTGCAGAAATAATATTTGGTAAGTGTAGTCATGAGCTATTGGTAAAACGTGCTATGTTTTCAAACATATTATGGGTGATTGCCGGTGTCCTTATGCTTATGTTACTGCTGTGTGGATTTAGATTAAAATAGCTATGTTGCTGAGGCTAATGAATGGTGTCCTAATGCTGAAGTATGTGACTGCTGTAATTTTCATTAAAACTGTTTTCCTATACAGAAGCATCTTTTTAAATATTTTTTTGGTTGCTAATGCAAGTAACTGCCAAGTTTATTGTCTGGACGGACGAGTTACAATCATACTGAAATCTCCATTTTTTGTCATATGCAGAGAATGTGGATGGAGAAGCAGAGATTGCCTCCCTACGTGTGTGGACCCATGTGTTGTTTGTTTGGAAAGAAAGTGCACAGTAGCTGCAGAAGGTACATTTCCTTTAAAGATTGCAAACTGTCAGCAGAAAGATTCTTATTTCTGTCTTCCAGTAGTTTGTAGGAAAACACAGCCAAGTTACTTTATTTTGGAAGGAAGAGCAATAACATTGATGCTCTGAATTCTTTTTAGTGCAAATGAAGTTGGCAATTGATTTGGATCTTTGCCAATTCTACGGTGTTCGGTTATCAGGAAGATTAGAATAACATATTATGTGCGTGTGCGTGTGTGTGAAAACTTTCGTTGATGCCTTTTCTTTTCTTTCCAATTAAGATAAATGTAGAAATTATTGATGGATTTAGTTGAACTACAGAGGGGGCTCCCTAATGGACGGCACCAGTAGAATTGCAATACAGTGCAGTGTAGATCAATGGGGGAATAGAGGAGTAATGGGTTGCGTAACAATATTTGGTTCATCATCATAGCAATGTTACTGGTGGTATTAGAAGTTTTGTTAGTGCATCAGCAGTGTTGGTACTGAATACATTGTAAACTTAATTCTTGAGAAATTAGTGTATGCTAGGTTGTCAAATTTTATTTTCTTGTCCTGAACCTCTCCCTTTTCAGTTTTCAAATTTTATATTCTGTGTCACATGTAGCTTCAAATAATGCTCATATACTTAATTTTTAATGACTATACTGAAGCCTGAAGTCTCAAATATTATAACATTGCCAAACTTCAATGTTTTTCCTCACTATTTGGTGTGCAGTCATGTTTCTTTTGCATTATGGACTAGTGTAGCCATTTGCAAATCCATTATTCACCGACCTTGAGTGACTTAAGATGCCACATTTTTTGCAGGTTGTTTTCATGAGTTCTGTACGCAGTGTGCCTTATACCTATGTTCCACAAACAGCACCTCAACTGTAGCTCATGGTCCTCCTGGCTCAATTGCCTGCCCCCTCTGCCGGCACGGGATCGTTTCATTTGTCAAGCTTGAGAGCACAAAGCCAATAGTTAAGGAAATTGCAAGAACAAGTTTATCCCTATCATTTTGCACTTGTTCAGCCGAAGGGCCAGAAACCACTTCCCTAGAAACCCCATTTTGCAAGCCTGATTTCCATTGTGCCAGAATCTCCCCTCTTGGGTCTTCTTTCCGCTCCCTGAGCTGCCAAAGATTCCCATCAATGAAATTCAGCACTAGTCTTTGCATGGGAGCTCCAGAAACTACCCCTTCCTTGGTTCCCAGAAATGCTGATCTGAGCTTGCGGAACTACTTGACTAGGTGCTCAAGATCTGGTTTTAGACGTTCAACTTCTCAGACCGAGGGCAGAAAATGGTTATGCTCTTTTAACCAATCTGTGGCAACCGGGAGCAGCTGCTGAATATGCATGGGGATTTTTCTCTACACCCAGGTCCCAGCTCACATCTGCCAGCACTCAAACTAAGATGAAGTATACTGGGGGCTGACTGACCTTCATTTTTATCTTTTGTTTTTGACAAAGGTGTGTTTTTCTTTCACCATTTTTTTGGTCCAGAATACTTTTGATATAAGAGATTGGCTTTGTAAATACAGAACAGTTGATAGACGCCTTATGACAAGCTCATGGAATTGGATCATGCGTCAAAGGTACACCATATATTGTCAAAGTCAAAAACTTTGTGCCATTTATATCAATGGTGATCTTGTTTTAAATTCTTGTACAACCATCTTCCTCTGTATGTTGCTCAGATTGACATAGGAAAATGAGTGATTGTATCTATTTGGATATTCAAGGCTGAGTTTTATTTCGTTCTCATCGATAGACAGGAATCGTAATCTTGGACTACGCAATTTGTTATACCATTATCGATTACTAACGCTAACTTCTGTTTCTCTGTTGCTTCATTTTTATCTTGACTCTTGAATGTTGTGGATCTATTTGCCTTTTCACCTTTTTCCAAATTTTTTTTTAAGTTTTTGCATTGATAAGTACTTCATTATACAAGAAAAATAGAAATATTTTCTGTAGACCTCCGAGGGCATCCTCATGAGAGCCTCCTGACCCTTGTATAATGCATATAGAAACTAGCTGAACTGATCCACAATGTCTGTTCATAGCATATTTTCTAAAGCCTGAAATGAGTTGCAGGGCTTTGAAATTTGATATCAGAACTATTATTGTTGGAGTTATAACCTAGTTTATTAGGTTTTGGATCGCTATTGGGCTGTGTCGGTGGAGTTACTGGGCTGCTGCGTTGGGTGGGGTGGTGTGTTGTGGTTTTGGGTCGCTATTGGGCTGCTGTGCAGTGGGTTACTGGGCTGCTGGGTCAGTAGTTTTCGGTGGGAGGCCAGGGCAGTCGGTGGCTGATATTGGTTTACTAGTTTCGGTGAAGTCAGTGACTGGTCTGGGTGGGTTTGCCGGGGCAACTGAGTTTCTGTTTGTCGGTGGGATGGTGGGTGGTTTCGCCGGAGCAACTGTGTGCTGGGTGGATGGTTGGCTGCTGTGGAGTTATGGTTGCTGATTATGGTAGAGTCTATGGAGGTTAGTGTTAGGGTTAGTTTTAGGGTTTGGCTATGATATAACTGTGAGTGAAAAAAGAGACACAAACTAAGTGTAGAGCAGAAGTCACCGTATATATAGTCAACCAATAAAAATTACAATAAAGATAAAAAAAAAAGCAAAAAAAAAAGGCTAAATCTTAAACTAGCAACTCCAACAATTATATAACATAGTGGTAATATTTTTACTATCTCTTATTGCGAACAATTGTCTTTACTCGTACAACAATTATAAATGATATCGATCAATAAAACTTGTATCCAACACACAAGACTCGTGTTTATTGTGACGTTGTGGAGACATAAATAATAAATAATTTTTTTTACATGTTGAAAAAGTTGGACTCGTGATGCTTCGCTTGCTCATTGACCCCAAAAAAAAATAAAAAATTGAAACTGACCCCTTCTAAAAATTATTCATAGAAACGATGAAATCCTAGATTACCAGCCATGAGAGAGAGAGTATAAGACAAGTTTGTTAGACAATTTTGTACCATCCAACTGAAAAAAAAAACACGACAGGTGCATGCAGTTTTGGATGTGAAATCGATAAGACTTAACCATGCATCCATCCATCCATCCATCATGCATTTATAGCATATCTGTGTCTTTTGACATTTACAGTAAGAGGATGAGGTTGGATTATGCCGTATGCCCTGTCTGTACCCATTGTTATTCGTCAATCAACTACCTTGGCTTTTTGTATCAATTTGCTATGCATTGGCTTAGAGAATCTTCTATAATTGTACAATTCTTCAATTTTTATAAAGTTGATGTCCATAGCATGCATAGATAATCCCCACCTATAATGAGGCAGAGTCGAAATGTGTTAGTGATGCTCAATCATACTCTCATTTTAAAGATATTGACTTTCCAACCCGGATCCGAGTATTATAACTTGTATATTTATGATTTATTCAAGTGATAGTAATACTACCACTTTTAGCTTAGTTTGGAAGTAATTTAAATACATGCTTTCAAGCACTACATGAAAAAAATACTTGAGAAAAATCATAAATTATAGAAATTCTGTTTATAAAGTCATTTCAAACACCACCCAAGTGGACAATGGCAGGACCAACAAAGAACCCTAATGCTCAAAGAACCTTAATATGTCTTGGACCTACCATTATGGCATTATTTTGTGTCAACAAAGTGCATAATTTTGAGATGACAGGTTAGATTGATTTTATCAAATTCTTCCAAATTCAACCTCCTCCTTTGTGCACATGGGATTTATATATGAATAATATAACATATACACGTAAAATCCACAAATTTATCACAATTATCAACACACATTTATTTTATAAATAATTATATTACTCATTGATCAATCCAATCAATATCCATTTTAACACACATTTATTTTATAAATAACTATATTATCCATTGATCAATCCAATCTGACCCATTTTATTTAATTACAGAAAAGAGTAATTCGGAGAGTTGGGATGTGATTTGGTAGATAGGATATTTTATTAGAAATAAAAGAGTCATTTGGAGTAATTAACCTAGGATATATGAAACTCATCCACCCTATGAGTTTGCCCAACCCCATGGATGTGAGTTTAATACACTAAGTCACTTACATGGCAGAATATAAACCTCGAAACTAAACATAAAATTACAGTGTCAATCAAATTATTTTTCTTAAACTCCCAAACACGATAAACAAAGAGGTCACTATGCCATTGAAGTGAAAGAAGGACACCAAGAACCAACCATTCATGCTATCAGCTATGGCACTCAACACCTCATGGGGATCTGTAGAATCCGTTTGCTTTGAGAACGACAGTGTCTAGCTGTTCTAAAGCTTGGCACTTTGCAACTTCTTTACCATGTGAACAACATCAATTCATTTGTCGATTCCACGATTCACCAACTTATTTTGAACCTTTTCAAGTTGATTTTGTGCACCCTATTCATCAACTTAGGCCATGACACGAGTTAGGGTGGTGGTGGCTATCTAAATCATGCTGGCATCTTAATTGAGTCCGATTATTTCATGTACATCAAGTTTATCATACAACAGTGGAGCCCACATATTAAAATAAAGGACATGACTACAATACTCAAAAAAAATTCTACACCATT
Source organism: Ilex asprella (assembly GCA_023539305.1). Lineage (NCBI taxonomy): Eukaryota > Viridiplantae > Streptophyta > Magnoliopsida > Aquifoliales > Aquifoliaceae > Ilex > Ilex asprella. The sequence continues at coordinate 40,198,849 of CM042188.1, read as the reverse complement.
TCTCTCTAAAATTTATTACATAGTATGTATTTTTATCCTTATTGTGATAACTATTTTGTTGAACCACGGGTATTACATGCATGGGTTGAGAAATTTTTGCATTGTTGTTTTCTAGTACCATTCAATTCAAAACATGGTAACACAGGCAGCTAGAAATCTAGTACTCCTCAAGTACAAGAGAAAAATGAAGAAAATAATAATATCTTCTTGATCACCACCCAAAGTTTATACTTCAGAGCTGACCACACGAGCACAAAATTTTACCCATTTCCCAGCACTTTTAAGACAAATTACAACAAATCAAATGAGATTATCTCATTACCAAAGAGAAGAAAGTGAAGTTGTATCAATATCATGCACGAGGAAATACATTCACATTGAAACTTTTATTTATATTTAAAGCTCAGGAGGAATAACAAAGGATGGAAAAGATGGGAGGTTTGAACTGGATGAATATATAAAATAAAAACAAAAAAAAATTTCTTAAAATAAAGAGAAATTACTTAAAAATAAAAAAGCCTTGCAAGGTCAAGAAAAAAAATTAAAGAGATGACTGAAAAATGAAAAAAAAAATATTACAAAAAAATAAAAAAAACATCAAGCTCAGCAAGGATAGCACCATCACAACTCATAGGTTTGCTTCATTCTCCACTTATGGAAGAAACCGAAGAGCTGATTCTCTCCACAGCAGCTCTCCACCACCAAACATGCATTAGTTTTTGGTTCAATTTTTATCGAAGGCCAAGAACAAGAAGAGAGCGAAAAAACAGACTTGAAAGAACTAAAGACCATAATGTTATGTGAAGTGATAGAAATAGGCAAGAAGAGATGCTTATTGAATGGATGGATGGAGTTTATATACAGAAAATGGAGTTGGAAATAAATAGGAACCAGCAAGTACTGACATTCTAAATAGTTGTTTACTGGTCAAATAAAAAGATAGCGATAAATTACAGTGACACCCCTTATAGTTAGGTTTAAACTCGTAGAAAGCTCTTTGGTTTTGTTAAAAAATAAAACTATTTTTTTATTTCATACGATGATCTCATAGAAATAAGAATCATGTTTATAATAAAAAACAAATAAAAGTTCGAAAAAAGTGAGATACCCATTTTATTTAATATAAATTACAAAAGCAAATCAAAATTGTTGACATTTTTGAAATAACATTAAAAAAAAAAAAAAAGGCCAGAGTATATATAAAGTTTTGAGAGTTTCTTTATATCCTGTATAAGGTAAATAAATAAATAAATGGGGAGTTGGTATTATTTCAGAAAATCCATGGGATGTAATTCTATTTAAGGCATTCTACATGATATGATGAGATGAGATGAGATGTGTATGGGTATGTAATTTACCAAAATATTAAACAAAAAAATCTCTCTCTCTCTCTTTCTTATGGGAGGAGTGAAGCGCAAGTACAGACATAGCAGTTGAAGCAACGTGACTGAACAAGGTACGTATCACTGCTAGACGACGCACCTCTGATCACTATCTTTTATCTTCTTAGTTACGTTAAAACACCGTAGGATAAGCAACATGGGGACTCGGATCGTCCAGTTTTAGAAGAAAGAGAGCAGAAGATTCAACACAACACTGTATCGGCTGCAATGAATACATTCATACTGTACAGTTGAATATCATTTTTAATAATAAAATTATAATTTTTTTGAAAAAAAATTATAATTATTCAAGAATTTATAATTTTCTATACTAATAGCCATTTCCTTAATTCACACTCACTCTCCCTCACAAGCTTCTTTGACTATTTTCCTTGCAGTATTTATAATCCTCATGATGGCCAGCCCTCTTCTAACTGTAGCTTCCTGACTCTTATACAGTAACATTTTGAAATCTTCTTTGTTTTTTTGCTTCTTATTTTTTTTCTGAAATATTTTTAGTTCGTCATTGTAGTATGTAAATACTCAATGAAAATGCTACATAATTTAAATAAAATTTAAATACATATTATTTCTTAAATAAATGTTGGATGATCGGGTCTTGTTGAAAAAGTTGATAAGACGCAATCATCTAAGGGATGTTATGTATTTTGAATTATAATTTTTTGAGTTTTATCTGAATTTTACAACATTGTTCAACTAAAAGAAAAAAGAAAAAAAAGTTGTTAGAAACACCTTTTGGCTTCTAAAATATGTTATCCACTAGCTAATAAAAATTCGTTTGAAGAGCTAGAATCGTCTAAGTTGACACAAAAGGTTTGCTAAAATGGAAGTAGAACATAAACTGTTTAAAATATTTTAATAAAAATAAAAATATTTTTTTATTAATATGAAAAAATATGATTGATTAGGTTTTTCTTGTTCAAGGAGGGCTTTAAAACCAAAAAAAAACTTTTTTTTTCAACGGTCAAAAATATTCAAAATAATTTATACACATTTTGATTAATTTTTTTTAAAATTTGGTTAAAAATAAATCATTCATGTTAAAATTAAGATATTCATAAAAAAAATCTCTTATAATAATCTAATTTTAAATAATTATCAAAATTAAAACTCAAAATATTAAAATTTATAACTCATATTTATTCTTATTTGAACTATCTTTTGAATTAAAACCAAATAAAGTTTCGGGATAGGAAAAGAAAGAAAGAGTTGCTTATTCACTGCTGAACTTTTAATTTTGATAATCCTCACAACCTCCCAGATGTGACAATGCATGGTCAATCTGTCAGTTCATTTCCCTATCTCTCTCCTCATGTACATATTCTGGCTGAATCTGGCAGCCACCTACGTAAGAGTGTATGAATTACAGCTTGTAGACTACTGCGTGCATGGGCGTATCCTACCCAATCGATGACATAAGTACTGATAACAGTATTATTTTTCAAATCTAATGATAGGTTTTACACTCAAACTCAATGTATGGCCTCAATCACACGCAGATACTACAGTCATTGATAGGTCAATGGAATCAGTTAAACGGGAATTAAAAGGTCAACAAAAATAATTTTTTTTATTAATAATAATAATCTTAGTAAAATAATTAATCCCCTTGATCAAATTTTTTTTTTTCATCTTTCTCAATTTATTATATAATTCTATAATATCCTTTCATTTCTTAATTTAATTATGTACAAAAATTTGACATTTTATTATATTCATTTAAACTTTAATAATTAATTTGAACTCTTGATTTTCTTTTTGCTTTCTTGTTTAAAAATATTATTTGATCCTCTATACAAATTTTATTTACTCTTGAATAAGGCTATAGAGTCAAGGATAAGGATGTAAGGACACTGGCAAACATACTTCTAGTAGTGTAATATAAAGGGTCAAATAGCTAGTAAGAGCTGTATGCTTAAATATTCAGGAATCTTAAATCCCTATCATTTGGTGGTGAAGGCGTCGGTATGTACTCCTCTTGCAACTTTAAACACTATCTGTTCAGTGAGTATAATCTTTCCCACTCATTTCTAATTTTAAAGGTAATCTTTCTCATTTTACTTTGTATTTTGTTATTTAATATAGTTGTTGTAGCCATCATCTTTTAGGAATTGTCTTAGGAAACGTGATTTTAAATTGTTGAATTGTCAATGTTTTATTAAGATCGTAAACTTTGGAAAAACTAGTCCGAGACTTTGATGTACAATATTTTCTATTTAGAATTTACGTGTAAATGTATACATGCAATAATTGGTGCAAGAAAATAACAAATTCATGTAAGTAAATGAGTTACACGTTTTATTTATTTATAAGTTTATTATTGAATAATACTGGCATTACATGATAATAATAACACGGTCTCACTATTATATTGATCATTTTTTTTCATCCTGCCATAATCGACTTATGGCATTATTTAAACAAAATATCTATTTACACAAATTTATAAATTATAAATTGGGTACTAAAATAGAAGTTGGAAAAAAATAACAAATACTCTTAATGATTGAAATAAATAATTACAATCAACATGAAAGAAATAATAACTATCTAAGTAGAACTAGTGGAAAATACAATTATTAATTTTAGAAAATGTTATTTGGACATAATTTAGGGATCTAATTCAATACAACTATTGGATTGATTGTGGGCTCCATTTAATATTGGAACTCACAACTAATCTAATAGTTGCATTGAAGCCACATTATTAGGTCCCCCAATTTAAGTTCTCAAATAAGGTCTCTATAGCATTGCTCATTATTTTTTATCGGTATTACGGTCAAAAATATTTGAACTAATTTACATGCCCCTCCATTAATTCCTTCTCTGATTTAGTCAAAGACTGACAATTTATGTCAGGAGTAAAAAATTTATGAGAGATAAATTTATCATGATTTGAACCCAAAAAAATTACTTAAGTTTTAAACTTAGAATATTTGAATTTATCGCCCATCTTTATCTCAACTGCTTCCCCTTGGGGTTACTGTGATTGGACTTCTTATTTTGTTTGCATAGCTACAATCTCCATTGCTTCCACCCGCCAATGTTTAGCTTTTCAACTTATTCCTTCTTTATAGCAACTCCAACGGCAGTTGCTATAAAGGGTGACATCCTCGTAATCGTTAAAATGGTATTCTAATTATAAAAAATTAAACTTTAACGAAGGTGATAAAATGACATCTAGGGTTTTAAGATGACATATTTGACAACTTTAGAGATAGAATTGATAAGTTGCAAAAGTCGTTGGTGGCTACTATTCATCTCAACAACTATATTCCACCCAAAATTTTTATAAAAACTATACTTGAAAATCTATTTATGTACTGCTTCTAGAAAATAGCTTAACTTAATCCCTCCCAGAAAATAGCTTCCCTAAATCCTTAACTTTGATATCGAAAACCCTAGTTTCCCTGATCCCTTGTCGTTGGTGTACTGCTCACATAACCTCGTTGCCGTTGTAAGGTACAGAGAGTCGCAGGGGAAGGGGAGGAAGGGGAAGGGAAATAAGACAATCTAATAAGGGGAAGGGGTAGGAAACATTTTTTTAGGGAAAGGGGAAGGCGTTGTAATTTATAATTACATCTGCCCTGTTCTTGTTTTAATTTATAATTTATAATTTATAAATTGTTTATAATTTATGGCAGATTTATTTGTTTTAATTAAGGGTACTTTTATTTTTTTTAATTGATTATTTTATGCTCATTCTTTAAATTGATTATAATTTTTTTTGTAGTTGAATTCACAATTTGACGGTTATTTCACTGATTTGCTTATGAACGACACCGATTTATATAATAATGCTATGCAAATCAATCCCACTTTGAAATATTAAAATGACACTCCATTTTGACACCTAACATTGGAGCAGAAACACTGTTAATGAGTTTCAAAACGCTGTTCAAGATTGTAAAATGACATCTGACACCCCATTTTTGACAACTCCCCTTGGAGTTGCTCTTACATAATAGAGTTTCGGCATATAAATACAATTGATTCATTGAAAGGATCAATATAAATAGAGGAATTACAAGAGTATTTTGCGGATATAATATACACTAGATAGAGAATTTGAGGGTTTTTTTGGTGAAGAGAAATAAACGAATTAGAATAATATTTTATAGATTTTTCAGATGACATTTTCATAAATAAGTTCAGAAATAAAAAATTTGAGTTACTCTTA
>CM042188.1:40139290-40163266 GCA_023539305.1 Ilex asprella | reverse complement strand
GATCACCATTTTTGTTGCTCATGCCCGACATCTTTATCCTTTAAGGGCCTCAACAATACTCATTCAACTAGTCACATCTAGCCAATTTTTTGAATAATTTTCAGATCTATTTAGGGACACTCATCGAACTTATGGCTTTGTTGTGTTGCATTGATTTGAGATTTTTGGTGGGGCATATGTTGCATTAAATCATCGGCCGTCATATTATCATTTCTTTTCCCAGTGCTCCAACCCACATGTTTTCATTTCCTAATGCTTTTGCTAACATTGTTTTTAACCTTTCACTTTTCCTCATGGCGAGCTTGTGTCAATTTGCTCCTTCCAAATAGTGACGTAGGTGTTCTTTGTTGCATGAGAACATACTATCTCAAAGAAGCATCTCTAGTCGAAACTTGGTGCCACATCTTTGCAACTTAATGTCTTATTCTACCTCTTTTTACAATGCCAATTATCCATATCAGCCCATTCGCCTATGCTTGGCTTTAGCAATACTCATTCAACCAGCCACATCTGGCCAATCTTTTTGATGCCTTTCAGGTCTATTTAGGGCCAGTTATGGAATTTATGACTTTGTTGGGCTGCGTTGATTTTAGAGTTTTGGTGGGGCATATGTTACTTTAAATCGTAGTCTGTTACGGTATCATTTCTGTTCCCAATGCTTTGGCTAACATTGTTTTAACCTTTCACTTTCTCTCATAGGGAGCGTGGGCCTAGTTTCTCCTTCCAAATAGTGATGCCATTGGTCTTTATTGCATCTAAAATTGGTGCCACCCCTTTTTATTTTAATGTCTTATTCTCTCTCACTTTGCAATGTCATTTGTCCATATCAGCTCATTCGCCTTGGCTATGCTTACTCTTACATCTTGTTTACATGTTTCTTGCTACTCTTTTCACATTTTGTTTCTCTAGCATAAAGCATAGCCAGCCTTCAAGATCATGTCAACATTTCTGCTTAGCTTTTAGGCTTTTTGACAATTACACAACATACTCATGTTATAGTGGTCTTTTGAGAATGAAATTCCAGTGTGATTCCTGTTATTAGCAAGAGACTTTAGAAATGTATGGGACTTGAGCTGGACAGTTATTGTTGTTCTTTCAGGGCATTACAGACATGTCAATGTTGTCCTTTTCCTCTTTTCATTTCTTTTCTTTTGTTTCATCAATGTTCTGTTCTCTTTCTTTTTATTCTTTAGTGACATGGAATTGCAGCAAAATTTCACATTGAAAAACATGTTGCTGGAACAATGATCTGAAACAATGCCTATTTGTAGTTTCATATTTTTCTTGATGGCCACTTTTGCCACTTTCTTTGCTGAAATTAATTCACAGATGATTTCATAATTTGGGTTCATCAAATTATGGTAAATGTGCCTTTAGACCTTCAAGAATCAGTAATTTGCTACATAGTAACTATTTCTTTCACAGACAAAGGCTCCACGACTGCTGCAGTCGATAATTTCTGCATTTGGTGATCTTTACTTGTACAAGCTCTCCGAAGTCTTGCTTGGTCAGCATGTTGCGCAGTGGGCAGTATCCTTTCCTGTTATGTTCCTCATGGCTTTCGTTGATAGGGATATGTGTCCAAGTGTTTTTAGGTGAAACACAAGTGCCCCAGTTTCATTCTTTTATATATATTTATTTTGGTTTTTTTTTAATTTTTCTAACTGAGAGCTCTCATAAGCTGTAATCCATATATTATTGTAGTTGGGAGAACATTTTTTAACAATTTTTTCATGATGGATGATGTACTTAACTCTATTGCAGCTCTTTGCACAGTTGACAAACTGGTTCATGTTTTTCTGTATCACGCGTACTTTGTCAAATAGTCTGGAAACTATTCTTACTGTTGTGGCCCTATATTACTGGCCCTGTATGAGAGTGTCTACCAGCAAAGTTCCCTGGGGTTCAAGAAAGTTGGGTTTGACTTTAGCAGCATTAGCATGCGCCATTCGGCCTACTAGCGCAATTACCTGGATGTATGTTGGCCTTCTAGAGCTCTTTCTGGCACATGATAAACTGAAGTTCATTTTTCTTGAGGTGGCTCCCATTGGGTAGGTAACCTTGATTGCTTCTTTGTTGATATTAGTCTTTTTCAGGCCCCAAACAAACAGTTAGGATCATATTATATGAAATTTCTCTTGGCTATTCTAGAACCACACCTGGAGTCTTTAATGCATGTCTCTTGCTAAGAATAAAGGTTCTTTAAGAAGTCAAAAAAAAAGGCTTCCTCCCATTACTCAGATATATTTAATATGCGATGTAGAAACATAAGATAACAACAAAGAAAGGAGCTGCAATCATCTTTTTTCATCTCCTTCACAAATTGATAGGTGGTGTGTGGATACCTGACCTTGTTGGGTGTACAGGAAGTATTTATTGGATGGGGAAAAGTTGGACTCCATAAACATAACCATAAACATTACTGTTTATTTATTAATTTGTTTTCATTTGGCTGGAGTATATAGAAGCTAATGACCTACCGTATGGAGGCTGAAGGAAGACAAAAAGAAAAAAAAAATAACAGCCCAAAGAGAAAAATAATATATGCAACAATACACATTCCTTCTCATGTGATATCCCAATCCCCATCAGGATGATGGATTTCCACCTTGAACAGATGGTGGTAAAAACGTAGTTTAGTTATCTATCTACCACTTTAAAAATGGTTGGTCATGAACTCTGAGATACACACTTGTCATTTAGCACATTTCTAGATGTCTACAAGATTTTTCATCATATTTTTTATATGGCTATTTATAGAACTAATTGGCATTGTAACTCTCAGCAAGACCCAACTTGGATACATCCATCATCTTAACAATTTGATTCACTTCTGTTTTTTTTTTGTGTCTCTATGGATGGTCTTTTTATTGCTTACCTTATTCTTTGAACACATGGTATCAGGGTATTGGTGCTTGGGCTCACATTTCTGCTGGATCGTTTGATGTATGGGTCGTGGGTCTTTGTGCCTCTTAATTTTCTCAAGTTCAATTTTCTTTCTTCTGGTGGAGATTATTATGGAACTCACAAGTGGCACTGGTACTTATCCGAGGGGTTTACTGTCATGGTTTTCACTTTTCTACCATTTTCCATAGCTGGCATTATCCTGTCTAAGCATTGGAAGCTTTCAGGGCTTATTGCCTGGGTTTTAGGGCTTTATAGTGTACTAGGTCACAAAGAGTTCAGGTAACCTACTTAAGTTCATATTTTTGCTTTTGTGTTGCGGGATGCCATTTTCATTGTTCGATGCATAAGTAATACTCTTCCTCTAATTAGACTTTAACAGGTTTGTCTTGCCTGTCCTTCCAATAGCGTTGATGTTCTCTGGATATTCTTTAGCCACAATAAGTTGGGGTGTTTCGTCATCTGGCAGAAAGAAAGAGTCTCCAAGTCTTCGTACCAAATGCTGCTCAAAAATGCAACTGACCATTTTTTTCCTTCTTGTTACCAATCTTCCTATGGCTTTTTATATGAGTATAGTTCATCAGGTACATAATTGGTGCTGAGTACTTTCAGTTCAGCTTCTTAAGCTCCAAATTGGTGAACTCTTTTCTTCATTTTGTGAGGAGATGAAGATTATAGAGTTTCCTGGTTTGATTAATCTTTCACTTTTTATTTTGCAAAATGGATTTTACGTAGTTATATCTGATAAACTCCTTTGTTTTAATCTCCTTTCTTTTTTTTTTTTTGTTAGGTTTTTGTCTGTCTCTTCCTCTTTTTGTTGTTTCTTACCTCCAGCAGTCCTTTGCAGAGAGGAGCTGAGGAGGTCATGAATTATCTCTCCAAAGAGGCTTTTGAGGGAAAAGTGAAAAGTATCCTTTTTCTGACACCCTGCCATGCTACACCTTACTACTCAACCCTGCATTGTGACCTTCCTATGCGTTTCTTGGACTGTACACCGAGGCATTTGCTATGGACTATGCCAATTTGTTGTGAAGATCTTTCTTTTGTTGATGCACAAAGATTACAAGCCTAATTTTTGTTTTGGCATTTCTTTGAACAGTGAAGAGAAAGGAATTCCAGATGAGTCAGACCTGTTCATGATGGACCCAGTTGGTTTTGCATCGGAACTTTCAAAAAATTGGTCTCTACCTAGCCACATTGTATTATTTGATTCACAGGAAAAAATCTTAATGGACTTTCTAGCCTCGCATTCTTTCCTAGAGGTTTGTTCTAATTTCACCTTTTTGTTACTCGAGGCTGAGATCCTCAAATTTTCTTCTTTCTTACACATCTGGTTTAATAATTGGCAGATACGAAGGTTCTTTCATGCTCACTTCAAGGTGGACCGAGATCTTCAAGCATCAGTCGTAGTCTACACTTTAAGAGGCCAGTAATTCTAATCTTTGATAAAAGAAAAAACCCCATCTTTGCGTTGGCTCTGTGCCGCAAGTTGTAATTGTGTTTTCTTTGTTAGAATAGTAGTTCATTCATCGTTCCTTCTGCTACATATTAATTTATTGTTGAAAAACTCTACAATTATTTCCAAACCTATGATAGTTATCTCGATCGACTTACAAATGAGTAAATTATTATGTGTTATGTTTTAACATAAAGTAGATAAATAAATACATTACACCTCCCTCTTTCAAGTTAAATTTTAGGGTAGTTGGTGACTAACGTGGTTTCATAGCTAAAAAAATTTGAGTTCAAACCAATCTAGGTCTTAACATAGAAAATGAGCAGAACAGATCTCGATGGAGAAGCTGAGAAAAGTAGGTATCTGTAGGGAATCAAGCAGATTAGAGCATAGCGGAAAAGTTGAGTAGAATAGAGCTCTACAGAGAAGCTGAACAGAGTCAGTCTCACTAGAGGATATGTCTCAGTATAGTTGCCGACAGATAGAATGATTGACAGAGAAGCCAACAGATTAACACTAGGAAAAGAGGCCGAGTAGAGTAAGTCTCAACACGGACATAATTTAATGCTTAGCAGAGAAGCTGATCAGAATAGGTCTCGGCATACTAGAGAGTACTCGACAAAAAACAAGCAAACCAAAAATTCATCAGAAAAGCCTACCAACTGGAGACGTAGGCAGAGGTGCCAACGGAAAAAGAGTACAGAAGAAAAGTCTAGATTCAGATTTTAACAAATGACACAGAAGTCGACAGATTCAGCATTGGACTGGAAAGCCAAATCATCACTCTGTAGAGACGTCAGTAAACGCAGTGACAGATTTGGGCATTGATAGAGAAGTCAAAGGAAGCAGAGCTAAACAGAGTATCTGACTATAACAGAGCCCAATAAGGAGGACAAAGATGAAAACCTTGGCAGAGAAGCAAAGGAAAACACAAGCGGAACTGAACAAAGAAACCGAGCATGGAAGGTGCTCAACAAAGAAATTGAGTAGAGAGTCCTGGCAGAGAAGGATCATAGTTCACTAGGTAGACTCCGAAAAAGAAGCCAAGAACGACCACTTGGCAGAAAAGCATGTAGATAAGATCTCGATAGAGATTCAGGGTAATCAAAACGTCAGTATAGCAGTTGCATTCATTCGATGTCAATAAAGCAATTGAGTAGACCAAGTCTCTGGTCAAAAAGAGGAAAGATCAGACCTCTATAGAGAAACAGAGGAAAGGTTAGGAGCGAAGCCGGTCATAGCAAAGAGCTCAACAACGAGGCCGAGCACAAGCAGATCTCAGCAAGGAAGCTACGGAGGGCATAGCGCAATAGAGAAGCTGTGTAGGGGATGTCTCAACAAAGAAGCAAAGCTGACCAAAGTTAAGCAGAACATAATAGAGTAGCTCTACAGATGAGTTCAACAGAATAGACGGGCTCATCAGAGAAGCAGAGCAAGAACAGAGGTCAACATAATAAGGCGACTATACTACTAGTCAATAGTAGTGAGAACTAGGTCAAGGAGAGCAGTTCTCAGTGCAAAAATCGGGAAGACTAAGTCTTGGCAGAGAGGCCGACCAGGCCACTAGATGGCAATCTTATTTGTCAAAGTTCAACAAAGTGGCTTACGAGAAATAATCACCAACGTTAAAAAACAGAAAGGGGTCACCTGTGGCATAAAGAACCATGGCAAGGTCAATCCCCTTTGTCGAAAGACGACTATAAGACCATCGCTGGGGAGCAAGATTTAAAGTTTAAAAGTGTAGTGTTACTGAGCTCATAAAAGAAAAGAGAAAGCATCAAAAAACACAAGGCCAAAAAACTACTATAGTTCATATAGACATAGAGAAGACCGAGACAGAGATTAAAGAGTCTCTGCATTAATAGCTTCTTACTTCACCCAAGACAAGGACAACTAGCTCGACCTCAGAAGGGGGTATATAATGGGGAAGATTACCAAACTGACCAGAGCTCAAGAGAGAGTATGGATTCTACCTATTGACTTATTTGTTGAAGAGAAATGTTATAGGGCCTTAATTTAGTGCAACCATTAGATTAATTGTGAATTTCAATATTAGATGGAACCTAGTTTCAATCCAACTTTTGTAATTGATTGGGTCTCCAATTTAGGTCCAAATAGCATTTTCTTTTGTTGAATGCAGTCTCCTGTACCAAATAGGAAATGGTTTCCTAAAAGGTGATGAATGACATCAATTCATCACCTCAATGAAAACCCCGAAAAAAATCTAGGTAATTATGCAACTTCAACCGCCAAGGTGCATATAAAAAGTTTAAGATCATCCAGGAACAAGGTACCCACTCTTTTCTACATATAATTGTATACTGGTCTGTGTCAGTTCATATACTTAAGCATTTAGGGTCATCCCCCTAACAGGTGGAAAACAAATTACAGACCAATATTTTGCATCATTAGTATAGATTTATTCAAGGAATATTAATGTTTAATCTGAATACAGAATATATTCAACCATAATTACACAATAATATTTGAGGTACAACAACAAATAATATTGGAATTCACTTTAGCTCTTATAAAATTGAAGCTCATATCTTGTGAAAGAAGTCGAGAGCATCAGCATATGATTAATGGTCATTGCCCACATTCTGTAAAGCTGATAGTCGTCCTTCATGTCTAGCTTGATCATCCCTCTGTTCGTTGCTAGTACAATGATATAAGAAGTACTAGTTTCCTCAGCTTCTGCATCCTTGTACAACTCCACTTGTAGGTCTAGTACAACACCTGAAACCAACTCGTACCACATAAAAACAATGAATCACATTAATAGATCGTCATAGGAGAGGGATTAACAATTACAAGTCACATAAGAAAGAAATTAGAAGAAGATGAATAAAAAACAAAGAAGAAGAAAACATACTTTCCTTCTTGCTTGCAAAAGCATTCAATAAATTGATTTTCCTCATTTTCAGAATAACCTGTAAAGTTACAAGAGTTGATACTTAGGTTAGAGTTGCACATAAACTCACATGCCAAGTGCCCTAAGTTCGACATTGTTTGCACTTACCTTGGCTTCACTGTTTAAGATGACAGACACTGACCTCACCTTGCATCTCCCTGTCCACACATGAATGGAAAGATAGGAAATACAAATAAGATCAATCTCAGAATAATATTCTTGCATACTTGTATAAACTTTTATATCTGGAATGCCAGAATCAATTCTTCATTAGGTAGGACCCACTTGGTCACTCCTCATTAGGGGTGTCCATGAGCATCAGGCAGTGCCTACTTAGCCAAGCCCATCCCTTAAAGTTTTTTCATGGCTTACAGCCTGGCGTAGCCGACCAGCTAATTTTGTTTTTAAATACTAACAAGGTGTTAATTATGACAAATTACAGATTTTCTTCCATAAACAACAATAATAATAATTACTTACCCCAAAGTGAAAACTTATGATGGTTTAATGGTTTCAAGTTTCTTTCTAAGCATAAAGGTTTGGAGTTTAAAGACTCATTAGTAAAAAATTTTAAATGGGTCAACATGTTTTCCATTTATAAAATAACATAACAAAAAGTTGAAACTAATTTGAAAATATTTTGATCAATATTATTATTTTACGAGGACTTATGATCGAATAGGGTTGGGCTTGGCTAAAATTTGCTAGCGCCTTTAGCCCTGCCCTAATTTTGATCGAATCTTCGAAGGCTACCCTTGGTCCTGTTCTATGACCTCATAGCCTAGCGAAAGCCGCAATATTTCCTCTTTTTGGACTTGGCCAACCAGATTGCCCATAACTTTGCTGCTTATTATGTAACCCATTTGCTATAAAGTCCAGATACAGGAGATTAAGATGCTGCTAAATCCATGTTATGACTAGTAATAATAACTAATAATGAGCTCAAATCAATTTACATACCGTCTGATGTCTCAATGCTAAGCTCGGCACCATTGGCGAGAATTGCTCTCCATTTTTCAAAATCGAAGTCTAAATTGTTGTTCTCCTCGATTGGCAACACTGGTGCACTCCCATTTAATCTATTCTTGCAAGCTGATCTTGCTTTAAGTGTAGCAGCTCCCCTTAGTGCTATAAGAAGATTAACAAACCGCTAATTTCTTCATTTAAAATCAAAGAAAATACTAAAACAAAACGTAAGATCCAAAGAATGGTTTCACATTTGATTTGGATACTTTTTTTAGGGGAGAGTTATTATACGTTATATATGAGAGGCTAATCACTAAAGTGAGTATACTAGCGTAGCTCTTTATCTTCTGTAGTTCCCAACTTAAATGAGAATATGAATATCTAATTTGATCTCTCTCTCTATCTCTCTTTCTTTCTCACACACACACACACATGCGCTCGCACAACCACACACAAACCACTTAGTGAGGCAATGATCACCACCATTACCTTTTCTTGCATTAATCCTCAATATAGATAAATAGTATTGTCAAAGCTATATTCTTTATCCATGAACTATCTGGTTAATGCTTCAAAATTCTATATGCATAATACAAACTTTCGACATAAGATTTCTTTTTTTAGGCATAATGTTTTATAATTTTGGAGTGCCTAAAATTCATTTTGGAGTACAATTAAGTTATTCAGGTCACATGGTAAATAGAATCCATGGGTTGGTATATGGGTGTCTAGGCAAGAACCCCTTCATCCATTAACGAAGTCTTACCACACTCTGTTGAAGGCAAAGGTGAGACAAGCCTGATATTCCAGATGAAGGCCAATCACTAAGGTAGATGAATCCAGCGTCCACTAGATGGAAAATGGTTGAAGTTCTCCATAGATTAAAGTTCTATTTTACAATTTTTATTTCATTTTTCTTTCCTTTCTGTGCATTTCAATCATCCTTCGCATATTAAAAAATCAATGAGATTCAAAGAGCCCTAGTGATGTTACGGTGTGTGGTTGAAATGGCAAGGATCCAATCTGCTCACACAGATTGCACCCACAGTCCTATTTGGTGGCTTTAACATGCATGAATTTCAGAGTAGAGAAAAAGAACATTACATGTAGCAGCAGCAGCTGTGAGGGTTAACATGTCACTGGCACTTGTTCCACTCATAGCTGAGCCTATTACACTGCTGAGTTGCTCCCTCTTTGCCCCCATTGCTTCTGCGACTTCTGCGCATTGGGCAGCAACCAAGGCGGCAGCAGAGGCCACCGCAGATTCCTTGGTGGTGTCTGACTTGCCATCTTCCAAATTTTCAGCTGCTATGGCTGCAAGGGCTGCAGCTACACCTGCCACTGATATTGCTGCATGCACTTCAGCTCTTTGCAACCTCTGTTCTTCTTTCCTTTTCTGCTTAATCTCTTTTAGCCATTTCTTGATTGATACAAGCCTAAAATGCATTATTTTCCATGGCATCTACATGAAACATATTACACTTTCTTTAGACTCGTCCTACAGCTAAGTGAATGAAGTTTTCTATTGATGTTGAAACAGTTAAGCAGTCAAGACATTGCTAATCAAAGCATACCCATTTCTTTCTGAAACAGTTGTTGTAGTTCAATTCTGGGTGCATTGCTTGTTGCATCCATATCCATGACTACATGAAAGAGAAGAAAATTTTGTCATGAACATTGGCTTGAAACATGTGAGCTGATGATATTTATACTGTTAAATGGTACCTTCACATCATTGGATTTCCATGGAGGCAGAGACCTGCCTGTTTCTTCCATCTTTGTGCTTCTGTCCATCTTCTGCAAGTTTTGTACCTTCCCATTATTTCTTCTTTGTCCAGAAAGCGTATGCATATATGTGTGTGTGTGTGTGTGTTTGAGTAGGCTGAAATTCTGTTATTTAGTTTAGTAGGAGCAAACTATAGGAGACGACCTTTTAAACTTCCGGAAAAGTTTAGGGGATGACCCTATATAATTTGATAGTATTCATAGCTAATAACAGTATAATACGGGAATTTCTCGGGCTTTTTGGGGTGCGATCCCAACCATTCCTTGAGATCTGACATTTTTTGTGTTGTTTGCAGCACAAAGGCTAGATTCAAGCTAAGTTCAACTCACCATGAAAGGAGGTCTGGTCTCATTCTCTACTTTCTTCATTGTGTTATGCTGGAGAACCAGTGACTTCTCTTGTAGCTCTGGTTGGAAAGCCTGGACAGCAAAGTTGCACCATGCACGAGAGAGAAAGTCCATCGTCTCGGGATGTGCTTCTGAAAGTGTTGGTTTAATGTCAAGATCCATTGAATTAAGAGCTAAAGAACGCTTTAGCAATGGAGCTTAACAGAGTTAGAAAAAGGTTACTTAGTTTTTCAGATATAAAGAGCCCTCAACGTGCAGGCATATTTAAACTGGCAGGCACGCTTAGTTGATAATCACTGTTCTATCCTTAGTTACAGTGTGGATTTATATGGCCCATAACCATCTCAAAAGTGGCTTGTGTGTAGCTGTATATACTTGAGTCAATACGCTAAGAGGGGAACAAACTTGCCCTTCAACATCATTACCATTGGTTGGATTGGATCACTTCACTTAATGCCTGTTAAACAATCCGAGCAGTTCGAGTTTGACTCGTTCTAATTACAAAAATGAATTAAGTTAATTGAATTTTATAGATCGTCTAGTAAGCGAGTTGAATTTATCTAAACATGTGTTTCGACTACTCGCATATTTTTCTTTTTATAGGTGACTTCAATTTGGTTGTCAAACTACCTCCTTACAAAAGACGATCAACCTAAGCTCATTCCTAAATAGCTCTAGCCTATACTACTGAGCGTTAAATTAATTGGTGAGGGCTGTTTTAGCTTAACTAAAATCTCGAGTTCGAGTCTTGGAAACGTAGTTGTGTTGGGTAGGGAGAGTTTTGCCGTCTTTGTGGTCTTATCCGACTCAAATCTGGATTAATCGGAGTTTAAAATGACTTTTGGATATCAGGTGATCTAACAAAAACAAAAAAATAGTTCTACCCAATGTACCTTTGTCTCTCTCTCTCTCTCCCTAATAGATCTTTGAAAACGTTGAACTTATAGAATTTTTGTTGATTATATTTGGATTGATTATTAAGTTATTGGGTTCAATTTATATTTTTTGTTTTATTTGAGTTTGTTACTGACTCAAATACTTACTATTAAGCCAAGTAGAGCCGACTCAATAGTATGGAAAACAAAGCAAGGGTTTTAGGTCTTAAATTTTTAGAAGGTCCATAATTTTAGGTACAACACTAGTCCAAAAAAAAATCATTAAATTTTAAGTTATACAAAAAAACTCTAAAAAATTAAATTCAATTAAAATTTTTATTACAATAATTTAGGTTTATAATTCAATCCATAACGTTAAAAACTTAGAAATTAAAAAAATAAAAAAATACTCAAAAGTCAATTTATGTTTACTCTCTCCCCTCTCTCTCTCTCTCGCTCTCTCTTTCTTCATCCAATAAAAATAAATAAACAACAAAAATAAAAGTTGAAATTAAACACTCTCCTTCTATATGATAAAAAACAAAATCAAAAGTTAAAATCTACAATATTAACATATCTTTCTTTTGTGTTCCTCTCACATAAAAAATTAAAAAATATGTATATATATTTAAAAAAAAAAAAAACCTCTATTTAATATTTATGTTGTAGACCACAAATTAACTTGAGCCGCCCTGAAGTTAAGCTCGAGCAATAATCAAAAGTTAAACAGGTCGAACCAGCATATTAAAGCCCGACAGGCTCAGTATTATTAACAACTACTCCACTTGATGAATAATACTTAGACACAACGTGTGCATACATGTGTGAAACTGAGACAATAATAAAGGTATGTATACCTTCTTTATGTCCTCCTACACAGGCCCCAAAAGTTTGCTCAAATTAAAAAAAAATGGAGAGAGGAGATATTACAGTTGGAAAGGAAAGGACAATGAATGCCACCTTTGTATTTTTATATACTATTAAGGATGGAGGTGGAAGAAAAAGGACCCATTACACATTATAAGTGTCTATAGATAAGTAGATTTTGATTGGACAGACCCCCCAAGTTGCATCAAGACTGAAGAACACATGCTAACCACTATAGAAGCATGATAACTTCTAGGATGAAACCACAAAGATAAGCATGAGGTCCCTTGCTTTTGCATCTTTAAATTCATGCCAGAAATTGAAGCCAAGTATGAGAAAATTTCAGATGAGAAGGTGGTTGGATCACAACTCACAAGGTAGAGTTGTCCAAGCCCTCCTAGATACGCCTAGCCTTGCCAACGGATCAATTTTGAATCGAATTTAAATTATCTAAGTTTGAATTCGATTTGAAAACTAAAATTCAATCCTATCCGAATTTTTGAAAAGATTTTATAAAATTATAGTCCATACACCATTCAGGTAATAATTAAAAAATTAATTTGAAAATTCATTCTGAGCTAAATAAATTTGCTAACTTAAATATTTTGTATTGCATCTTAATTTCAACACAATTTCATCGAAGAATCACTTGATGATATAATGAATTTGGATTGAGGTTATTGGCCAAAAATAACTATCCATATTCAACTAGTTGAGTTCTAATTTAGAGATTCAAATAAAAAATTGATCCATTGGATTCTCTACTCCAGAACAACATGTAATCTAAAACATATATATGTGTGTGGTAGGGGTAGAGACTAGAGAAAGAGAGAGAGATGAAAAAATATTCATTGCAATTATAATAATACATTAGTATTGTCACGTGGTATTACCAACCAATGATATGCAAATAAATAAAGAAATGAACCTCATATAAGTCAATAACTATCTATCAATGTAAACAGATAACTATCAACTCTTCTTTAGTGTAAATTAATAATTATCTAAATAGAGTTCATTTTACCAATATGAAGTTTTATTATTGATTAGTGATATCATGTCATTAATGTTGACATGATATTACTATTGTATTAAATATTCTCTCCCTCTCCTCTCTCTCTCTCTCTCTCTCTCATAGCCAAGCATCCACTTGGGGACCTAGCATTGATAACAAGAAGTAGAAATGTATCATTGAAGTCAAGCTTTCCATCATCAGAATAAAGCCTTCCGGATTAAAATTAGTTCAATAGCCTTGATGAAGATTACCTTTATGTATTGAAAAGACTTACAAAAGCTAGTTGATTAGCTTTTATGGGGCTGCTTATCTTTCAAAATTGGCAATGGGGGTCATCTCACACTTTTTAATTATATGTTGATTTTGTGGACTCTTTGAGATTTGGTTAAAGTAGCAGTGTTCATTAGCCTCATGTGACAAGAAAATTGCTTGGATGCTTCTTTTATGTTATTCAATGGTGGCCTTTGATCAACATGGCCATCTAATATAGGAGTGCACAACTATATTGTAGTCATCATTCTTGAGTCGAATCATGTTCTCCACCCCCCATATTACTTTTTTTTTTTTTTTGAAAACAAAGAGAGAATATTATGATTATAAAACACGAGATTAAGTGAATGAAGACGGTTCTTGATACACAATTAGACAATAATATCATGTCTTTTTTGTTAAATGTATCCTAATCTTTTTAGAGAAGCCAATTAATTCTCCTAAGCACGTCATTTTTTCAGTTCCACCCACACCGATCAATCATTACGAGAAAATTTTTAAGGATAATTTTAAGAGGAGACTTGAACCTGTGATCTTAAATCATCTTCTGATAAGTTTGCATTTTAAGATTTATTTTATTTTTCATTTGAGAAAACACAAAAAAGAAAAATTTTATTCTGATAAGATAGGAGTTATTTTTTAGCACTTGTTATATCATTTTTTGGTGAAATAATTTCTTGAAGGGCAGCTAAGAAACCTCACACACATTTGAGTTCTCTCAATAAACTTTTCTTTGATGATAAATTACCCTTTATGTTATAAATTCTTTAAATAATTTACTGTTAAGAGAAAGTGATAAAAAATTATATCGAAAGGAATATACACTCGAGTTATCTTATCATATGGGTATATCAGATGCCGCCACGTGCTCGTCAGTCTGATAGAGAGCCGAACCAAAATTGTGACAACCCTTTGATTAATTGACAAAAATGATGGTCAAATCTTGCCCTTTCTGAAACCCTTTCGGAATTCGAAGTAGTTATAAATTGATTTATTTATTTTTTTTGTAATAATATGAATTCAAATATTTGGTTATGATTTAATTTGAATTATATAAATTTATGATAAAACTAAGTGCATAATTGATAACATCGAGTAAAAATAAGATGGAATATACTCGGCTTAATTAAGTTATTCGAATCAAATTCCTAAATTTTAACGAATTTGAAGATGAGCTGTTACAATAAATTCTTCGAATAGGCCTCCAATTGTCCAGTTCTTGCATTACTGACGTGACGGCTGATGTCTCCGCCTTCTGGACACCCTGGTAGGCCCATGGGCTTCTTGTTAGCACGGAGCAGGCTGGACGAGATGTTCAACGGATTTTTGGGCCTGGTATTTTCGTTTTGCCATCTTTAAAACGATACCATCGTCAAAAAAAAATGGGTTTTTTAGGTGTGGGTACATTTTCTAGTACTTATTTATCCAAAAGTGTATGGATAAATGGTTTACTCTTTTAAGTACATTTTTTATTAAACTTTTTATGTTTAGGTACAAAATTCAAATGAAGTGAAATGTCTTTTACTTAATCACCCCTCCTTAAATTATGCAGTCATGATTGACACATATTTTAGGAAAGAAATATTTAAAGATTACATATTTGTTATTTTCTTTAATTTTTGAAATTTGAATGTACAAGTTTGAGATAGATTTATGGATAGATTGGCAGTATTTTAGGAAACAAATATATAAACTTTACAACTTTGTTAATTTTTTGAATTAAATGTATGTGTTCAAATTGTTAGTCTTCTTCAACTGATTTGGCTTCTTCTGCCTTATTCTTCTTCAATGGCTTTTTATTTTTTCGGAGGTGATTTTCTTTGAAAAAAGAATTGAAAATACCAAACATCGTCATCGGATTGAAGGTGAGTTGTTAATAATTTTGTTTCTTCATTATTTCGGTCAATTTTTTTTTTTTTTGGATTTTTCCATGTTTCGATTTTTTTTGTATGGTGGTTTATGGAAGAATAAAAAACTAGTTTTCAATTCAAATGGGTGTAAATGGTTCTTACGAGTGTAACTATTTTTAGTGTACACGAAATAATTATATTTTGTATATTATTCGATCAACTCTTTTTTTTTTGTAAATTAATATGTTTGATTTTTGTGTATCTTTTGGTCGTTGGTGGGATGAATGGAAAAAACTGGTTTAAGTTTAATGGTTATAACTGTTTTTAAAAGTTTTAAAAAAAAACTGTTTTTAAAAAACTGATTTGGATTATCTATTTTGGAAGATCCTGTTATTTTTTTTTTTAATGCTTATTTACCAGTACGTAGATAATTACTGAATTGCTTTGTATTAATGTAGTACATAACTGTTTAATGTAACTGTTGTTCTTTTCCTTTTGAATTGATATAATGACATTTGTTTTTTTAATGTCTTAATCAGGAATGAATGGAATGGTGTTGCTTGTCTGCAAATATGATGTTTGAAACTTTTATTATCAGATGTTCTGTTCGTGTAACATTCGAACATTTTTTTTGTTAAATTCATATGTTTGATTTTGTGTATGTTTGTTCATTGTTGGAATGAATAGAAAAAAAAAAACTGTTTTGGGTTTAATGGGTGTAACTGTTTTTAAAATTTGTGTAACTATTTTTTCATAATGACATTAATGTACATTTTCGAAAAAAAGTTACTATGTCATTGTTTGTTAACTTTTTTATTTTATTCTTAGATTATTAATCAAACATTGTTTTATGTTGTCAGCTTTTGCACTCCTTGTTAATCCTGAAGCATCAACATTTTGGGCTCACAAAGGAAGCTTGATATCATGAGAAAAGTCTGTGGATAAGCCATCCCTCACTGCCTGGAACCCACATAAGACAAATAATTTCCTTAAAATCAGAAGAATAGTTACGCAATACAGTTAGACCCATTAAATTTTGAATATGAACTATCTATATTTGAATCTCAAATAGTTATTTAAAACAGTTACGTAACTATTTTTAATCAAAAAAATCATGAACCATAAAGTTGTCAATAACAGACTTATAAGAATTGAATCTTTAAAATCAGAAGAATAGTTACGCAACACAGTTAAAGCCATTAAATTTTGAATATGAACTGTTTATATTTTGAATCCCAAATAGTTACTTAAAACAGTTACGTAACTATTTTAATCAAAAAAATCATGAATCATAAAGTTCCTAATAATAGACTTATAAGAATTGAATCATTAAAATCAGAAGAATAGTTACACAACACAGGTAAACCATTAAATTTTGAATATAAACAGTCTATAATTGAATCTCAAATAGTTACTTAAAACAGTTAAGTAACTATTTTTAATCAAAAAAATCATGTTCCAAATTATTATTTTTTTCTTCATATACATATGCTATAATAGTTCTGCAAATTCTTAATATAATTTTACAAAATTAGAGTTTTACTATTTGATTTTATTTTTGAATCAACTTATACAAGTTTATGAAAAAAGAATTAAATAATCAATGACTGAAAAAAAAACGGATATGTCATATAGTTGTATATTTTGAATCCCTGTGCCGAAAAGGATAAGTTTTGATAATTAAACCCCCTATTTTACCTCTCACTTGATTTTATCCAAAAAAAAACGAATATGGCATTTTCATGGCCATAGAATCCCTTTTTCCTAAGAAGAAGGGATTAGATAATTAAATTTTTATTTTTTAGCTTCTATTTTTTAACTCCCATTGCTTGATTGTAGCCAAAATTTTCGGTAAAAATTCAAATGGTTTCCACCCATTTGCACTTAACTGAATGGCAATAGTGTCATTTTTTAAAAATATGGACTTTAGCCCAAATAAATTTTTGAGTTGTATTTTTGCCTAAATAAGTTTAAAAAATTGTACCGGCTTCTAAATTCCCCAAAAAAAATTTATTTGAACACATTTTTACAATTGAAAAAACCAAAAAACAATGAGTTTGGGTGGCTCCCTTGACCTTTCCCCAACCCAACCACCTCCCATATCAGTTTGTCGACGAATCAAATTTTGACTAATAAAATTCAAATTCAATTAGATTGTCTAAAAATTTTTATTTTTATAGTTCATATTTGAATTTGTTCCATCAAGTAATCTCTAAATTTTATAATACAGTCTTATATATTTACATAAAACTCATAACTTATTATAATCTGAAATTATAAAAGATGATATAACGGACTTAGATTAAAAGTTGGATGATCGGTCAAAAAACTGATCCATTTTGGAC
Source organism: Ilex asprella (assembly GCA_023539305.1). Lineage (NCBI taxonomy): Eukaryota > Viridiplantae > Streptophyta > Magnoliopsida > Aquifoliales > Aquifoliaceae > Ilex > Ilex asprella. Next base: position 40,145,671 of record CM042188.1, on the reverse strand, counting down.
TTGCGGGACTTGAATTCAGATTAGATTTAGATTAGAATCTGATCTATAAAAACAGGATAAAAAAAGATAAAACCAAAAAAGGGAAAAAAAGAAAAATAAATGCTATTGGGCTGTGTTCAAAAGAAGTGATTGAAGCCAGACATATAATTTCTGCTGCAAGTATGAAGATGAAAGGCAACTTAAAAAAAAAAAAGGGCAACTGGGTTATGTGATGGGTTGTTTGGTGGTTGTCTGCTACTAAAAAAAAGAAACCAAAATCAACATGGATGCTATGGCTAGAAATCATAACTCTCAGTAAAACTACATCACTAAATTTAGTACCCTATTGAAAAAATTGATAAAATTACGATTCAATCGAATCAAATTGTAACTTCATATATAACAAAGTTAATACCTTGATAGGATTCAAAAAGGTTGAAATCAATCACATGTTGAGATTGATCATTATCTTCAATCAATTTGATTACATGTCTTCAGACACTTTAACTATGGTTATACTCCTCATAAAGTCATGAATTTCGAACCAGACACCATACTTCCCACAACTGTATTGACGCTTAGAACTAGCTGCAAAATCTCAAAGGTCATCCATATTTAGGGCACAAAACTTATGTGTACAATGGTTCTGAGAGAGGTAAGTGATATACATTTGTACTCCCTATTTTTGAGAGATTGATTGTTAAACTCAAACTCACAACATAACGATTGAGCAAATGAGTACTTGTCATCACTCCATGTCTGACATTTAATTCTCATTTGCAACTCTGGAAACCTAAGACAAACTAAAGCCATTATCAACATATCTGCAGGCATTTTTGATTACTTGTTGCAAAGGGTTCTTAATCATGTCCACGAGGCCACACTTGGAAACACTGATCGTATCTGTTGAATTGTATAAACATTTATAGTTCACCATCTCTAACACTTAAACCTTTTTATATCAAAGTATAAGTTGTTGCATTCGAATATCACCACCACCTTCTTGTGGCGAATTCAAAATTTATAGGTGCTTAACTATAAATTTAACTCGTGTTAAAGTATATAAATGCTTTTACTCTGCTCTTTCTAAACTTAACTTTTTTCATGACACGGTGATTTATCAATATTAATGTGAACGTACCCTCAACTACCATATAAACTATCTACGATGTCTTGATACAAACATAATTTATATTCAATAATGCTATTTTTACTTTATCTAGGAACCTAATGCATTATGGTTATTAGATGATAATGGACTTACATTTTCTACGACCCACTAATATTGTATAACGGCCAAAATACATTAGTTCATCACGTTAATTTCTCAATGGAATTTTTATAATTTATATTCACTTAAGGGTAGATCACATACCATTATAGGTGCAAGACCCATTTAAAAATAGTTGATATGATTTGAATTTATAAAAAGTGATCTATTGAATAAAATTGAACAAAAACATAATAGAAACGTTCTAAATTCTTATATTAGGTTCTAGTAACATCTTATTTGTACAATTCAAGTGCAAGCAATGCATATATATCCTTAAATGTATCCTTAAACACACACATGTGAATATATTTATGCCTCCCCTCCATGCATAATTATGTCTGCATCGTGTATCTAAGGAGTGAAGGGAGGAAAGGTGTAGGGTTATGTAGTATAGGTTTAATTGGGTTGGTAACTAATGTCAACGCCAACTTTCTATGCTACGTGTTTCAATAATTGCACAACCCATCTCCATTTTTCTGACTAAAATTGGCACGGAGAAGCTCACAGCTCTGAACATAACAAAAGAAATAGTAGGCACTGAATTTGATTCTGATTCTGAGTGCACATGGAATTCTCACTCTCTCTCTCTCTCACTAATACACAGAGAGACGCATGTATACACACCAACACGTTCTCACAACTCGCTCACTAGAAAAAGTTCCACAAAATTTACTGTAAGAGAGAATTGAAACATTGGAATAATGTTCAAAACACATCATTTTGAATTCAAAATTCATATATACAGAAAACTGGGGTCAGCATAATCTTTAATTACCTTCATTTCCGCCAAGAATGTAATGGTTTGGATCTGTTCTTTTTCGTGCATGTTGAGATAACCAACACACCTTTTTCCATAATTGAAATTGAAGCTAATTTAATCATGATATCAACTAAACCCAAGTGTAAAATAAAACTGTTTCCCTCGCACAGTCGAGATTCAACTTAAATAATGAAGAACATATATCAAAAAAATGATTGGGAACCTAAAAAATGATAAACTCAATGCGTTAACAACTTAGAATGTAGTTGTTAATAAATTGCAGTAGAAGCCTAGAAGGTGAATGTAAAGCTTTGATTGACTTATCTTTAATATAAAACATGACATACTTTAATAAGTTTATTCGATTATATCAAATAAATTCATCTAAGGCCACCAACATTATTTTCAAAATTATTCATATTGTACCGCACTTTTAAACACAGATTATCATATATAGATCATCTTTGTACATGCCTCTAGTACTGAACCAGCTGCTTTTTCTCCTTCATCCGTTTTTCAACAAAAATTGGAAATATACAAAAAATAAGAGAAAAATAATTAACTATTCCTTATTAATAACCTTACTACGATTCAAACGATCGGTAGCATCAGCAAGTTGCTGCATTACATCAACTTGAACTCGGAGTGAGACGATATAGTCTAGGGTTTCTTTGATGAGAGAGAATTCATCCATGAATTCTCCACCAGGTAGAAGACTCTTCAGCACTTTGGTTCTTTTCTTCACTAACCTCTTGGCAATAGAACTAGCCAAACCCACTTGGGGTACTGCTAATATTTTCTTCATTCTACGAACACTACAGCTCCTCTTTAAAATCTTCTTGCTTCTAACTCTCTTGTTGTTCATCACCAATTGAGTTGAAGCTTTCACTAAGCACTCAGATTCTGAACCTAACACATGCTCAACAAGGACCTTGTTACAGTGATTTTTTGAAGAATTGTAAATTAGAGCGCGACTCCAATAAGAATTTGCAGTTCTAGTGGAAGCCATGGCAATGTCGGCCGATAGCTTTATAGCCTTCTTTCTCTCCCAAATGCTCATGTCTTTCTTTGAAGCCCTATATATTTGAAGACCCATTGTCCATTTCTTCAGGAATTCTTGCTTGAGTGAGCTAATATTATGCATTCTGCAGAAAGGAGAAAATGTTTTACGAAGATCATAGAAATATCAAGCGGTGATACTCATGATCGACGCTTCATTGATACAAAAAATCCGGATACATAATATAGATCAAGGCGTGCCCGATGACTTTCAAAGATATACTCATCAAAGAGAAAAATAAAATTAATTGGCCAATCAATTTAACATTTTTGGATGACTAAACAAATTGTGCTTTGGCAAGAGTAGTGCTGAGATCAGTGAACCACGGACAACCTTTTAAAGAAAATGAAGATTGTTAAAATTTTGTTCAAGAGAAGGATAATCAATTATGGAACTGAATACACTAAAAGCCCACAATACATAGAGATAACTGAAAAATGCAATGGACAATGAGTTAGCTTGAATCTTAAACACTTGATTCGTGAGTACTGGCATACTAAAAAGGCCAGCATGCAGTAATATTCTCAACCGTACCTTGTTGATTTGTTCTTCTTTCTATTATATAACCGAGAATACTATGCTGAGCATGAGAGTAAAGACAAGTTGCAGAGAGATGCAATTTCTAGGGATCCAACAAAGTGTGTCAGAAGTCAAGAAATTCATAGAGAGAGAGTAAAGACAAGTTGCAGATAGATGCAGTTTCTAGGGATCCAACAAAGTGTATCAGAAGCCAAGAGGTTCACAGAGAGAGAGGGGGAGATGAGAAGCAGAAGATTGTGCAGAAAGCCATATATTTGCTCAAAGTAGGAGAGGTGGTGGGGCCTATCAGAGAGAGACACAGCACATGCAGGCACATGGGGTTCCAGGACCCACCAGGCCACCACCCACAAAACTAAGAGAATATTGAAAATTAGGGTTGAGAGAGAGAATACAGGTTCCCTCAAAGGTACGCACACCCAAAATTTGTAAATTGTTATAACAAAACTAACTTGAATTGGTCTCTTCATGAATTTGCATGTGATTTTGGTTTCGGTTTGTTTAAAACTGCATAACTAAACAAAAATGACAACAATCTGATTTACCATAAAACTAGGGAATCACAGCATGTTGCATATACCAAATTACCAATAACTACTCTCAGTGCGTATCCAGTGGTAACGATTCACTCCTTCCTGTAGGCAGTTTCGAATTCCAACATCAGGCCTCGTCCCTTGCTCCTTAAGAGTAATGTTAGATGGACTTAAAAATTAGACTTAAAAAATTGACTTGATAATCCCAACCATTGAATAGGTAGTAGGTCCCAATAAATGCTGGGACCTACAGTGAAATCAATGGTTGAGATTATCGAGTCAATTTTTTAAGTTTATTTTTTAAGTCCATGTAACATTGCTCCTCTTTTATAAAGAAATAGGTCTAAAAATTGCAAAATTATATTTATACATGACTCCTTTTTTTTTTTTTTTTTTTTAATTCAGTTTATGAATATGGCTGTGATGGTTTATGGACCAACATTATGAAGATAATAAAAATGATTAATAGTACAAATTGTCATTGGTTCTACTGTTATGCAATTGAATATAAGCATGCCAGTGATAAAGTTTAGCTAATGCAGATCAGAGGTACAAGGAAAGTGGAGAAAGACCACAAAGACAACAATGTGAGGCTTGGCCAAAGTCATCAACTTATGTCTTTTAAAGCCAACCATCCCCTTTATTTCCTTTTCTCTTTTCCTTTTTGTTGTTTTATGTAAATTGCTTTGTCAACATTATAATCCATTTTGTATGGAACATACTACTCTCTGTGGCATAAAGTTGAATTCAGTTGACAAATCTATCGTATATAATGCTTATGTAAAAAATCATTCGTATATGTTCTTGTTCTCATTTTAGAAAGACTCAAACTCAAATCTGGGATTTATTGCTTGGGTTAGTGGACACTAGAGTTTGACAAGACAACAATACAAACAGCCATTTTGCAGAATTGCAGACTAAATAATTGGATAATGCCACCATGCTCTAAAAATTTTAAATGAGATTGTGGAATTTAATGTTTTGAGTGTCATGCATAGGGGGTATTTAGGGTTTCAAGTAATTAATATGGCCCACTTATACATGGACAATGTTGAACAAGAGGGGAACTGAGTGGATCCGTACAGCATGCTGATGTTGGGAGAGAAGGTGGGTCCGAGAAGAAGAAAAATTCAGAGGGCATAGGTCTTGGCTTTTGGCAAAGAAAGAAAAATCCACCACATGGTGTCCACATGGGGGTTTTTAAAAGGTATGGCCTAGGGAGGCTTTTACAAAGTACACATCTTCCACAATAATTAGATATGCTCATGCTTACATATAAAGAGATATATTATACTGTTGTTCAACAGCAGGAAAAAGTTTAATCTTAACATATATATATATATATATATATCAGCTACAAAAAAGTTTAATCTTAATAAGAGAGAATTGTGTATTAAGAGACAAAGATAAACAACTAAAAGAGATGTTGGCTATCAATTAATAATCACATAAATGATCGTGATATTTATCTTTCATCTCCAATTTTTTAAATATGCATATTACTTGCCACTTTTATATCTTTAACGATCTTATCTCACAATTCTCTCATTTTAGTTGTTCATTTGTTCATCTCTCTTTATCGTTTCTCTCTCTCACACACACACAATTCTCTCTTTTTTTAATTGTTTGCTTCCACATCTCTTTTAATTGTTTATCTTTCTCTCTTCATACACAATTCTCTCTTATCAATTATAGGAAGGGGCTATTTCCACTCCACAAATCTCCATTCACACTCTATTTAATTTCGTATTATTAAATTACTAAGTTCATCCTTTTTATACTCACCCCATTAGTAACTAAGTCCATCCTATACTACATACACCCCATTAATAGTTAAGTTCACTTATTCTATGTACACTCCATTAATGAAAGAAATCATCATAAAAAAAATAATGAAAGAAGACAATTAGTTTGAATGCATAAATTTATATAATAAAGCAGAAGTATGTTTGAATTTTATCTCAGTCATATTTTACCCCTCAAAATTATCACCAACTACTTACCTCACCCATCATTCATTTGTCAAACTCAAACGTCTAATCACATCAATCATTTATATCACATATTTAATCATTTATATATTTTCTCCCTAAAAATATCACATCACTCATTTTTATCATATATCTAATCATTTAATATTTGATTAATTTGTAGTTAATATATGTTGAAAAAATTTAGCTCAAATTTTTTATTTTATCGTGCCTTCAGGCACGGGTTATGACTAGTATATTTATAAAAT
>CM042188.1:40111842-40134290 GCA_023539305.1 Ilex asprella | reverse complement strand
ATATTTAATTATTTAATATTTGATTAATTTGTAGTTAATATATTTTAAAAAAAATTAATATAGTGAAATTAATTTTTTAAATACTTCAATTTTATATTTTATCGTTTATTCAAGTACGAATTATGACTAGTAACCTTCACCCACACATTCGGACTCTCTCTTTCTGTTTGACCAACATCGAAAGAGTTCCACTCGAATCAAGTAAAATCTTAAGTAGTATTTGGTAACGCCTTTTAGAAAGAAAAAAAAATGTTGATTTGTTTTTACTTTTTCAGTTTTTTGTTTTTTTCTTGGTGAGAGAGTCTAGTCTTTTTTGTAACCATAAGCACAATATAAAGAGTATAATCCATTTATTAAAACGCAGTTAGATTTACTTTAGAGAATTAAATATATTTAGTTACCCTTTACAAAATCATGTTCCAACTTTCAACAGTCATAATAAAGTGTACAATTAATATATAGTAGGATAGAGGGGTCCACATGCTCCAAGATTAAGAGCTTGGGGTCCAACCATATAAGCCCAAGGAGTCAACCCCCGCGATTTACGCTTACAACCGGTTCTTGACTCTTTTTCAGGGAGTACCACTACTCCCTCCTACTGAGATTGATTGAATAGAGTAGACATGGGTTTTAGTACGGACCCAATAAAGTGGCCATGCTCCCGTCAACACACAAGACAGAGGGAAGATGCATGTAATGTGAACAGTAATTTAAATTTTAACAATTTTTTGAGTTCAAGTCACTAATATATCTCTTACAAATATCTTAATTTTAATATAAATAATTTATTTTTAAGAGAATAAAAAAAAATTAATTAAAATATATACAAAATAAAACCGAACACCCGTAACCGTTAAATTCAAAAAATAACAAAGCCACAGGCCATGTGCACGGCACACATGGATGGACCCCTACCATGTCCAAACAAATGTTAACACACCCTGCAGGCTCACAATCATTAGGGTACTACTACCTCTACTACCACTACCTTTATAGGCTCCAAAAACTAAAAAAGTAGATATTTAGCCCCTTCTCTCCATGTCAATGGTGGGGAAAAATAAATAAATTTAGAACGACGTCAAAGAATGAAATATAAGAATAAAATAACAAAATAGAAAATAATAGAATAAATTAAGTTTATAATATGCGTCACATTTTTATTGAAGGCCAAAACAAGTACGATACCAAGAGTTTATTTTGAGTAGCATAACTGGAACCTAAAAAGCCATGTTTGTTTTCCTAGAGTGACAGGTGCAAGCAACCAACAATTCTCATTATCATAGGCATACCAACGACAACTCCAAGGTTAGTTTTGATGGAAGACTTTAGGGTATTCTTACATTATGAGCTTATATGTCTCAACTTCAACATTGTTGACTCTTTGTGATTTGTGCATGTTTGAAAGTGGAAATGTCGCCCAGCTCTATTTTCAATACAGCTATGTTAAGAGGGACAATTTTCGACTTAAGGCACAACTCAATTTTCAATGCCACACATCTCTATTTTCAATGCAGTTACCTTAGGAGTGATAATTTTCACCTTAACGCATATCTCTATTTTCAATGCAGTTATATTAGGAGTGTCAATTTTTGACAATTTTTTAGGAGTGTCTATTGGGACCTACCACCTATTCAATGGTTGAGATTATCAAGTCAATTTTTTAAGTCTAATTTTTAAGTCCATCTAGCATTACTCTTTTCAATTTGACGCACATCTCTATTTTCAATACAGTTATATTATGAGTGACAATTTTCGACTTAACGCACATTTCAATTTTCAATGCCACACGTCTCTTTTTCAATGCAGTTATGTTAACAATGACAATTTTCAACTTAACACGCATCTCTATTTTCAATGCAGCTATATTAGGAGTGACAATTTTTGACTTAACGCACATCTCAATTTTCAATGTCACACATCTCTATTTTCAATGGAGTTATGTTAGGAGTGACAATTTTCACCTTAACGCACATCTCTATTTTCAATGCAGTTATATTAGGAGTGTCAATTTTCGACTTAACGCACATCTCTATTTTCAATTATGATATATGAAGAGTGACAATTTTCAACTTAACACAATAACACAACTCAAATTCAATTATAACTCAACACGAACTCAAAAAGAACCATACATGCAAATATAAAATACAAACGAGATCATGTTCAACCTGTCAAACCCGAAATTAACATAATCAACCCATTTATTTAATCGTGTCGACACTAACCCAACAATGACTAAAACAACATCAACATCACCTGATAATTTTTATCCAAAAATGATAGCGAAAATCTATTTGTAAGTCTAGCAACTTTAAAATCATGATAACTTTGAAGGTCTTAGTTAAGAAATGACATTTTCTCTATCTTTTCGTTTGTATAATTATACAAATAACATAAAATTAACATGTTTAACTAATATTATATAAATAAAATATTGATTATTTATAATTATTTATTAAACACTGCCATAATTATTGTATAAAAAATATATTTTTACTCATTATTTTGTTTATTAAGTTAATTTTTAGTTAATAAAAAAAATATAAACATAAATTCAATTAATTGAAAATAAAATCTTAACGTTAAATTTTTTATGCAAAGTTTATATAAATCAAGTTGAACACAAACACGACACAGAAATAAACTGATCAACTTCAGACGACACAATTAGTTAAATGAATTGAGTTAGAATGGACTAATGCTCAACACAAACTTGCATTGAAACAAATCCATTGCCACCCCTCTGCCATACAAGGTGAACTTAGATTTCAATGCGATCAGCCTACAACCAACCTTCATGCTACATGCAGACGGATTAATTAAGGATCAAAACTAAGAATTCAATCTTTCCTGGCCTGATCCAAAAGCTCTCCGTTATAATAGTCATATACCATGTTTGGCGTGCGACTCACCCAATGTAGTAATTTAGTTCTATTCACGTACACAAATTTACATCGTTGTCATCAACTCAAAGAATGCATGATTGGAATGATTTTTCGTATAGAACAAAAATTTAACATTGTTAAGACGCACAATTGCGTTAGTTTGTGCCTCTATGGGTCCCTGGGTACGTGTATGCTGAGTCAATGAGTCGAGAGAGAGATGATTCATGTGGACCCAGTTGGATTGACGTGTCAACTGTTAAATGGCTACTTGTAATCTCCAGTCTACATACAAGATTCACAGCCGAATATTCATACTGAGAAGAGAAACCAAGTATCATATCTTTACATGTAAGCAGCACCAGCAGTTTTGCACATAATAAGCATATTACAATTATAATGAGTGTGAGACTCACTTGTATGCAAGTGGTCTCACTTGAATGCATAGTGAATGATGCGGCAAGAATGAAATAGATTAGAAAATACACCGGAGAAGATCTCACTTACTATAATAGGTTTCAAATTATTCAAAAATTAAGGACTAGTGATATAAAGTCTAGTCAAATTTAACAATTTAAAAAATGAAAAATCCAAGAAAACTAGGATGGGATTTTGAAGCCCACAATATATGCTTCTTCAAAAGGTACACCCCATGAAGCTTCTCTACCTACACCCACCTTCATCCCTTTTGTCTACAGAAATTTTAAAAGTACCTATCAAGTGTGTAAAACAACCAGCAATTGCACAAGTTCGACGAAAATGTTGGATACAGGAAGGAGAATCTCATCAACTTGCGCTTGTGAATAACAAAATGTAGACACCTAAAACACCGGAAGAACACGCATGTTGACACAGTATATATGTCAATCGCTCTAATATCGGGTTCATGTTATATAAACATGCAAAGATGAGTCAGAAAATCCATCTGAAATATCTGCTGTAAGTGTCACACAAACTCCCTAAATAAACACTTTCTTCAAAAAAGGGTGAAACATGAGTGACTTCCCCGGGGACAAACTCCTTAAATAAACTTGGCAAGTCATTACAGGCAGTAAAATCATCAGTAAACTACGACTAGAAACCAGAAATTAATGGACCCCTCGTTGATTCTCAGGGTAAGACCAGTTAAGGACAACTAGAACCATTGTTACATCTTTGAAACTACAAAGCATATGGACCGCGGAGAAAACTACATCAGCACATGCCAGTCTATGTTTCACTTAGGATGTACCTCAGCACATATTGAAGCCCATCTATCCTCACCCCACCAAATAAAAGGGCAAAACAGTGCAGAACTATCAGAAGGGTCAACGGTCTCCAAACATCCATCAACCTACACCAGTAAGTATCAAAGCAACTTCCTCAAACAATCCATCAAGCTACACCACAGAGCAACTACAACGGGCCAGAGGGTCAGGTTTCAAAAACTCAAGCCAACTCAATTTCCAACCCATGCTTGAAAGCACTCATTCTCTCCAAAATATCGTCTGCCTTCCAGAAAGAAGAAACCCCATGTGTATGCAAGGGTGCATTTACGTGCACGCTGTACGTGTTTGTGTGTGTGTTTGAGTGCGTGGGAGAGAGGGGAGAGAAAAGCTCATGTATAACTTCCCATTTCCTTGATCACTATTTTAATTTTCCAATTTTTGTGAGGGAATGTGCCTACATAAAATATTTCAACTGAAACCCCCAAAAAAATGTAAGCACAACTTTTCCACCAAGCAATTGAATTATAAAGCTTGACGGGCCACTTACAAGTAATATATGTTATCGCTCATTGCAATATTCTGCATTCTTTTGGAAGTCCACTTCAAATCCTCCTCTCGAGAGTATGGCCATCACGTGTAAATAATCAGCCACGCTGAATCTTGGCCTCTTAATCCACATTCAGAAAAGGGAGGCGTACTCTCCTGATAGACCATGTACCCGAGAGCACAGCAGTTGCCCAACCCTTGACCATCAGATGCTTTCACTGGCTGGGAGTCATTTTTGTCTAGAGCACTCGCACTCTTTAGAATGAATGATAGCTGCAGCCCAACACATTAAGTGGACTCAGGTACCCAATATATCCCTAGCCAATATCCGTAAATTCAGGTGATAATGAGCAATCATCAAGTCCTGAGATGAAATCAGGAACATAGTGATGTGGGACAATCTCTAATCTCTCCTCTTCCAATGAGAGCTTGTCATCCATGTCAAAAGCAGAACCACAGTCAAAATCATCTACCCAACCTTCTGGAATGAGGGGTTGTGCCTTGTTAAACCTTACATTTGAATCGCTGGATTCTGTTAGCACTGGTTGGATCAGTGGATCAACAATAGGGCAACGCGTATAGCTAGCCTCCATTGCTGTTTTTCTCATTTTTGACTTAGAAGGCTTCATTGAGCTGGAGACAGGGAGCTTATGCTTTCCCAATGATTGTGATTTTGATGGTGGTCGAGACTTGACATCACCAGTTTGGAAAGCTGATGACGCCCAACCCAAACAACCTTCAACAGAAGCATTTGCCGCAGCCCTGAGAAAGAAAGAATGCAACATACTACGTCATTTCAGGTGTATCGATAACTCAAACAGACAAAATGAGCTGTTTATGGCATTTGAAGGCAAGTGTTCCTTTGCCACTAGCACAAAATGACCTCAATATTAGGTAATAACCCATCAGAAATGCATATATGCATCAGTAAGTGCCACACGAAACAAACAACTCATCCCATTTCCGTGTCCAGAGGCCCTGATACTGAGAGTGATGTCTCAGATTTCAACATGATACACATTCTGAGTAGATTATGGCATTTGATGGCAAGTGTTCCTTTGCCCTAGCACAAAATCAAATTTCAATTTGTTCACATTTATAGTAATGATCTCAATATTAGGTAATAACCCCTCAGAAATGGATATATGCATTAATAAGTGCCACACAAAACAAACTCATCCCATTTCCGTGTCCAGAGGCCCTGAGAGTGATGCCTCAGATTTCGTCATGATAAGACAGGTTAAGGCTGGAAAGGGCACCACACTGGTAAGTCAAAATAGCTTAAAACTGAATCAACTCCCAAAAGAACCTGCTCATCTCATTTGAATATATAATTTAAACAGTGGAAAAAATTGAAGGTCCAATTCTTCCAGTTTGACTATGACAAATCCCCCAACCCCCAGCGGGAAAAAAGCACACACACAACTGAAAAACTTATAGAGTGGTTCAAGTCCCCCTCCCCGAAAGAAAAAAAAAAGGTTCAGGCTTGCCACAGGCCCATATTCTCCAGAAGAGTGTGGAAGGATTTTTGACAAGTTAATTGGCCACAAAAGTAGGGGGCATCTATACAGTGTAGACTAAGCAACAGTGATTTTGCAGTTTCAAGGCTATTGACAAGTCCAGACAAAAATGGACGGTTACACAATGGACTGAAACTCAGACCAAAATAGGGATGTAAATTCCATGTGCCTAGAGAAAAACAAACTGTAGTTGCATGCACTCATACCTTAAACGGGTTTCTGCCATATTTTGAGAGGACTTAAACCAATGATGTTGCCGAGTAGGCATGTTTGCAGATGGTGGTGGACCCGGGCCAGATATTGACACATTTATGACAGGGGGCAGGAGAATCATAGGATCCTCTCTCCCTCCTTTAAGTTCAAGTGTAATATCCAATTGGTCTGCATTGGCTGCAGCCTCCTCCCTCTGGTTGATTTCAGAAACTTTGTCCTCTTGTTGCACACCATGGCAATCATACAGAGCAGCCACCACTAATTTGCTACTCAGGCTTACGTTAGTGAATCTCATCTTTCCTGATGGTCCCTTGATGTTTCTAGAAATGTGGTTGAATATAGAACTATAAGCTTTCCCACCTGAATAGGTGCCATTCTGGGAAGGCAAGAGACTTTTTTGCCGCTCATGGCAGGATTTTACCCTCCAAACAGAAGAAAGCAGGGCAAAGAAGTGTTTTTGAACAAGGGGCTCATGATCTGGAAGTTCAGCGGCAACATCCAACAACATTTGGATATTATCCTACAACAAAGAAGCAGCTCAATTGTAGAAATAACAGCAAAACATTCAAAGAAAATGAAGCAGTAAAAGGGAAAAAAATGGAAAAAAAAGGGGGGGGGGGGGGTTAAGGTAGGTTCTTAAAAGGAACACAGCAGTCAACTTCACGAAATTGAAGTATCCAATCAGAACGAAACAAAGCATATCCTAAGTTAACAACAGCTTTCAAACTATCATAATTAGAAGAAAAGATTAAGATTTGAAAGGGCCTGTCACATTCACAGTAAGATCATAAAAGCTTCTACAACACCACGCATAATTTCTATAAACAACTAACAAATCTATATATTGATTTTTGTAGTAAATACTAAATTTGTATATATTATGGTGAAAAGCATGCATATTATCTAGTTAATACTAGAAGTATATAACAACATGAGGTCCAATATGGCTACAAACTAGTTGTCTCAAGGATTTAATCTACAGGAGTTTGTTACACCATTTTCACAGAACCTAGTCCAGACCTCCACCACAATTGATTGAAATAAACATTTCCTACAAAACAGCAGCTGGCAGCTTTTCAAACAGGTTGGTAACAAAAAACAAGTCCGGCCACCCACAATGCAAAAGGTCGAGCTTATAACTGGTCAGGGCAATTTTGAACTGCATTCACGGGAAAGACCCCCCGCCCCCCATGTTAACCATGTTACACTTGTCTGTATGCCCTTTTTTCTTTGGTGGGTGGTGGATGCAGAACCTCCCTTTTGGTGGGGGTGGAGATTGAGAGGGAAGAGTTACCAGCATGCCTTATAATTACTGTTAGTAACACGTTTCAGATAGCCTAACTTTTTTTTTTCTTTTTCCCCCTTTTCCTGTATTCATTTGAAATGGGAAACTTACCTCTGTTACTTTGAGGAGAGCCTTTCCAGACCCAGCATTGCTGGCTTTTTCATTGTTTAGATTGTCTGCGGCAGACAAAACATATCTTTGGATGAGTTCCCTAAACCTCTCACAACAATGGACAGGATGTCGAAACCTTCCTCTATAAAACCCACCCGCAGTCATTCCATACAAAACCTCACTCACCAAGTTCCATTGCGGACCATATTCATGCACAACAGCACACAAAATTGCATCCTCTTGTGGCAACCAGAAATCAGGTGAAGGGAAACAATCTTTGGACCAAATGCTCCCCTTCTTTTTCAACTTCTCCGGTTTTATCATCAGAACCCTCTTTACTGGCATGGAAGTGATGGATATTTTCCCCCCCATCTTGCTCCTGTTTATTGACTTATGCTCAAGATCAACAACAGTGCCCTCCCATAATCTTGAATCTTTTGGTTCACCCTGCTGCTTGCTTCGAAGGTTAGAATCTAAGTCTGAAGGACAAATTTGAAGTGGAACCTTCTTTACTTTCTTGAACTTCTTTGAAATCCTCTCTTCATCACCATCTGGCACTGCTTTGCGTTTCTTATCAACAGTTGATTGGGGCGATAACCTGTCAGAAGAGGTGTTCTCATCATGGAAAAAAATCTCATCATCGGTGGACATAGTCTCCATACGTGATTCTTCCTTTGGTTTTGATGCAGAAGCTAAACCTCCTTTCTTCAGCGATTTGAACTTTGCTTTCTTCGTTTTCTTCTTTGACTTCGTTTTAGGAACAGACGAGGTAACATTCCTGCTCAAAGGAAACAGAGTCAAAAATTATCTGAAAATGGAAACAGCAAATCCTTATCAAGAATTATTCTGCTTTGGACAAAGACCCAGTCGCCAACTTCCCGTACGTGCATTCAATGCATGTATCAGGCCATGGAAGAGTGAAAGGATCAAACTAATACTACAGAAAAACATCAAATTTGCATTTTGATTTGTGCCGAAACTTCTTGCATCCACTTCATGCACAAAACACGTGTTTCACATCAAAATTTTGCGTTTCGGGAGATCCTCTTGTTAGGTGCCAATAACTGTGACAGCAAACTAGCCAAAATAGTCGGGCGCAATGGTTATTCATATACCCAATGACCAAACTTCTCCAGTGAAGCTTTAATTTCATTTACAGTGTAAAGAACAAGTTAGTTACACAACATAAAGCTTCATCAGAATTATTTTGTTCAAGCACAAAATTTTGTTAGGTCTTAATGAAAGTGGAACTGTGCCTCTGCTACATTAACCTCAGAAGATTTAAAGTGCCTTGCTAAAATAGCCTCCCATGAACTCTACTAGGACAGCACTATTTATCAGTGACACTTAAAAAGGCCATCCTACATTGTTGATACCTTCAGTCTAGGGTGACGTATACAATCATTTCCTACTTTTTGATTCCACATATACCAAGGGGAAGTATTGCACTAGGTTAAAGTGGGTGTCCCTGTTCCACCAGATCAACAGATCATGGCCTTAGTTGAGGTCGAATAGCATCAGCTACACTCGAAATTTGTTTCCCCCCTTATGAAAACTAGAAGAGTACTACAGTAAAGGAGTTAAAAAAGAAGGTAAACTTAAATGGCGTCATCTTACTTTATAGAGTCAGAATATTCATGATCTGCATTTTCCTTCTCTCTAGCTTCACATTCCAGTTCCTCCATCAACTGCCAAAAAATAAATAAATAAATAACAAATATAGTCTCTCTATTTGACTGAATGAGATGAACAAATATATGCCAGAATCAATGTCACTAACCTGATGTTGGGCCAAGGCTTCAACTTGCTGTCGATATACCTCAGTTGCAAAATTAGTATCCCATCCTGATAATCAAAGCAAACACATACCATAAACTTTAATCTCATGTAGGATGCATGCATATTACAACTACTTTATTTCACAAGCTCCAAAATCTATTCAATTTCCATGAAGTTCAAATCATATCCAGAATGATTACCAAACAACATTAGCAACATTGGTTGGCTACGCCATATATCCAAGGTACTTACTTTCATATTCGAAAGGTTCTTCATCATCATCAATCTCTGCTTCCATATCCTCCTTTAATTTCTCGATACGATCCAGCTCCCATTCAGTTTCCTCAAACCTGACTTCAGTCTCCATTGCTGCCTTGTCAATGATCGGGTCCCATGATTCCAGAAACCGTATTGCATATCGATCGATTGGGCGTAGCTGATCCTCAAAGGATAAGATAGCCTCTCCTGCTGCTGCAGCTGCTGCAGCCATCTGTTTGACATCAGCCAGCATGTCAACATCATCTTCTTTACTAGCAAAAGTGAGAGCTCTCTCTTCATTTGGATCACTCCAATTTAACAGAGTCTCGTTTTCTCTCTGAGAAGTTGTACTCAAACCACCATGATCGGCCAACTCATCAGCCTTCATTTCCTCCTCATTTACAAACTCATCATCTTCCAACCTCCCAATGGCTTCTTCAGTAAATTCTTGATTTTCCACAGCCTCTTCTTGTTCAACTTTTTTCAATGCCATGTAGTCTGCCTCATCCTCTGCATACTTCAAAGCAGCCTCAACATCCGCATTAGACACAGAAACCTCAACTCCATTGCTGCTGCTTTTCTCTTTTTGCATGTTCTTAATGGGAACAGTTCTATGGCCTGAAAACAATTCCATTGGATCCAGTTTCTTGAAAAACTCGGTGTTATAACCTCCACTCTGAATAACCAAATCATCAAGAGCACGCTTCTGATTTGCCTTCTTTAAGATATTCTCTTCAATAGTGCTCTCACTGATTAACCTATATATATGTACTTCACGGGTCTGACCTATTCGGTGGCACCGATCTTGGGCCTGTTGATCCATTGCAGGATTCCAGTCACTATCATAAAAGATAACTGTATCTGCCCCCACAAGATTGATGCCAACACCTCCACTACGGGTTGACAAAATGAAAAGAAAAATCTTTGGATTTGTGTTGAACCGCTGCATTAGTGTTTGCCTCTCCTCTGGCTGCGTGGACCCATCCAACCGCATGTAAGTGTAACCATACAAATTTATGAAAGCCTCCAGGACATCAAGCATCTTCGTCATTTGGGTGAATATCAGTGCTCTATGACCTTCTGATTTCAACCGCCTAAGTAAAATCGCAAGCTCCTGCAGCTTACCACAGTCAAACTGTATGAGTCGCCTGTCTGGAAAATACACTTGCCTCCTTACAATTGCTGGGCGAAATGGTGTCAGATAGGGAGACAAAATCTCAGTGCATCTCTCTTTATAAGTTGGGTGAATGAATACAGAATTTCCACTTTTACTGCACCAGCAAACAGGTGGAGGAGCCCGTGCCGGAGGGATTGCAAACATACACGACTCAACCTGACCAACCATTTTTTGGAAGCGTTCAACCGGAGACAATACAAGGTAAGCGAGCTTAGTGGAGTGCAAGTACGACAAAGTCTTCCCCTTCTGACAAAGAATACCATCAACAGGATGCCTCAGAGTAACGAGGTCTCGTAGGCTCGTGGAGTATAATGGTTTCTTCCTGCACCTCAAGGAATTCCACCATGCAACCGATGCTGCCCATTCTTTTGCTTGTCTTAGTCTCTCCTCCAACAGTGCCTTTTGGATCTCTTCAAATATGTTTGTTTCAAGCACCTTTTTCTTATTCTTGAATAAATGCCCAATTTCTTCTCTACTAGTAATGTCAGCACGCCCCTCAATTAAGCTCAAGGGGGTCGCAATAGCTTGAATTTCATCACTCTCCCAAGATGCCATGTTAAAGTCCAAATGTGTGAATAAAAAACCCAAACCACTGAGGTCAACAACAGAAAATGGGCCAGGTGTAAGCATTGAGCAAACAGAAGAACTCAACTCAATGTCAATCCCATTCATATCAAAAGAACTTACAATTGGGCGACCTTCAAATAAATCAGGATGATTGCAAACTTTGCGAAGTTGCATTATAACACTAATCATCCCAAAAAAATTGGCACTTGCTAGAGTAGCTTGTGTGTCTGAGCTAGCAATGAAGTCTTCATACAAATTGCGCTGCCTTCTAGAAAGTCTGCAGTAGATAACATGCTCTTGTTTCATAGGGAGCTGCTTCTCCACATCTCGTTTCAACCGACGGAGTATAAAAGGACGGAGGACATTATGCAAGCGATCAACAACTTCCTTGTTTACTTTTTCCTGTCCCTCTACCATTCCAGATATTGGATTACAAAACCAATCCTTAAATTCTTGATGAGACTGAAAGATGTGAGGCATCAAGAAATGCATTAGAGACCAGAGTTCCATAAGATCATTCTGGAGTGGTGTACCCGTTAAAAGGATACGTCGTTTAGAATTGAAATTCAAAAGAGTTTGCCATCTCTGAGACTTCCAGTTTTTTATTAAATGGGCTTCATCCAAAATCAAATATTTCCACTTCTTCCGCTTGAAAACTTTAGAATCCTGTATAACGAGTCTGTAAGTCGTAATGCATACATGAAAAGAATTTGGTTTCATCCACCCTTGCCTCTTTATTTTTCGCTCTTTTGCACTTCCAAAATATGTTAGTATTTTAAAGGCTGGACACCATTTGAGAAACTCAGTTTCCCAGTTTAGCATGACACTGGTGGGAACAACAATGAGATGAGGGCCCCATATTCCCTTCTCACATGCTAAGTGAGCAAGCAGAGCGATTGTCATGATTGTCTTCCCAAGTCCCATTTCATCAGCTAGAATCCCATTAAGTCTCTGCTCATACATTGTCACAAGCCAGTCCAAGCCAATATGTTGATACTCCCGAAGAGAAAACTTCAGAAGAAAAGGGAACTTTGTACGCACTTTGGTGGTCGAGAATGTATTGCCAGTTGGTTGTGCTGACCTTGCAGCAGCTGCTGCATCAGCAATTCTACTTTCACTTTCCCTTCCTTCAGATATTTCACCGTGCCCTGCTTCCTGTTCGTCTGCAGGAGAACAAACAACAGGCTGTAGTTCACCAGGTTCATCATCATTATCCACGACAGTGCAATTTGGCTTCACGTCATTTTCTTGCTGTGATGGATAATCCAAGAAATCTTCAGAAGCAGATGCGTATCTAGATTCAGACTCATCCTCAATATCCTCATAAGTGTTGTAATCCTAATATATGGAAACAAATGATACAATAAAATCAAGAGTTGATGTGAAATCCTGAGCGACAAATGAAAGCACCACTCAACATACCTTTTTATACCTTGCAAGCAGCTCTTCTATGGGAATTTCATTTTCTTTCTGTAGTAATGCAATCTGCAAATAGCAGCCTAATTTATAAGAAATAAATCTCAATCAAAACCAAACTCAGAGAAGATAGCAATATACACACACACACACACACAAAAATATATATGTATTGGAAAAGAACCCTGAAGTATCTGGTATGATGCTAAAACTTTGATGGTAGAGAAGATGAGTGTTTCACCTCATCTATGGAATCATTTGATTCGGCCTTAGCTAGTTGTTCTTCCTCTGACAAGGTAGTCTCATCATCCTGTCACGTTCACAAAAAATGTGAGTACACAAACCCTTATTAACATCACCTTAGTCTATAGTTAGCACTTAGCAGAAAACCCCAAGCAAAATTATTCATATACTCTAGCATTCATCTAAGGCGAGCAAGTCACATCAGCCCAAACATTCCTTATACACAAGAAAATACTAAATTGCCAAATGTCAGCAACTAAAACAATGATAACATAAAAAAATACAACTAGATCAGATCATTTGAGTGAAACTAAGAGCTATGTATCAGTGAACTGCAAGAATGTGGGCCACCTTTGCCTAACAATCTGCTTAAATTCACATATATAGTTGCAGATCAGGGAGAAATAAAAAGAAATTTGCCCATACTCTACCACTTATAACTTAAAGAGAGCTGCTTTATGCAAGATGCTAAAAGTCAAGTATTGGCAATGCATCAAACCATTTTCTGTACCTTTTCTTCTCCGGCAGCAAGGACAAAATCGCCATCCTCCTACAAGACAGCAACATATAATAGAAAAATAAGTCCATTGATTAAGGGCATTGAAAAGGACAAGGTTACTGATAAAACCAAAGAACCATCACAGTGTGCATACTATACACCATCCTTCAAACTCTTCTTTCATCAATGGATATGTTTCTCATCAAAAAGATGATAGGCTGAACACCCCTTCAGACAATTTATGGAATAGATTTTGATAAGGTCGGCCAACGAGAAGAGTACACTAAGTGAGTAGATGTTCATTGTTGTACACAATCATATATTGCATAGTGAGAGTAAAAACATAGTCATAGTACAAAATTGCCCGCAAATTGCATCATATATTTATGCAAACAATTATCACAAATAAAACCTCAGGTGCTTCTAGTTGACCATATTATCCTCTTCATCATTTCCTTATAGAATTCCTAGAGCTCAAATCCACTTCATTCAGCAAGGCCGTTATCAAAACAATGCTGGTGATTAGCTAATGATAACCTTTTCACCAGAGCACACTATGTAGGGCCATATACTATCACAAGCCGCTCTGCTTATTTCTCATTACATGATTGATGCTCTTTTGGATCTCCTTTTTACTTGTACCACCTCCAACTTGACTAAAAACAATCCTTAGCAGGATACTTAAAAAGGTCAGTTACACAATTCACCAACCCCCAGCCCTCAATTGTATAGATGATAATACATAATATGAATATCCAGTTGTGAAAACCACAAGCCCTCAACCATTATTGTTTTGAAACCTAGCAATATGAAATGGAATGGTATTCAACAAATCTTCCGGATCTCGAAACCATCCAAAGCAAGATTTTGAATCCGTTCTTTAACTGCAAATACTGCTCAATTTCAATACGGCTCTGTCTTGCTGAAATCACTCAGGAATCAAGATGTCCAAGCTAGCAAAGTATGTTGTTGAGTACAACACCACCATCAATATGCTTCATGTGCCAACACCTAGGAAGTACGGATACTGACACGGGAATACGACAAAGTTCTAAAAAATAGAACATGGATACGACAAAGAAACGACTAATTAAAATAATATTATATATTTTTTAAATAAATAACATTAATAATAAGACCTCGAAATCAATTGAGTATTTAGTTAATATCCTATAATTGGGCAATGGGCTAATATTAAATTGGACAGTGAGCTAATATGTTAGAATTGGACAATGGGCTAATATGTTAGAATTGGACTCCGCTTACACCAAAGTGGATTGTGGACTTCCACCAAAGTGGGTTGTGGGTTAATTTATTTGACAACTAATAAATGAATTATACCAAAAAAAAAAAGAAAATATTAAAGAAGAATGTGTCTCTGTTCAATAGATAGAAAGATAGATAGATACAAAGAGAAGATAAAGATAAAGATAAAAGTGTCCTAAGGCAGTCGACAACTCACGCTCTCACAAAGCATATTGAAGCAGATCTTTTAAGGTGAAGCAAAATCTAGTATGTCCATTTGAAGCAAATCTGAAGCATCTTTGAAACAAATCTGGTATGTCCCTTTACCTCTTCTTCTTTACTCTAAATTTCCTCCTTTTTTTCTTCCTATTTTTAGACCCTTATCCCCCATATCCCCCACGTATTCGAGCCATCTCAGGCTACAAAAAATATTTGTTCGTACCATTGTCAGACACGTGTCCAACCGTGTCCCACACGTATCCGTGTCGGACATATGTCTGACACTACCTTGTCGGCCTCCCGCCGAATATCCGTGCTTCCTTGGCCAGGACAAAATAGATGCATACCCAATTATGATGATTCATGATTCAAACAAATGAGAACATTACTCTACAAAAACTAGAAAGGTTTATAATAGGTAGATATCATTATTCGGAGTGTGTCCTTACATCTACCTTCTTTTCCCATTCTTCTAAATTACTAAATCAACTAAGAACTATCAAAGCCTACCTAAGAGGTTATCACTACCGAACAACACCAAATATGATCAATGATCCAACCCCAATACTTTTACATACTAACTATATTTTTCATGCAATCAAACATCTATTTTGCACCCTTCCCTTAAGGTACATAAGATTGGAGTAGACATGAGAATATCTTCTTGGGTATGTTGCCTAGTTTGTATTGTAGAGATGAGAAAGAACAAAGAAGGAGAGTTAAAAAGAGTTGAAAATTTTAAATGTCAACTTTCTAACACTAGACGTTAATATCTTATTATTAATAGATATATAAGTTTATGTCTTGGTGTCATAAATGTCTTTCTCCTCTCAAGTTAAGAGTCAGACCGTTAAATAGAAAAGCAATGATGGCCCAACACAATTTGAGGTTTAAGACGAGAATTATAAATGAGACCCCTATTAATATTTATGATAATAGTACGAAAATATAATGTATGATTATTAGACATTTTATAGATAATTGTGGTGCAATTTAGTTCCAACTTATTAGTGATTTTAAAATCGGACAAGATCGGATTAAATGGATGCAAATTGTGAAGTTAGGATTGTATATATGAATAAATTGATTGGAGTTTTGAAGAGAGATAGAGATAATGAAAGAGAGTCATTTTGTTAAATCTGATTATGATTTTGATTATGTTGCATATTGAATCTAATAGTGGTTTTGATTATGTTGCATATTAAATTTGATTATGCTTATATTCGTTATAGCATAATTTTCTTGCAAGCTTCTGTTTGTTATAGCAGAAGCTTTTGTTTGTTGTGATTTACAAGTTTGTGCTGCAAATTGAATAGATTAAATACATGGTTGATGATTTTGGAGTTTTCGTTTTATTTAATATACATTAAGGAAGCTTTTAGGCTATAAAATTGAGGGCACTATCTGCGGCCTAAGAAGCATGGACACTAATACGACACAACCACACAGCCACGCCAACACAAAATTTTTCCAAAAAGTAGGACACTGCCACGTTGTGGGACATGTTAAATGATATGTATTTATTTAGTTATCTTATATATAAGTGTGTGTGTTCGGTTTGGGGGGGGGGGGGGACGTGATCATGTCATAAAATAAAAATGTTTTGATACTTACCATTCAATTCATTATTTCATTAATTCTAACAACTCACATCATGATATCATCAAATAAAAAATTCAATACCACATATACCGATACACTCATCATAAATATTCATCACCAAACAATCAATGATTACTACAGTTTTCATTTTTAAAAATATCTTAAATCGTAACCCTAATTTTCATCAGTTTCAAAGAGCCCCAATTTCATAATCTATTTTTCATCTCATTCCTTTCATATAGAAAGTTTATTCTATTTGCATAAAATTTTGTAGTTGTTTCCAAAATTATGTTACAGCCATGTCATATGTTCATGTATTAATTATAGCTCTTTCTACATTTGACTCATATTTCTTTAAAATACAAAAATAACTTCCTTAATTATAAAGTTGTTAGACAAATTTTTAAAAAATTGAAAAAAAAATCTTAAAACGTGTCCTCGGACGTGTCAGTCGGCATGTCGGTTGTATGTTCCCAACGTCTCTTGAAAAAAAATTAACAATAAAAAAATCAGACACTTATTTTAATGTGTCCATGTCCCAGACGTGTCCGACACCGACACTCTAACCAAAATAAAGGATACAAATGCTTCCTATTCTCTAGCTCTCTTACAAATTGACAAATCACAAAATATTAAGTGTAGGCTTACTAGCATATCCCTCAAAGAAAGTAGTCATTCTGTCAACAGTTACTAGCTTATGAAGTTAAGAAAGCATGGTTGTTAGTATCGTATAATGCGTTTCGATACATGAAAACGTTATGTATCACTTAAGTGTATCGAATTTGCACTGCAAAGTATGAAACACAATACGGTACACACAATAAGAGATGATACATAAGAAACGTCTAATTCTGGACATAAATAGTTTTTTTTTTTTTTTTGAAATTTTAACAGGCATATGACGTCTTTTCACATGAAGCTAATTTTTTAAAAACTAGGCAATAAAGCGATGTCGTTTCGCTATCTAGGATTTTTAAAAAGAAAATTGTTATTTGGACTTAATTCAACACAACCATTGAATTGTTAGTAGACTCTATCTAACATTGAAACTCACAACTAACCCAACAACTGCATTGAATTAGGTCTCCAAATTAGATCCCTATAACATTGGCCTTTAAAAAATAGAGTCTTCTTCTATTGTTTGTTCCATTGCAGTAACAAATAGCTAGATTGTTAGAAGTCCTCTCCTTAGGCTTTTTTGGGTGCTAGAATTAGAAGTCTCTAAGTTTTACATTAATGAATTATGTTAGAAATTAGAAACTTGAACAGCTAGGTTGTTAATTTTTTGTTTTGGACCATGTAGTCTCTCTAAATTATCACAATTTTTGAAAAATGATACGGCTTCTAGTACACATTTCGACAACCTTGTAGAAAAGAAGTTAGTCCATGGCTTCTCAGAAACCTTCACGCTTACAATGGCTCAATGAAATATGGCCTAATATTAGAACAAATTACCCCGTTCCGTTCCCAACATATTAGTCTCAATCGCTCAAGTCCATCCATATTTCAAAGATTACAGTGTGGTGTCGATAAAGAATTCAACTGAAGAGAGACTAGAGCACTTGAAATTTCTGCTTTGACATAGTATTTAAATTTGTGCATCCATTTCCGTGGAAACCGAAACGAAACAGTAATTGAATACCAACATTTCTATACTTCAAGGTATTTTGAGATGTTTTGGTATATTTCAACTAATATTTTAGAAATAAATTTTCAAATTTTTACCTAATTCAAATAGTTTCCGAAACATTACCAAAATTGTTCTAGGCGACCGAACAATACACCAAAACAAAACTTTGATCCTTAATTAGAAGTTTATGCCTTATGTACCAATCTACCAGCAAAAAGTGACAAAAATATAGCTATACAAGAAATTATACCAATTTTATATATTCGATCATATATTTGACTACTTGTTCTTTACAATATATGTTGGAGGCTTTTAAGCTTTCTTAATTTTTTCCTTTTTGTAATACAAGGATCCACATTACAACATTTTTGCTTTTCTACCTCTAAAACAATATTAGAAAGGGGAAAAAAGAGGAGGTCAGCAATAGTTAATCCTAAGTTCCTAACTAAATCAGCACAAACATAACTCATAAAGCAGCAAAGACCAACCAACAAAACCAACCATGAGTTTTTTTTTTTCCAAACTAAAGCTTGGCAGTTCAAAATAAAGTAAAAGATGTAAAAAAATGACTTCTTATAGTGGTATGCCTACCTGCTCATCATTAAAGTCAAATAGCATATGCTTTTTTTCTGACTCTTGGAAATTTTTTGATAGATTTCTGCTTTGGTGTGCCTCAACTTCTGAGATATGGTTTTCCGAAATCGATAAGCCACCATTACTTTCACTCTGTAACGAGGGAACACCAAGAGAAAGGTTATGTTGAGCGAAAAACTAGCAGCACAAATCAAGTCAGAAACCATAAACACATACAACTTACACAATGACGACCAAGGACTGCAAGTGAGCTGGCACTATCACTCAAAGGAACGGCAGACATATTTTCTTCTTCACCTGCAGAAAATAATACACAACCTTAGGGACAATCTCATTGTTAAATAAAGATAATATGGTCGTCTGCTGCTTACTCTCACTGTCATCTTCCACTGACTGAGTTGGTTCAGCTACATCCGCACTCTTTTCGGGGCTACTTTCTCTGCCAGCTGAGAGTATTCAGATCAATTATAATTAGTATTGTAACATATGGCACAATAGATGGTCTCAACTAATGAATCAAGACACACCCACACACAAACACAGTCTATTTCCATTTTCCACTGCTAAATTTTGCGGCCTTTACTGATTGAAATCTTTTTGTTGTAAGGTGTCGATAAATTGGCCAATACATATTTCATTAAACAATGAAACCAAAAAATTAGAAATGGCAGTTCTACAGAATGTAGCAATGACTCACCTTTCTCCACAGTGTAACGCTTCAGTAGCTCCTCAAGGGGTAGATCTATTTCATTGCGCAATGCGGCCAGTTCTTCTTGCCTTTCTTCTTCAGTTATGAGGGCCTCGTCTTCCTCAATAGTATGCTCGTCATCTTCCTAAAGCAATATCATAATACAAGGAGACATTTGTAAGCACATACACAACAATGCCACAAAAAGCACATCAGAGTTCCCATCATAGATTAACAGATTCAAGATGTAATCCATCTTTGTAGTAATCATAAGCTGATAATGTCCCCAACAATAATGAAAAAACAGGGAGGAAAAAAAATTTACTACTGAGCATGCAAAGTTACATAACTGAGCCAGGGCAAAGGGCAGATAATAGGACGGTTTATAAACACAAGATACTTGACCAGAATTACACAGTATAAATGTAACACGCCACACCGAGATAATGAATTCCATTGCAGATACCAATGGCCAGTAATGAACTCTGTATTTTGCTCTCTTCGTAATGGAAGATCAATCCCCGTAACCCACCCACACCACCAAAAAATTGCTTTTAACATAAGAAATTTTCCAGCAGCAATAGGTAGTACCATTGAATGATTCATTAAGAGGCAGACATAGACAACTAAAACACTGATGAATTGTTTCCAAGTAAAGCATTCACAGATGTGTTATTATCTTGTCCTTTAGTCAAATGTTTGCAAAAAGGATGGTCAGATAGAAATACACCCAGCTGAAACCCAGACATGGTTCAGACACATTTTTCCTTACCACCTCTTCTTTTTGGAGTTTTTTGGTTGATACATAAGCTTTGGTTAAAACTTACAACCTTGATTTGCATACGGATTTATTTAGATGGATGCACCAACTTCAATGGACATCTAAGGGATTCGGTTAGCAGCATAAAAGAGAGACCAAGGAACAAAGACTTACTGACTCAGCTTCAAACTGTAAATCAAAATCTTCATCATTGTCCACAATATTTGACTGGGATTCTGAAAGCAGAAAATATTCCAGATTTTGAGGTAATAGGCAAAATGAACAATGAACTACAATTTTTATTTCCACACAAGGAATAGAGTACAATTTCTTCTTACCAATATTTATGCTATTTTCATCTCCTTTATGATTAATAATCTGTTGTTCTAGAGCAGAGGAGGAATGCACTGCTCTGCCAGGAATTGATGTGTCCACAAGGTTTTCTGCCAGCATTGTTGAATACCTAGAATTAATTTATAGAAGAGTATGTCACTACCACACATGACTGTACATAACAAGAATAGTTCGACATAAAGATAACCTTGAAATTTACTAGGAAAATGTTTGTGAAAACAATACCTTTCCGTCTGCCCAATGAGAAATTCAAGCTGTTTATCGAGTGCTTTTTTCTTTTTCTCATCAAGCACCAGCTGATGCTTGTAAAGAACCTGGAATTGCAGCATCCAATAAGAAGGATTTAGTATAAGAAACTTAAATCTGAAGAAAAAAGAGTACGCTCAACCCCAAAAAAAAAAAAAAAAAAAGAATAGTAAAGAATGGACTTACCAGCTTCTCTATTTTTATCCAGAATTTTTTCACATCCTTAGAAATGTTAAGCGCAACTTTTCTCAGGCGCTGCTCTTCTTCCTGGGTACGATTGGAACAATAACATTGACAAGAATCAAATCAGTACAAACAAAGGAAACATGAGGGTACCACCAGCTTAAAATTGAGACTTTTTTAATATAACATAACAGCTTTAACTAATGAAAGAGAAGATTGAACCTTCACTCTCTTTTCTCCTCTTGTGGCCTGGTCCATCATGCCCTTGCTTGCTCTTATAGCAACCTTCTTTGCCTGGGCCAATTTCCATTTCCTCTCCGATTCAAAGTCCTGCAGTTAATCTCCTAATGAGGATAGATAATCTAAGGACGCTGAATCTCTTAACACTCTTCAGGGAAAAGAAACTGCATTCATTTATGTACGTGATATATTGTAATCATATGAATAAAGAGCATAAACTTTAAAAATAGTCAATAAGAGGAAAAATTATATCAACATAGCAATACATTACCTTCGACAACCAAACCATCTCTTCTAGAACATGGTCCCAATGCGTTTTAGGACGTCGAGGTTCCTTGGGAGGTTCAAGTGCCTACAACAGCCAATTACAATCAAAGAGTCATGAAAATTAGATCACAAAACTACAAATACGTCAGTCCACGATAGCTGTGTGTGTTGAACCACCAATTACACCAAACGCTCAAGTTGCTAAAGGATGGACCCACAATGTGTCTCAAGCTCTTAACACCCCCTCTAATGTATGATTCTACCCTCAAGTAGAACAAGAACATGGTGCATCAATATACACAATCACAATGGAGGAACCATACAAAGACCGTGAGACTTCAACCTCATATCTGAATAAACCAAGAGTTTGATACCACATCAAACTACTAATTACTCCAAAAGCTAAGCTTAGGCTGTTGGAGAATATTTCCACAACTTATATCAAGTTCTTAACAAGCTGAAAATCTATGATAGCCTCAAAGATAATTGTTTCTTTGCTATATAGGAAACAAGAGAGTTGTTAGCGGCTTTTATTTCATTCTAATCCATCCACAAAACGCCCAAAAAAAAAATAGAAAAACAAATTGGTGCCCAGGACCGTCATTTCTAGCAAATTCTCAGCATCAAAAAGTTGGCACTATCTAGATAGGAGCAAGAACAGATTGAATTTACAATACGGGGTAATAACCTCAAAAAGAAGAAAATGGAAATGCCCC
>CM042188.1:40096795-40111742 GCA_023539305.1 Ilex asprella | reverse complement strand
AGGCCTCACTAGATTGCACTCGTGCTTCCCATATCCCAACTCTCTCCTCAAATATCTTGTTTTTCTTTCTTGCATAACAAAGCTTATTTGATGGGTCGGCTACAAAAACAATGTTCTTGCACTGTGCTTTATTCAAGTGGCATACCTACTGTTAACAGAAAAACTATAATTTTTTTTAGCTCTCATTAAAAGTTAATTTCAGTCAATACCTACTTCTTGCATTACAATCGATGGGTATTGCATTACTCTTACTCACTAGTGTAGTACTAGATCTTCCAAAAGCATAATTCAAACCACCCAAATCAACTCTCCTGTTGGTGGCTACGTCTAGACTTTCATGAATATAAACATTTATGATTTCATCCTTTCTAGTTTTACCACACATCCACCTTGCATCCACATTTCAACCACACTTAATTTCAAATTCTTGTTTTTTAGTCGCTAAACATTCCACATCAACCTGTTCAAAAAAACAAAAAAAAACATTCCACACCAAAAAGAACTGCGAGTCTAATTGTTGCCTTGTAAAACTCTCCAAAGAAGTATACATCGATCACTTAATACACTGAATATATTCCTCACCTTAATCCATCCTGCTTTAATACTATAAGTAACAATGTCTCCAAGCTCTCTCCCTCCTTGTAGATAACTGACTGCAAAGACCATCAAAAGTGTTTGCTCTTTAATATTTTTTGATAGTCGATCTTTACTGCCTCACTATTTCAATCTTTGCCTCAACTATAATTGCATTCCATATACTCAATTTTATTTATGCTTATCTTAAATCCTTTTAATTCTAAAAATTCTCCCTAAACTTCTACTTTATTATTGATTTTACTTTATCAATCATCAAAATTCAACCCACCAGTAAACACTGCTACCACTTACATTGTAGATCTTAAAAAATAAAGATAATCTGAAGAGCAAACCACGATACAAGAGCAACAAACCCTATTTGGTCTTGAATGTGAGGTAAAGCCACAGGAGTTGTAGACCAGGTTTGGCTACTAATATAATTTCCAAGCTGATTTCGAGTTTCAATTGGTACGTAGGTATTATCAATGAGTTCATATTTACATGATACGATGGCTACATGTTTCCAGTCTGAAAATCATCACTTGAAGAACTCACGTGGAAGTTATCGTATTTGTTACAGCATACTATGGGCAGGAGGTTCTACAGCTGCACACTTTACGGGGTAATTTTATTGGCTTGAATTTCTTGTTTATTTCATCTCATAATTGTTCTTCATATCAGGGGTTGAACCAACTTGTGGTTTCTTTGAGTGGGTCGACCCCCCAATGTGTCAACGTGAAAGAGAATTGTTGCCAAAGATGTTGAATAGGATCAATCAGTTGGAGAAAGAACTGAAGTCATTGATTGGCAACTGGGTTGTAATTGGGTGAATGGATAAAACCTAGTATATGATGACAACTAGGGAGGGGAACTGATGGATATTTTAGTAAATATATCCTCATCATGGGACTTCCTAAATATATCCTCATCACCAAGCCTCTCAATTCCCTCATACAATTCCACAAAGTAATTAGGGTCCACAATATGGGGCTCACAATTCATGCACAATAAGTCGAGCTCCGCACGAATTCACACTTTGGGAGCAAATTTGCCACGAATCCGAGCTCTCAGCCTCAATTGCCCAAATTCGTGATTTCAAGTTTAATAATTCACAAATTCCGCTAATTTGAAGATTCAAATTTAATTTTGTAACTATTTTAAACTATATTAGATTTACAGTTGTTTTGGAGTTTTAATCAAACTTACTTGATATATGATTGTTATTCTCGAACTTGATAATCAACAAATATTTAGAAATTAAATAGTTTATCACATATTTATGCATGAAAATTCATTTTTTAAATTATATTTTTATTAACATGTATATATAATATGAAGCTTTCAAGAAGCTCCCGCTACTCTAAGATTTTTTTTAATTTTTTTACTTTTGCACTACTGCTCCCGATCCCACCACCGCTCTATGTGATCTAGTCCATATTAAGGTGATTCTTCATCAGTTTCCTCATCCTCATTTCCAAACACATCTTCATCCTCATGTTCATTAGTAGCTTCATTTTCAACATCTTCTGTGCGGTGGGAAATTTATATTTAATGTTGTCTTCAAAAAGTCAAAAAGTTCTTTAGTTGTTAAACTTTTATCTAGGTCATCCTATTTGTGACCGAAACATGATTCTATCTATTTCTTATTTGATTTGTTCCATGCTATAGTTTTCGCATGGCACATTTTCCAATGGCCAGTGTTTAAAACAAGTTTCCGTAGATTTCACCACTAAGCATAAGTAATTGTCTTCCTCCCATGCTCCCTCTCCCCAGGCCCATCCAACCCCACCACGTGCCCAAAAACAATACAAAAAAAGGGTGAGATTTGGTAATGATTACGAAGCAATTTTGAGTTTGTTGCACTTGCTATTTCTTTGGGCTTGAAGATTTCAGACATCTCATAGTATTATCTAGCCACTAATATAGTCAAACCAAATGGAGGACTGAATTTGTAGCTTTTATCAAACTCAAATCTCATCATTAAATCAAATAGACTGGGTTTTCCTTAACAAAAGACATTGGAAACATTGTGGATTTAAAGCTAGGGCATAAAACATTAATCACACTACCTATCAAACAGTAGGTGCAAAACATGAAATAACACCAACTTACCTTTTGACGCCTAGCCCTTGATTCATGATCAAGCTTAGACCTTGGACCTTTGGAGGCCATATTATCTCCCAAAACCTATATCATAACGCAAAGCTTCTGGAACCAATAAAAGCACATGGCACATATAAGTTCAGATAACCACCAAAATGAACAATGTAGCAAAAAGATATAAATATGATCATAGAAAGTGATAGAGAACAAGAAGATAAGAAATTTTCGAGCAAAATAAAATTGTTCACAACAATCCAACAACGCATCCAACAAGTTCGGTCTTTTGACAAACCAAAGCACAAAAAAAATGGGGGTAAAAAAACACCTAAATCTAAGTCAACCCCATGGCCATTTGCATTACTAGTAATCACCAACTTTGCACATCCAGCTGTACCGTGTGTTCAGATATGTTTTAGACACATTGGAGGTCATCATGGCTACTGATCAAAGATATCAATGTAAAATAGTAAAACTTTTGGACTTTGATATGCACGAGCTTCCTGCCACTCGCCGCTGCAAAGTCTAGAGAAAATCAAATGGACGAAACCTTATCTCCGGAAGCGGAAAGCCTGTTTTCGCGACTCCAATAGTTGACTCTCATATCACAATGGAACAACCTTATCGTTTCGTCAATGTCCACCCCCGTGTGTGTGTGTGTGTGTATCTGAGGGATGTGCTATTCAAAAATGTAAAAAATAAGCAAAGAGCAGGAGATACAAAAAACCACAGTCACACTTCAGATACCTATCTTGCCCTCTAACGGCTACATTGCCATCTTTCTGAACTCCAGTGATGCATGAATCCATTTTTCTTTTTTTATTCGTTCCCCTTTCTACTGCATGTAACTCTATATTCAAAGCCTATCCATGAGTTTTTCTCCTCGTTTTGTTTATTTTTCCTGCTTTAATATTGCTACCCATCTGTTTTTCTTTTACTATCATAATGCCAATGCACTCCTATAAGTTTTGTTTCCCATGGGTGTTATTCAAATCAATAAATATGGGCTTGGAATTTGTTCTTGATATCATAGTTAATTTTTTAAATTAGATCGTAAATATGCTCTACAATTGATAAATTAGGCTTCCTAAGTTTTATATTTTTTTATAAGAATAAATTAGGTTAGGCTTCTAAAACTAAGATGAGGGCTTTTTGTCTTTATTTCTGTTTTATAATTATGCCTATTTTCTATTCTTGTTTATGTTTCAGACATGGAGCTTTTCTATGTTTATTTTCTGTTTTCTAGAACTGAAAATTAGGGCTTCATTTTTCTGTGCTCTTTTTATGTTGAGAAAATAAACTGAAATTATATCACTTTGTGTTCCTTTTTCTGTTACTAATCTAAAACTGAAAATTAAGCTACTTCGTTTATTCTGCCCAGAAACTCATAAATGTAAACTTAATGAATAGGTGCTATTCCTGCACGTCACTGTCCAAGTATCAAGACACAAACAAAACTATTCGGAGGTATGTCACAAGACTTGAAAAGCTTAGTGATGAAAGGGAAATACGTCGTGGCAATGTAATATTTGACGTCACATTAAAGGAAGCTCATACAATGGATATTGTGGATTCACAAAGATTAGATAATGAAGCCAAATAGAGATTGAGGAAAAATGCTCCAAAGAAAGTGTATTTGCACCTGGTGGCACAAATGAACCTAACAAAACTAAGCCAGCCACTAGCCTGTCCAACTCGACTCTTTTACTGTGAAAAGGGCTTGAAATTGACTCCAGGTTATGAGTTTCTCATTAATGCTATATTTTGAGCTTAGGCACAGCTACACCAGTCCAATTAAACAAAAGGTGCCCAAGTTTATTTTAGACCTTAAAATCCGGTCAATATCCAGTTTGGATCATTTATGCAAAATTATATATGTTATACCTGATTTGTAATATATTGAATACTTTGTTCATGAGACTAGACGAGCCAACAAGGCAATGCTCAAACTTGGATCATTTTATTAGACACACTTTAAAATTTAACTAAGTACAATTTCTCATAAATTAATGAATTTGAATGAACTTTAATCCAAGACAATATCAAGAACAACTCAATTCATCTGTCATGATGAAATTCATTTTTATCTACCCAAAAAATAAGAGGCCTTGGTTTATTTGCAATCTTATTTGCCCCCTCCAGTGAGACATTGGGTGGTAGACTAATTTTGTACACTGATGTCATGGGTAGAGAAAACGAAAGCTAAGTGGAAGTCAAAGCAAAAGTGAAGGTAGAAGTACTTCTAATCCTGTAGAGAAAGCATTCAACTTCAAGGATGGCTAAGAAGTTCTACTCCATGGGAATGAGGAACCCAAATTGTGCGACCTCTTACTCCTTTGCTGCAAATTGTCCACCTTTCTGTTTTCTGCCACTGCTTATAATTTGCTACATTAAATGCCGCTACTTAATTTAGTCTACCAACAAATAGAAACCGCAACACATTGGGATTCTTGGAAGGGAATAAAATTCGGACTTAAACAACTGACACGGAAGCTAACCCGTTAATGGTCCCCCCAGAAATGTTTGCCTAACATCTCCGAAAAAAATCCACATTAACTAGTTCATACGCAGTCACAATCAACAAATAGTTCAGATCGAACCTATGCATGCCCGTACAAAGCATTCGTATCAGCTATATAAAAAAAATCCAAAATATACCAGCAATACATTGGTCAAAATCGGACAAAATGGTACAGAGATGCCAACCGTAGGCTCATTTTGGTTCGTAATTTACCAAAAACAAAAAAGAGACCTGATTGAAGCTTGCACGCAAAAACGAAGCTGACACGGATTAGGGTTTTAGACGTGGCAGCAGAGAAGGAGGGTGCTGGGAAGAGAGAAAAAAAAAAAAAACAAGAATGAGCAAGAAAACGCATGAACATTGTTTGGATGGCACAAAAAGATATACCAAACCCTAGTGTATGAACCTATGTCGAAACATTAAAGAAAAAGGCATACCTTCTTTTACAGATGACTCCCAAGGTGAAGACCACTAGAAGGTGAGGTGGAATAACCGGCGAAACTCGCCGGAATGTGACCGGACGGGGATGGAAGAGAGGGGAGTGAAAGAACTACAACGCACAGGAAGAGAGTCGGTCAGAGAGGAGAGCGAAACAGATGATTTAGCGCAGAAATGAAGGGCAGATTAGGGTTTTGGGACTATCAGGTGGTATTATGATATTTTAACTTTTTTGACCCATCTCAGTCCGAGTCTTGAATAACAAGAGATGTAAGGCTCCGTATGGTCCCTTGCCCATGGGTTGCCCAGTGGCCCATCTGATCATGGATCAGGGTGGCTTATACACGACGTCCATCGTTAGGTATATTTGTGGGTCAGTATACTTTTTTTAAATTATAGGATAAAAAGTACTACTTTTAAAAATATAGGTCAAAAAGTACACAACCCCTAACAAATCTCTAAAATACCCTATTCAGTAGAATGGAAACTAATTCCTATATTTTTACCTCCGCAACCAAAACTTAAGGGATCTCAACTATTACATATAAATCGATATCCCTTCAAAACTTTCATTCTTCTAAAACCTTCTATAAAACCTCATTTTAAAGTTTCAAAACTTCCTGTTACTGAAGAAAGAATCTTTTCAAAACTTCATTATCCAAATCTTCACATTTTCGTTTGCTTCAAGTAATAAGTTAGATTTATATACCTCCATCTATTCGGCGATGGTTTGCTCCTCGTCATTCTCTCTCTTCCCCTCCTCTCTCTCTCAATATTCATAAAGCACAAAAAATCTTAGGTTTGTAGCAGTGTGACATTTTCTAGTACTAGTGTGATATATTCTTGTAGCACTGTGACATTATCGTGCAAAACAGCATATCATCCTTTGAATAAGAATAAGAATCATCATCTTGATTATTACGATCATCCCTATTTGAGTCATCATCATTGACATTTATCCTCACATGAACATGATTAACGTTAAGAGACCGTAACGATTTAATTAAAAAAAAACATATAGACAACATTGTAGCAGTGTGAATTTGGTTTGTAACAGTGTGACATTTTCTAGTATCAGTGTGACATTTTCTTGTAACACTGTGACATTATCGTGCTAGGTAGCAAATCATCCTTCGAATCAGAATCATCATCTTGATTATTACGATTTATAAAAAAAATATATACAAATATGAAAAAAATATGAATGTTTGAATAACTTAAGTTGAATGAAAGAGAAATATATAATTTAAAATTCAAAAATGATATTCCATAAATTTAGGAAACTGAATCCCTAATATAACTACCATATTTGTCTCCCATTAAAAAAGGAAAAGGGTCTTTTTGTAAGACAAAAAAATACAACTCAGCAAAAGTGTACCTTTTGACCAAACATTTATACACAAAGGTACTTATACACATATGTTTTATATTGAAGTATTTTTTCACAAATAAGTTCTAAAAAGTGTGCTTTTTCACAATTTTTCCTAGTCTAAGAGCATCTCCAAGAAGTTGTCAAAAATGGAGTGTTATGCCATTTTGTAATCTTGAATAGTATTTTGGCATCCCTGAAAATATAATTTGCTCTAATGATAGATGCCAAAATGAGATGCCATTTTAATATTTTCAATTCTAATTTCAATTTCAAGTTATATTTTCAATTTCAATTTTAATTTCAAATTGTATATTTAATGCATAATTTTTCATAAATAATAGCAATATAAAAAAATTAAAGGTGTAATATGACAATACAAAAAAATTAATGGTGTAATATGATAATACAAAAAAAATTAATGGTGTAATAAGTAATATAAAAAAAATAGGGTACAAAATATCATTTTTCCTAAAATAAATTGTACTTGGAATGATCTTCCCCTTTAGGGATGTCAATAGACCGAAGCGGGGGCGGGGGGTGTAGTCTCCATCCCCGTACCCGCTTAAAAAAATTTCGTCCATCCCCGGTCCACTCCTGTTAATGGGTATAATTTTCATTCTCATCCTCGTCCGCGGATAAATTTTTAATCCCCGTCCCCGCTTCCCCCGTACTCGCCCAAGACCAAGCAAATTAAATCCAATATTTTAAATAATCCAACAACATTATAAATAATCTAACACAACATAAATATAACATAACATATTTGAAAAAAAACACAAACAACAAATGTCCAAAATACTACTTCAAAATACCATATATTTGAACAAAACACAAACAAATGTCCAAAATAAAATAATGGTAGTAAAATCATCTCAATCAACTCAATATATATTTATATTTATTTATTTATTTTGCGGGTAACCGGGACAGGGCGTGGGTAAGAGTAAGTCCATTCCTGTCTCCATCCCCGCACGAGTTTATACGGGTATCTCCGTATACGTCCACCGTCCAATACGTATAGTCCATCCCCGGTCCAAACGAGGTAGATTTGGACGAATACCCGTTTTTCCCCGGTCCATTGACATCTCTATTCCCATTCCCCTTCCCCTTTCCTTTCCC
Organism: Ilex asprella; assembly: GCA_023539305.1. Lineage (NCBI taxonomy): Eukaryota > Viridiplantae > Streptophyta > Magnoliopsida > Aquifoliales > Aquifoliaceae > Ilex > Ilex asprella. The sequence continues at coordinate 40,103,616 of CM042188.1, read as the reverse complement.
TGCAAACCCTTCCCATTTTCCTTTCCAACTATTTTTTACAGCCTCCAATTTCTCTCTCTAAAGTTGTCAAATTTGTCACCCCAAGCCCATAGTTGTCATTTTGCCACCCCCTTTGGAGTGAATTTTTTTGATTTTGGGGTGGTATTTTGGCTGTTAAAGATTTGTCACCTCATATAGCATTCCACATTGGAGTTGCTCTAATAGGTAGAGTCATAAGAAATGGGTGTTCCCTGCTAATGAGTCACAAAACGGTACAATGGTTAAACCCAAACCTTGGCCAACGTACTTGAAATTTTCAAAAGTCTAGAAATCGTGTCCGATAAGACGGATTCATGCCAGATTTTAATGGATTTGTGTCAAAAAATATTTTAACTCATACGCAATTTGTTTATTAATTTGTGTCTAACAAATCGTGTCATATTGAATTTGTGTCAATCATATATATCTGATATATAAACAAGTTTTGTTGTGTAATTTTTTTAATCGGTATCCCTTATACTCAATTCATTCATTAATCGATGCTTTCTTTGGCAACGGATGGCTTACGTAAGACCCTAAACTATCTGAATTCGTACCGTATTCACGTTGTATTAACAAATCGTATCATATTTTAATATTCTTAATAATATTTCTGGATGAGTTAGCTCGGCTCATATTGTTGACCAATCTTTCTTTGGCTAGTTATGTACAATTAACGGGTGAACCAAACAGGAACAATATCACGGCATTAAAGATGGCCACATCTTAAAGTAGTTCGTAATATCGTAGGGTGAAGTTCGTAAATTCGTAAAAACAACACAAGTGACAGTTTATTACAATAATTGTAAGAGCATTTCTAACAGAGTAGCTAAAGTACACACAAACATAAAAAATTAACTATTTTTTCATAAAATTTCACTCCAACAGAATATCTCTAGATCATCTAAAATATAGTGTGTTACTGTAATAATATGTATAAGTTATTTATAATATTTTATCTCACCTCCTTTCCTTTCCTCCATTCTTTCTCTCCCTCTCACTCATTATTTTAAAACTTGGTCTAGTCCGATTGGTAGACTTCGTGAACGTCAATCGAGGCATCCAATCGCAAAGATAGTACTATCTAAAAAGCTATGTGGGATCATCGAGTATGTAACCTAGCTAATCTTCTCTCGCATTGGGCCATTTTGACATGATCTGTGCAATTTCTTACATTCTATAATGATTTAATTTGATACGAGATTAGGGTTTATATTGGGGATCTAAGTTTTGAACTTTTGATTTAGGAATTAGGTAAGTAACTGGGGTCGGAGTGATGAGTGATTCAAGTCACGATTGACCCCCGTTTTGGTTCGTTCGACTCAGATCACGATTTTGAGGGAAACTCACGTTTTCTAGTAACACTGGTCTTCATTTTCTACTATATTTTCTTTATCTTTATCATGTATGTTGCTATCATGGGAAGCGCATTGCATATTTAGTTACATCAATCTCTTTTTGATTTCTTAGGATTTTAGATTTCGTATGAATCTTAATGATAGAGAACAATCGGAGTTGTTGGTACTACTTTTTATGCTCCATAGTGTTTCTTATCCCAAAGTTCTTCAGATAAAAGAATTTGGATAAATGATCATTTGCCTAAATTTTCTTGCAAATCCTACTTTGAAACCTTAATTGATTAGCCCTCACTTTTGCTATTTCTTCCATCAGTTAAAATTTGGGGAGCTAAAGTTCCTTTCAATGTGTGTTCTTGTATTAAATCGTTTGAGTATAAAATTCGAAAGAAACTGATTGAATTGGGGGGTTTTTTTAAAATCGGGCAAATAATTAAAATACTATATGAAGGGACTCAAGGCGACTTGACGACCCCCAAGGTGACAGGTGTACATACGTGGATGATGAATAGCCGAGTATTGAAGCCGAGAAGGGTAGAGAAATCGAATGGTGAGGCCAAGGAGAAATATTTTAGTAAAGTCGCATACAACTTCTGACAGACAATTAATACGACGTGACCTAACATTTATGGAGATGTGAGTGACTTAGACAGAGCATTTAATGAGTCTCTGCACCATCGAAGACCAAAACTGACAATCATGAGTGGGTACATTAATGGCTATGACGCCGAGCACAGAGCTAGGGGTGATAGCCTCTAGACGCCGACTGCTATGAAGTAAGTGTCAGACGTCGTTCGTAGGCACTCAAGTACTTGGAGGTGGCAGAGAGTTCTCGGTGTGGCCCCGACGGCTAGCCTCGTCCACCGAGCATTAATGACACGGTAATCCAAGTGGATATCAATCATCACGCATGAGTAAGTCTGAAGAGCATTTAATGCTGAGGCGACGTCCATGTCAGAACAATCATTTCAAGTCCTGGTATAAATACCCTTCGAAAAAATGAATAAAGGTATGCAAAATCAAACCGAAAAACACACTGAATTGAGCTTGATCCTCCCATTCTTACTGACTTAAGTTTCGGAGGGGATAAGCCGGACAGACGTCTGGTCCCCTTTTCCTAACCTTGTGGTTGTTTCAGGGTTCACCAGTCATCCGATCGTTGCCTCAAATCAATTGCAGGAATTATCCCGTGCACTATAAAACCTAGGATTTGGACATTTTGGACATTTTTTTGTCCTAAATCGTTTAGTCTCTCATTTTTAGCTCTGTTTCTGCTCGCCTCACGACAACTATGAGTCTCAAATTTGAATGTTTGTCCATGAAATCTCTCTCTGCGCTGTGGAAATGGAATTGGTAAAGACTCAAAGGCTGGACATGGACTCATTTAGAGCTTCAGACGATCAATTTTAGTACTCATTCTCTGCAAATTTTCTTCCTTCAAGACACAGTAACTACTAGGGTACATCCTCTCCCTCCCTCCTTTCTCTCTTCGTGCATTACTATAATCAAGGCATTATCTAGGTAATTGCTTCATGACCAAACCTAATTGTATACTAATTATATGGCTTTGTTGATTGATGCACTAATTGTTTGGCTTTGTTAATTGATACAGTAATTGTATGGCTTTGTTAATTGATACAGTAATTGTATGGCTTTGTTGATACAATAAAACTGAGATTGTTTGTATTTAGGTTTGATTTAGTGAAAATTTTAGTTAAGTTTAATTTGATATAGATTTTATTATAGTGATTATGTTCAATTTGATGATTTTGGGGCTTTTGTTTGATTTAATACACATTGAGGATATATATTTTCATAATTATTGTGATTTTTTAACTTTATTATTATTATTATTTTTATTACATTATTGATTCAATTAGTAATCCAACGGTTGAACCAGTGACCTAGTCCCTCTCTTGGGTTGATGTTCGGGATTGGGCTTTAAAATTATGTTCTTACTACTCTAAAAGAAAATTAATATTTAAATAAAGTGATTAAAAATATAAAAAATTTACTGAGTGTGTATTAAAAAAATGAATAACTAAAATAGAAAATATTACTTTTTATAAATAACTAAACTAACTTTTGCCGTTGGAAATGGTCCAATCCATGTCCCACCTACAATTTCAAAAATATGGGAGTTCCAAAAACATTTAGACGGTTATAGAATTTTTGAGTGGTTAAATGGTAGTTAAATGTAGTTGAGCGCAGTTAAAAGGTAAATTGTGTGTAATTAAATGGTAATATAGACATTCAATTAGGAGTCACCAAACTCCACCCCTCTCCATTCGATATGACAATCTTAATTCTTATTTCATTATCCATTAACACGTTCAATCCGTCAATAAATAAATGAGTTAGATATTCATATTAATTAATACGGATGCAAATAACACTCATTTTAATTAAACGGATTAACATGAATTAGAAATAAATATCCATTGAGTTGAACATTTATCTTTCTATTAAATACAAAAATAATAAAATCAAATACAAACACTAATATACTAAAAAATACACATACTCTAATACACCACAACAAACGCACATTAATACCACACACACAAAAAAAAATACACCCCCAACCCAAGACTCAACCCGAACCCGGTCCCTCCCTTACCCCTACCTAGGTTGGTGTATTAGTATGTGGGTCTGTATGTTTGGTGTAAGAGAGAGAATGTGTGTGTGTGTGTGTGTGTTTTGGATAAAAAATAAAGAGCAAACACATGCAATTGAAAAGCTCAAACATACTAGGGTGCCGAGGCATCACATGGTACTTCCTTGTTACATCACATGGTTGTTTCAATTCACATTTCCGGACCAAACATAACATAAATTACGTACAAATCTCAAGGGGGTAAATAAAAATTTATCTTATAAGAAATGAGAGATGGCATTTCTCTTCCTATCTATATAAACAATCATTTGACCGATTTAAGGTCAACCCACATGAATCCTAGACCAGAAGCAACAATCATGCCAGTGTTTACTATATCGTTTAAAATTAGCTTCGATCTCCTCCCTTCCCCCCTCAAATTATACAAGATAACTAGTTACTATAAGAAAAATACTGCTACAAACTACCAAATTCACAATCATATACAATTGTCTCTCATGTCCGGTCACTTTTACCTAACCGAAGAACCAGTAAGCATTCCAAACGAAACAGGTCATTCCATGACAAGGTTCCCTGGCTCTGTCTCTAGCAACCCTTTTCCTATGACCAGAAACAAAACAAATAAGTCTCAAACCCTCATGCACCATCCAAAAATTTTCACCAAAAAAAGGGAAATTTTGACCTCAGGGTTATACATTTGAAAAAGAAAACAGGGTGGTTTTGCGGTGCATTTGTTCCCTGGGAACTTAATCCCATAAGCGGATAATATTTAAAAAACCATCCACCGAGTCAGAAAGAGCAAACAGAGTTACTAAATGCAGGGAAGAATAACCTGAAGTGGAAGAAGGGCGACAATTCTGCTGAACCACGTGCTTCACCGTTTCCCGTTGAACTAGAGTTCGTCTAACCACGGTCCTCCTAGCTGGAGGATATCCTCCTGTTTGTTGGTCTTCTCTGCTTTTAGGTGCTGTCTCTTGGGCTGGATGCTTTGTTTTCTCGGTTACTTTCTCAGTGGCAATGCCAGTGGCTGCCTTTCTGGGTTCAGAAACTTGTCCTGAAAAAACGGAACAAAAAAATTTGGATAGTCTTCAGATGTGCTTTGCTTATCTGTGAATTCCAAGCTTTCATTTATAACAATTGAAATGCTCCTAAAAAATTACACAGCCAAGAAATTATAGAGAACGCTGAACTAATAACAGCTGAAGAAAAAATTGAAGAATATGAGAAGAGAAAAATGTGATTCTATTTTATTTCTAAAGGCCCAATACTATTTTGCAAACAGTAATTGGATGTCCCTATTCTGCCCAAACCTGTGGCCTATCAAGAAGTTGAACTAGAGAAAGATCTTATTTCATACACAAGGAAGATTGGTGTTAACCCCCCCCGGGGGAGAGGATGTTTGCAAAATGTCTTGAATTATAATGCCTACATAGAACAGTAAAAAAAATTTACAATGAAATTCTCATACCAATCAATGGACAAATACAGCAGCATATGGATTATATTCTTCAATCTCTGATAGTGTTATACTACATGTTATGAAGGCCTCTCATTTCTGTTGTTCCGATACATCTCCCTTAGTTCTTATACATTTTAAGCAGCAATTTGCTCAATAACGTAAATCACTGCAATCAACTAGTACGGATTATTTTCCCAACTTCCGCTGTTATTCTTTGTAACCCCCCTTTTCTCTACGTAAAATTGCAACCATTTGAGATAAAATGTGAAATTTGAAATACCCTACACATGCACCCAAAAAAAAACAGTTATTTCATTAATGCACAACAAACATATGAATGAACAAAACTATAGGATGCAAAAACACCAGAAATCCAGCAGAACCAACTAGTGAAAACGTACTGCCATCAGATTTTGTAGAGAATCCTATACTTCCTTCCAGACTTATAATCGCCTGATTCCACTACAAACATCTGTACTTCGTGCCACTACAGAATGCATCACAAGCCAGTATCTACTACATACAGTTGAACACCACCCACAACATCCCAGTTTCCCCAAGTATTGAATCCAAACAATGTACTTGAATTGCAGATTTACTACTAAATAACAATGTTTCAGATGACCCCCTAATAGGTTCCCCAGTAGATTATGATTCTTCAATCTTACTAATTCAGCATTACTTAATTTTCAAATTGCCTGCTTACATGTAGACTCCTTATGTATATGATTTAACAAAATCACAGGAGTAGAACATAATAGGAACCTAAGAAAAGTAGCCACCCACCTACAATAACCCTTTCTGCCAGGAAAGGGCAAAAGATCATAACAAAAATTGGGCCTCACAAAGATAACAAAGTGATTCACTACTCAGCAATAACCATCACCTCTTGTCTATATCATGTTCAGACCACTGAACTAAACGATGGATCTAGGTGGACGAGCGGTCATAAGGTTTGAGAGGTGCTTTAGTAATGCATAGAATTTCCCACGTGATTGCTAAAAGTATGAGGATCTTGCCTTTCAAAATTTCTTCAAGCCTGATTTTTTGATTGATCCCTAGTTCTACTATTAACCAAGTAAGAAGCAAGCAACTTCATTTAGAATTAAATTTCCTTCAAACTTGAAGGCGGCCACCACCGCGATCCATCAAACTCAGGATCAAAATTCCATAACACATCCGATCATTACCTATTTGGGTGGATTACCATTTCATTCAATAATGACATCATATAAGTTTCCCAGCTCTCTTAACATTCCAATTAGTGATATGATACCCAATTCCAAACAGCATACTTACTACTAATGCTAATCCAATTTCAGAGCGCAACGCTTACCCAAAAAGGCATAAACCTAAATATATAATTGTTAGC